>CM054808.1:15701678-16301678 GCA_028984105.1 Lavandula angustifolia
TATTATGGATGACTTGGAATATTTGATATTGTTGTGATAATAATATTATTGGATTATTGGTGAAATAAAAATATAAACTATAGTTCATTTGCAATTTCAACATGAACTTCAACTGTTATCGAATTAATGTAAATTTTTTTTTAATTTCCACAATTGAAGACATGCTCTACCCCGCTTTTTCCGACCACCGAAAAATATTATTAACTACATTGTTTTCTACGAGCGTCTAGCTAGGATACATATTATCACGTCATTCAATTATAATGACGTCATTTTTATTTGCCACATTAGGTAAATTGAAACATTCGATGACACTGTTAGGGACGTGAAGGTACAAGCGACGTCGCTCGACAAGGGGCGACAAAGCAAGAGTTAAGGTGGGAGGGTGGCATGCGTGTGCATGAGGAGCTGTAAGGATGATTAGAGTCTTGTTGGATCATTTTCTTTTTATGACGAGGGTAACTGCAACCGATTATCGGCAGGCGCATTGGGTAAACCCCGTTCCTGGCTACTGCACCGCAAACAACACGGGAGGTGTTCAACTATCCTAGACTAACCATAGGTGATGTTCATACACATCCGATCTTGATCATATTTGTTATCTTATTGGGTCGTATTAACTTTATTAGACTTTATGTTTGGGTTAATATTTTATTAGCCCATGGTTGATAGGTTTTCTCCGCTAGGGAATAATATTTTCAAGTCTTGGTTGAAGAGGTTGTCTAGGAATTGATTTATGATAGATACGGCTCTTTGAGCCTGTGCAGGAGTTTATCTGCTGAAGATTGTTCTTGCTAGTTACTTTATATAATCTTTCCAATTCGTTTATTTGTGAATTCCTCTTTTTACTAACACCTTACTATCTCATTTTCTATCTAACGACATCATTTTATACCGTTAAAGCAACAAGTTTTCGCCTATAAAAATGGTGTAGCTTCATACCGTCCACGTAAGCATTGAACTCAGCATTCGGGTAGCCGAAAAAAAAATTGCTGGATTCAAGCATATCATCAATTGTAATAATTAGAAATTTGTGCATTAATTCGTCGATGATTGAAGTTTGTGTTAAAATTGCAAATAAGTTACAATTCTTGCTTTATTACATTAATAATCGTAATTTATACTCCTCAAAACGATTCTTCTCTATCCTAAATTGCGGAGTATAACACGATTAATATCAATCCTCAAATAATTCTCTATCCGGCCTTCCATGGCAAAAAAAAAAAAAATCCCTCCATCCCACAATTATTGTCCTTATTTCATTTTCGGGATGTTCCACAATTGTTGTCTCATTTTTTAAAATAATAAATTATTACACGGTCTTTTTTTAGGTCCAGTCAATACTTTTACTCACAACCAACAAATCTCTTTAGAATTTCATGTCGGAAAGTTAAAGGACAAGAAATGTGGACGGATGGAGTCGTAATAATCAGTGGCGGAACCGGGGGTGCGGGTGGGTGCGAGCGCACCCCCATTTTTCGTGTCGAAGTTGAAATTAATGTGTAGATTTTACGAAAAAAATATTTTTGCACCCCCGTATTTTACGAAAATTTAATATATGGAAGCGAATTTAAAAATATATTAGTTGTCCAACAACATGAACTAAATTAAGTGGTCCAACAACCCTATAAATACACCATTAGTCGTCCATAATTTAGTTTCACATTAAATTTTCGAAAATCTAGCTAGCATATCTGCGAACCTGTTTCAAGAATTATTTACACATCTTCACGTCGTCATCTCGTTGTGAAAATTTAGGATCGTCTTCCTCGGTATGTATAGTATACTCTATGGTTTTTTGTAGAATTTTAAAAGCATGATATGTATTTTTTTTTTTAAATTGTTATTCGTAACTCCGGTTTTTGGCAAGCATGTTCATGAGCTTAATAGGAAAATTATTTTTCATGTTCTATTTACATTGTTTTCGACCATGATGAATTTTAATGGGATAAGTATATGTTAGGTCAATCATGTTAAAAATATAGAATTTTTAGGATAAGTTTACTATTTATTTGTTAATTTGTCTCTTGATGTGCTTCAGATTATTTTGTCAGCATGCATGTAGATTGAAAAACAAAAATTTTCAGGTTACTATTAAATGAATTATTGATCATGATAAGTTTTGTTATGATGGAATAGGTAATATGTTGTTAATGTTAGATATCATTTTAGACTCATTATTTTGTCATTTGTATATATTATAAGTACTTTTGACTTCCTTATACTTCATTGTTATATTATCTTTTCTTTAAAAAATTTAGGGACTCCGCCCGAACCCCCGATAAATCTCATCCCCAATCTATAAATTCTGTTCCGCCCCTGGTAATAATCAGTTTTTAGAAGAGTTTATAGCCAAACAAAAATTTGAAAAGCGATGGATAATACAATGATTAGTGATGTTACGGCTCCAAATAATTTGCTTCGTTTTGTGTATTGTATGGCTGCCGGTTTGCTAAGAATGATGTCCTCATCTTTTCTTGTTGTCATCATTTAGCCACGCGACTTACTTTTGCATTACTACGCGTTAGATCACCTATTTGTTCAAGAAAAAGACAAAAAAGTATTGTTTCAAAGTCAAAAAAAACCACACCATAATCATTTTATTGAAATATGTTGAACTAATACTTACTCTATACAAGATTCTATGTATTCTTTTTTATATAAACTCTATGAAATTGTAGCTATGAAAAAAGTTAAAATACCAAGATAAGATGAGTTAAATTCAGACCTATCACTTGATTATGAGGTACATACGTTGAAATGGAAATTTGAATATCAGATTCTAAGATGATAGACAATAACAGGATTATCTCATAATCATCCCACTCTAATCTTGATTTTCATTATAAGAAAGAAAAAAAAAAACTTACAATAGCTATTAACTTCAACAAAAAAGTAACAATATTGTCTTTTTATCGATAAAGTAACACGGTAAAATAATTGGGAGTTTATGAATATCATGCATAATTAAAAATTACAGCATGAAGTATTGTCTAATAATACTCCCTCCGTCTCATTAGAAACGGTGTGTTTCCTTTATTGGGTCGTCCCACTAGAAACGATGCGTTTTTTCTAAAATGATAAAGATTGTGTGAACCACAATTAACTACTAAAAAATCAAACAATATAAACCACATAAATCACTTTATTGATTCATGTGTCCAAAAAAATGTGTCATATTTAGTAAGACGGAGGAAATATTATAAAAAATGCCGGATATTATTTCATGGTAATTTAACGTAATTCTAATTGAACACGAGCTATTTCAACTTTTTCTATTATTTTGTATTTTAGTTATATCTTTATTGAGTTAAATGAACTTTTGAAAGGTCTTAATCCATATTTGTTATGACTCAGATTCCGCCAACACTTGTTGATGAAAAATATAATAAAAACAATACTCGTTAAATCTTTTTAGGACCATCAAATTTGGTGCCTGGGGGAACACATGAAACAGACGTGGTGAAGACAAGAGAATGGTGTATATTTCGAGAAAAAAGATAAAAACACACATACAAAAACAAATACGTACTCCCTCTGTTTAGCTAATCAAGTCTCATTTTTTATTTTAGAGTGTCTTATTAAATAAGACAAATTTCATAAATAGAAAGAAATGAGTGGACCATAATCACTCTAAGCAAATAGAATCACCACTTTATACTTTTACACCCACTTTTTAAATTCCGTACCCAAAAAATAATAAAACTTGATTAGTGAAAACGGTTACATCGTTACACAATTTTATTCGGATACTAAAATACAAGCTTGTAGCAAGTACAGTCGTGGCAGCATGCGTGCGTGCGTTATATAAGTGGAAATATATTACGTTAGCCAAATTCAAAAAAAAAAAAAAAGCATTTAGCCATCCCTGTAAAAAATACACAAATCTAGCCAATTTGTCTTGTTGTGGGAGCTGGCCGATTGAGGGCCAATGGGGGCCGATAAACATTTTTAGGGCCGATTGGGGCCGATATTATTTAGACATGAGGGCCGATCGTGATCGGCCGAGCGATCGGCCCCAGTCGGCCGAATATAAAAAAAGGAAATAATTTAAGGGCCGATTTCTATCGGCCCTATTGGAGCCAAGATATCGGCCCTCGGGAAATAAATTTGTTATAGATTTTCAAAAAAAATGAGGGCCGATGTACATCGGCACGTAATCGGCCGAGCCATCGGCCCCGATCCTTAAGAAGCCGTTACATGTAACGGCCGGAATTTCGAGGGCCGAACAAATTTTAACCATTTTTTTTCCGAGGGCCGATTCTCATCGGCCCCACCATTGGCCTACCATCGGCCTCGAGTGGCGATAATGGAGGGCCGATTGAATATAACCGTTGGCCATCGAAAAAAACATTTACCATTTTACTATTTTCACGGATCTACCTCTCGCCGCTCGCTGCTCGCCCGAAATCGCCGCCATCGTCGTGCTCGCCGCCGCCGAACGACAACGCCGCCGATCCCCCTTTGAAACGCCATGTCTTCCGGAGAATGAGGTTAGTAATTTATGCCATGAATTGTGATTGTATTTCATTCATAGACTAAATTTAGGTTGAAATTGGGTTGGGTTTACATTGAAATGTCCATGTATTGATGAAATTGTAGAGAATTTGGAGAGGATTCGAGTGTTAAATTTCTCGCAAATTTATGGAACCGGGGCCGATGGGAGGGCGATTTCGGGGCCGATGAAGATACACTCCATCGGCCCCGACTAGGCCGAACCTAGTTGAATAAGCCGTCGGCCCCCAGTGGCCGAAGAGAATTCGGCCCAATCGGGCAAAAAAAATTCGGTTGAAATTGTGATATTATTAGATTCATAGACGAAATTTAGGTTGAAATTGGGTTGGGTTTACATTGAAATGTCCATGTATTGATGAAATTGTGGAGAATTTGGAGAGGATTCGAGTGTTAAATTTCGCAAATATATGAATCCGGGGCCGATGGGAGGGCGATTTCGGGGCCGATGAAGATACACTCCATCGGCCACGATCGGCCTATGATAATTCGGCCTGTCGTCCGAAGAGAATTCGGCCCGGCCCGGAGCAAAAAAATTTCGGCCCGGTGGTGAAGAGAATCGGCCACTGGCTAGGAAGAAATATTTTCGGCCCGGCCTTCGAGGCTTCGGCCCGGCCTTAGAGTAATTGGCCCTACCATTCGGCCCCGGCCTTACGAATCGACCACTTATTTTTTGGTTTGGATGATTCATTCGTTTTTTATGTAAATCTTGCAGTCCACTTATATCCGACTACCGGGTTAGGCAAAAAGACCCCAAACTATTAAAAAGCGATCTTGCTAGACGGGGGGTAGTGATCTAGTTCGTCGCTTTAGAAACGGACTGACTTGGACATTTGCTTGGCCCGGAGGAAGGGCAAGAGTTCGATCATAGCTTTGCATCGGTTGATGTGCTATGAGGTGCGAGCACCGCCTGGGAGGCCTATTTTCACATATCCGGACGGGAGATTCGATTTTCACGATGCAGTATGCACTCGTAATCGGGTTATTTTTCGGCGCATCTACCTTCGATAGGACGGCGGCTCGTGCCCCGAAGAGTCCGGAGTGTACATGAGAGTCACAAAAGGGAATCCGGGAACGGGAGGCGAGCTATTAAATTTATGGAAAAATGACAAGCTCGGCAACCTCTCCGAAGACGATTATTTGAAGGTGGCCGATGTCTTGGCTCGATGTGCTTTTTCTTCGCACTGCCGAGCACGAAGAAGGTCGAGACCTGGATGTGGGTTCTTCTTTGGCGATATAGACGCGTGGAACGATTTTCCATGGGGAGCATACACGTCTAATGCTCTCTTGCATTACATGAGCTTTGTACCGAAGGAAGTCGAAGCCGTAAAATCGAAGTATAATATTTATGGTCCGGTTTGGGCTCTTCGTGGTACAAATTTTGGATTTTATAATTCTTTTTTTTATTTTATATTTTATAGTTGTACTGATCTTTAATCATATTGTAGATTGCGGGCATATGAGGCGATACAGTTTGGCCGGTGCGTGTGTGTACGCCTTATTAATGACGGTGGTATGCCCCGATGTGTGAAATGGGTATTTGTCACGCCACCAGATACGGAATGGATTACTTTCTTTGCCTTGCCGGTAAGTAACATTTTAAATATTTATGAACTTTTATGAAACGTATTATAACCTATTTTTTAAAATTTTTGAACAGATGGACACACCGCCATTTGAGACTCTTACGCCCACTCCTGAGGAGCAGCTATCGGAATACTGGAGACGGGTGATTGGAGAGAACCCTATCGGTGTGGAGTTTCCTAGACCGACCGCCGTATATCGGAGACGGGTGATTGGAGAGAATCCTATTCATGAAGATGGCAGTGTACCGGATCCTCCGCCGGTAGCACAGAAGAAAAAATCGAAGAAGAAACGTGCACCGGCGGAGGGTCAGTCATCTGGGCCTCGGAGAGATGAAGATTGGAGTTTGCCCACTTATGAAGGAATGATCCGATCGATAGATGAACGGTTTCGGCGGCGAGGACGAGTTATTAGAAAAAAGTGGATCAGCTGGGAAGGAGAATGAGGAAAAGTTCTTCAAAAAAAGTGGGGAAATTGATAAAAAGTATCTTCGGGGGCATGGGCAAGGACAAGAGTAAATCGATGCGATCCGGTTCTTCGTGGGATGTCGAGGAAATTAGTAATGAATTGGATGAGGAGACATCCGCACCATCGGAGCCACCACGGGGGAGGATGGTTAATGTACATGAGTGGCCCATTTGGAATGAAGTAGGCGAACAACCACGAGAGATGTGGAAGATACGACAAGTGGCGATGCAAATCCGTGGGATGTGGCTGCTCGAATGGGTAATCGTCGCGTTGATATGGGGGCGACATAGCATGTACGAGGACCGAAATGTTTGGGTCCCAAGACGTTGGGAGCCACTCCCACTATACGGCTCCACGGTCCCCACCGCTTGTACGGGTTTACGTTCTATTCAAATTAAGTCGGTCGTTTTATATTTTTTATTTCATTTGACCATGATTTTTTGTCCAAAATGCGCAGCAACATCAATCGGTCGTGGATGACTTATTTGATACGCAGCATGTACAACAGGTGTATCATAGCCAACCGTCGGAGCAGACAATTGTACAAAGCAGTGAGGTACAAACATTTTTTTGAGTTATATAATTTAGGATTTTTTTTAATACAATGTTATTTGCGGCCCATACTTGGAGCGTCTCCCAAATCCTAGTGGAGCTCCACGAATGTTTGATCCGTGACGCACCTGAGGAGAGATTTTGAGAAGTTCATGGGAATGAAAATTTCAGCCAATGTCACTGTTTCCCAACATAACCTCTCCCACGGCTTTTTCAAGAACTTATTGGATCCTAAGTATGACATGGGTCACGCAATGATCGATTTGTACATATGCTATCTCCGTCAGAGCCTTCATTTCAAAGAACGTGACGTGTTGTGTACACCCGATTCACGCTATACCGTCATAGCGACTACGTCAGTTTTTGTAAGTATATATTTATTTTATAATTTAAATATAAAATATGTTTATTTTTAATTGTCCCGCTAATGTGTATATTTTTTTTTTACGGAGCGTCCTTACATTCGGCTTGGGCGTCCAATATAGTTGAGCCCGATAACGACTTTCATGAACGTTATGAGGTCAATTATTGTGATTGGATCCCAAATCAGAGTTTAATGGATGCCGTTTTTGGAGCGGATACGGCATTTGGTGATGATAGGAATCCGTGGTTCGATGCCAAATTCGTAAGTTTTACAATTTTTTTCAATTTTGTTTTTTCTAAGTCTGTAATTATTATTAATATTTACTAATTTGTTTTATTTAATAGGTTATATTCCCGGTGTTGGCCGCCGGTCGTTGGATGGCTGTCGGATTGTGTATCGAGTCATGGAAGTTGGAGTTGTATGACTCACTTAACTGCCTTGGGAGACAAGGATATATATGAGTACCGAAAAGAAGTTTTGCGGCCACTCCGCAAACCGATCGGCCGATTGCTAGATGTACGTATTTTAATATTTTTAATATTTTTTTGGGGCTACTAATTATTTTTAATTGATCTTTGGTAGGCTACTAATTCTTGGACAATGAACAAGTACCATCTGACGCATCCGGGCATTCGGACTCCTGAGTTGGTATTGATGCCGCAAAAGGAGCAGTTCAAGCAAGAGGATTCGCATAGTTGTGGTCCATATACGTGTATGGCAATTGAACGGCTCATAACTCGGATACCCTACTCCGAAATGGGATAATTTGAAATCAAACGTCGAGTCTATCTCGGGAGTGGATGGCTTGGAAATGTTTCGAGCGGTGCCATTACGGAGATTTTGGATCTAGCTCTCCCAATGAGTAGTGTATTCAGTGACATTTTGAAACATTTTGTAAATTTAATTTTATAACATTTTGTAACATTTTGTAATATTTTGTAACATTTTGGAAATTTTCGTAACATTCTTTTTGGAGATTCTATACCTCTCGGCCGAGGCCGAGAAAATCATGTACGGCCCTCGAGGCCGATACACGCCCGATTAGTTATTGGCCCCAATCCGATCGGCCCCGAGCTATGCATGGCCTCGGCCGAGATTCTATACCTCTCGGCCGAGGCCGAGAAATCATGTATCGGCCCTCGGGCCGATACACGGCCCGATTAGTTATCGGCCCGATCGGCCCCGAGCTATGCATGGCCTCGGCCGAGATTCTATACCTCTCGGCCGAGGCCGAGAAAATCATGTATCGGCCCTCAGGCCGATACACAGCCGATTAGTTATCGGCCCGATCGGCCCCGAGCTATGCATGGCCTCGGCCGAGATTCTATACCTCTCGGGCGAGGCCGAGAAAATCATGTATCGGCCCCGGAGGCCGATACATGGCCGATTAGTTATCGGCCCCAACCCGATCGGCCCCGAGGCCGACAAAATCATGTATCGGCCGGGGCCGATACTGCCGAGCCGTGGCTATTGGCCCCCAAAGGGTTTCGGCCCCCGACGGGTTTCGGCCCGAGCCGATGGAGGGCCGATGGGTTTACCACCATCGGCCTTTTAGGGTTTCGGCCTTTATTTTTATTTTTTCGAGAAAATAAAATTTTAATAGATCATCAATGAACCCTAAATAATTAAACCGATCGTTGACAATAAAATTTAATCGTTTGTTGTCGTTCTAGATAAAGGGCATCTCCGCCTTGTGTGACCTTCTTCTCCACAATTACCACATTTTTTGCTACGGCGCGTACCGGATGTACTAGCTTACGCTCCCCTGAAGGACGACGGCTTTTTCTCGGGCGTCCGGCTTGCCGCATAATAATTGGTGGAAGAACAACAATGTCCTCTATTTCCGATGGGACACCCCACTCATTTCGAGGAGGCAAGGGATTAACCACTCCGGCATATATTGCCTTCCACGTCGCCGTCGTATAATAATCATTAATATGATTGTACAAATTTTCCCGGCGATGATACAAAACGGCGACAACGTGACTACACGGTAACAAGTCAATTTGCCAGACTCCGCATTCACACATTTCGTCTACAAGATTGACCTCTCCACCGGCGCTCACTGCGTCGACCTTGTATTTGTGGTTAGTGACCTGCGTAACTGTAAACCTTCGAGCCAGTTCTACTTCATTCCGCATCCTCAACTCAGAAGCCTCCGTCAACGGATTGTTTCTGGAACTTGCTTTTACCCGTCGTGTATCGAACCATGACTCTATCATATGACGGATTACCTCGAGCATAGCTAGAATGGGTAGTCGTCTAGCCTCCAACAGTCGAGAATTTATTGACTCGGCGGCATTCGATGTCGATGCAAACGTATCGACAACCTTTACTAAAAAGTCGGGACCACTTCTCCGATCCGATTTCCATGAGCTTTTCGTAAATAGCAGGTTTTCCATGACGGATGGCGTTCATGGCGTCATGGAATTCTGTTGCCCGATAAGCATAAGCTGCTCGATAAAATGACCGGATAACCCACTCACCGTGCCTAGCAAGCTTATTCGATAAATGGTAGTAACAAAGTCCGTGTTGTGCATCAGGGAAAACCACTCTTACCGCATTCGCTATGCTTTTATGTTGATCTGAAACAATCACTAAACTGTCATCCGTTGGAAATGCGGCTCTCAGTCGCATCATAAACCACGTCCAGGAAACATCATTTTCATTAGGACCTACACCAAAAGCGAGAGGGAAAATTTGCTCGTTCGCATCACAAGTAGTTGCGACGAATAATATTCCCCTATTTCTCCCTTTTAAATGGGTACCATCCACCACAATTACCTTCCGGAGGTTGCCTAACCAAGGGGCTCGCGATACACCAAGCGTAATAAATAAATGTCGGAAACGACCATCCTCATCGACATCAAGATCCGTATATGTTCCCGGATTTGTTTGTTCCAACAAATGCAGATATTTTGGCAGTTTGCTGAACGAATCTGCATGTCCGCCGTAAATCATCGATATAGCTGCGTTACGCGCTCGGAGGGCAACACCGTAGGTTGCTTCTATTCCAAATTTATCCAACAGATTGGCCTGAATATCAGCCGGTTTCATTAACTTGCTTTGATGACGCATTTTACGGGCTATATAAGCGGCGATGACCTTCGACCTCACATTTCGTTCGCCAAGTCCGGATAAATCAGTTGTACAGTTGTGGTCCGCAACCCATCTAACAACCTCCCAACACGTCTGACCTCTACAGTATGCCCGTAGCTGGAATGGACAATCAACACTTTTTCGCAGTACGAGTATGCACTCGTAATTGGTTTATTTTTCAGCCCGGTGCTTTCGATACGACGGCGGCTCGTGCCCCCGTGGAGTGCGGAGTATACATGAGAGTCACAAAGGGGAATCCAAGTAACGGGAGGCGAGCTGCTAAATTTATGGAAGAATGACAAGCTCGACAACCTCTCAGAAGACGATTATTTGAAGGTGGCCAATGTGTTGGCCATGATGTGTTTTTTCTTCGCACCTGCCGACACGAAGAAGGTCGAGACCTGGATGTGGGTTCTCGCTGACGATGTAGACGCGTGGAACGATTTTCCATGGGGAGCATACACGTACAAAGCCCTCTTGCACTACATAAGCTTTGTACCGAAGGAAGTCGAATCAGTAAAATCGAAGTATAATATTTATGGTCCAGTTTGGGCTCTTCAAGTACAAATTTTGGATGTTTATAATTTTTTTTTTTTAATTTATATTTTATACTTGTACTGATCTTTAATCGTATTGTAGATCTAGGCATATGAGGCGATACCAGATTTGGCCAGTCTGTGTGTACGCCTTATTAATGACGGTGGTATACCCCGATGTGTGAAATGGGTATTTGTCACGCCACCAGATACGGAATGGATTAGTTTCTTTGCCTTGCCGGTAAGTAACATTTTAAATATTTATAAACAGATACGGAACGGATTATAACCTGTTTTTTAAACTTTTCGAACAGATGGACACACCGCCCCATGAGAGTCTTATGCCCACTCCCGAGGAGCAGCTATTGGAATACTGGAGACGGGTGATTGGAGAGAATCCTATCGGTGTGGAGTTTCCTAGATCGACCGTCGTACATCGGAGACGAGTTGATGAAGAGGGTAGTGTACGGGATCCTCCGCCGGCAGCACAGAAGAAAAAATCAAAGAAGAAACGTGCACCGACGGAGAGTCGATCATCCGGGCCTCGGAGGGATGAAGATTAGACTTTGCCCACTTATGACGGAATGATCCGATCGATAGATGAACGGTTTCAGCGGCGCGAGGCCGAGTTGTTAGAAAAAAGTGGATCGGCGGCTGGAAGGCGAATGAGGATCGAGTTCTTCAAAAAGTGGGGAACTTGATAAAAAATATCTTCGGGGGGCTAGGGGCAAGGGCAAGGGCAAGGGTAAAGGCATACGATCCAGTTCTTCATGGGATGTGGAGGAAATTATTAATGAATCGGATGAGGAAACATCTGCACCATCGGAGCCACCACGAGGGAGGATTGTTAATGTACATGAGTGGCCCAGCTGGAATCAAGATGCCGAACAGCCACAGAGAGATGTGGAAGATACGACGAGTGGCGATGCAGATCCTTGGGATGTGGCTGCTCGAATGGCTAATCGTGGCTATGATATGGGGCGGCATAGCATGTACGAGGAGAGACGTTGGGAGCCACTCCCTTATACGGCTCCACGGTCCCCACCGCCTGTACAGGTATGTTAACTATTCAAATTAATTTTATGTTTTTTATTTCATTTGACCATGAGTTTTTGTCCAAAATGCAGCAACATCAGTAGGTCGTGGATGACTTATTTGATACGCAGCATGTACAACAGGTGTATCATAGCCAACCGGCGGAGCAGGAAATTGTACAAAGCACTGAGGTACAAACATTTTTTTAAGTTATATAATTTAGGATCTTTTTTAATACAATGTTATTTGCAGCCCATAGTGGAGCGCCTCCCAAATCCTAGTGGAGCTCCACGCATGTTTGATCCGGCGGACTCATTAAGGAGAGAGTTTGAGAAGTTCATGCGAATGGAAATTTCAGCCAATGTCACTGTTTCGCAGCATAACCTCTCTCACAGCTTTTTCAAGAACCTATTGGATACAAAGTACGACATGGGTCACGCAATGGTCGATTTGTACATATGCTACCTCCGGCAGAGGCTTCAATTCAAAGACCGTGACGTGTTATGTACACCCGATTCACGCTATACCGTCATAGCGGCTACGTCAGTTTTTGTAAGTATATATTTATATTTTTTAAATATAAAATATGTTTCTTTTTAATTGTCCTGCTAATGTGTATATTTTTTGACAGACGTCTTTACATTCAGCTTGGACTTCCAAAATATTTGAGCCCGATAACGAGTTCCATGAACGGTATGAGGTGAATTATAATGACTGGATCCCTGTACAGGGTTTAATGGATGCCGTTTTTGGAGTGGATACGATATTTGGTGATGACAGGACTCCGTGGTTCGATGCCAAATTCGTAAGTTTTACAATTTTTTCAATTTTCTTTTTTCTACGCTTTGACAATTTAATTATTATTATTATTTTTACTAATTTGCATTAATTAATAGGTTATATTCCCGGTGTTGGCCACCGGCCATTGGATGACAGTCAGATTGTGTATCGAGTCATGGAAGTTGGAGTTGTATGACTCACTTAACTGCCGTGGAGACCGGGATATATTTGAATACCGAAAACAAAATTTGCGGCCACTCCGCAAACTGATCGGTCGATTGCTAGATTTACATATTTTAATATTTTTAATGTTTTTTGTTAGGCTACTAATTATTTTTAATCGATCTTTGGTAGGCTACTAATTACTGGACGATGAACAAGTACAATCTGGTGCATCCGGGCATTCGGACTCCTGAGTTGGTCTTGATGCCGCAAAAGGAGCAGTTCAAGCAAGAGGATTCGCATAGTTGTGGTCCATTTACGTGTATGGCAATTGAGCGGCTCATAACTGGATATCCTACTCCGAAATGAGGTAATATGAAATCAAACATCAGAATCTATCGGGAGTGGATGGCTTGGAAATGTTTCGAGCAGTGTCATTACGGAGATTTTGGATCTAGCTCTCCCAATGAGTAGTGTGTATTGAATGGAACATTTCGTAATTTCATTTTAATTTTCTAACATTTCGTAATTTTATTTTCGAACATTAATCGAAATTAGCTTCATTTCGAACATTTCATAATTTTATTTTCGAACATGAGAGTATATCTCTCGGCCGAGGCCGAGAAAATCATGTATCGGCCCCAGGACCGATACATAGCCGAATAGCATCGGCCCTACTACCATCGGCCCCACTACCATCGGCCTCGAGCCATGCATGGCCTCGGCCGAGATTATATATCTCTCGGCCGAGGCCGAGAAAATCATGTATCAGCCCTAGGGTCGATACATTGCCGAATACCATCGGCCCCACTACCGTCGGCCTTGAGCCATGCATGGCCTCGGCCAAGATTGTATATCTCTCGGCCGAGGCCGAGAAAATCATGTATCGGCCCCAGGGCCAATACATAGCCGAATACCATCGGCCCCACTACCATCGGCCTCGAGCCATGCATGGCCTCGGCCGAGATTGTATATCTCTCGGCCGAGGCAGAGAAAATCATGTATCGGCCCCAGGGCCGATGTATGGCCGATTTTTATCGGCCCCACTACCATCGGCCCCGAGCCATGCATGGCCTCGGCCGAGATTGTATATCTCTCGGCCGAGGCCGAGAAAATCATGTATCGGCCCCAGGGCCGATACATTGCCGAATACCATCGGCCCTACTACCATCGGCCTCGAGCCATGCATGGCCTCGGCCGAGATTGTATATCTCTCGGCCGAGGCCGAGAAAATCATGTATCGGCCCCAGGGCCGATACATAGCCGAATACCATTGGCCCCATTACCATCGGCCTCGAGCCATGCATGGCCTCGGCCGAGATTGTATATCTCTCGGCCGAGGTAGAGAAAATCATGTATCGGCCCCAGGGCCGATGTATGGCCGATTTTTATCAGCCCCACTACCATCGGCCCCGAGCCATGCATGGCCTCGGCTGAGATTGTATATCTCTCGGCCTTGTGTGATATGCCTCGGCCCCGAAGGGTTTCGGCTGAGGCCGATGGAGGGCCGATGGGTTAACCACCATCGGCCCTTTAGGGTTTCAGCCCTTTTTTTTATCCTACCAAATAACTCGATCAGTGACAAAAAACTTTAATCGATCAGTGACAATAAAATTAAAGCGATCATTGAAAAAAAATTTAATCATTTTTTGTCGTTCCAGATACGGGGCATCTCCGCCTTGTGTGACCTTCTTCTCCACAGTTACCACATTTTTTCCTACGGCGCGTACCGGATGTACTAGCTTCTGCTCCTGAAGGACGACGGCTGTTTCTCGGGCGTCCGGCTTGCCGCATAATAATTGGTGGAAGAACAACAATGTCCTCTATTTCCGGTGGGACACCCCACTCATTTCGAGGAGGCACGGGATTAACCACTCCGGCATATATTGCCTTCCACGTTGCGGTCGTATAATAATCATTAATATGATTATACAGATTTTCCCGGCGATGATACAAAAACGACGACAACGTGCCTACACGGCAACAAGTCAATTTGCCAGACGCCGCATTCACACATTTCGTCTAGAAGATTGACCCTCCACTGTCGCTCACTGCGTCGACCTTGTATTTGTGGTTAGTGACCTGCGTAATCGTAAACCTTCGAGCCGGTTCTACTTCATTCTCGCATCCTCAACTCGAAGCCTCCGTCAACGGATTGTTTACGGAACTTGCTTTTACCCGTCGTGTATCGAACCACGACTCTATCATATGACGGATTGCCTCGAGCATAGCTAGAATTGGTAGTCGTCTAGCCTCCAACAGTCGAGAATTTATTGACTCGGCAGCATTCGATGTCGATGACCGTAACGACGACCTTTACCGAAAAGTCGGGACCACTTCTCCGATCCGATTTCCATGAGCTTTTCGTAAATAGCGAGGTTTTCCCCGACGGATGGCGTTCATGGCGTCATGGAATTACATTTGCCCGATAAGCATAAGTTGCTCGATAAAATGACCGGATAACCCACTCACCATGCCTAGCAAGCTTATTCGATAAATGGTAGTAACAAAGTCCGTGTTGTGCGTGCCGGGAAAACCACTCTTACCGCATTCGCTATGCTTTTATGTTGATCCGAAACAATCACTAAAGCGTCATCCGTTGGAAATGCGGCTCTCGGTCGCATCATAAACCACGACCGGGAAACATCATTTTCAATGGGACCTACACCAAAAGCGAGAGGGAATATTTGCTCGTTCGCATCAAAAGTAGGCTGCGACGAATAATATTCCCTTGTTTCTCCCTTTTAAATGGGTACCGTCCACCACAATAATGTTCTGGAGGTTGCCTAACCAAGGGGCTCGCGATACACCAAGCGCCATAAATAAATGTCGAAAACGACCATCCTCACCAACATCAAGATCCGTATAAGTTCCTCGGATTTGTTTGTTCCAACAAATGCGATATTTTGCGGTTCTTTGAACGAATCGGCATGTCCGCCGTAAATCATCGATATAGGCTGCGTTGCGCGCTCGGAGGGCAACACCGTACGTTGCTTGTATTCCAAATTTATCCAACAGATCGGCCTGAATATCAACCGGTTTCATTAACTTGCTTTGATGACGCATTTTACGGGCTATATAAGCAGCGACAACCTTCGACCTCACATTTCGTTCACCAAGTCCGGATAAATCGGTTATGCAGATTGTGGTCCGCAACCCATTTAACAACCTCCCAACGCGTCCGACCTCTACGGTATGCCCGTAGCTCGAATGGACAATCAATACTTCTTACGCACAAATATTCCAAACGGGAAGCACTTGGAACGTCGCACTCGAAATCCGCACCGTTTTCCAAATGGAATAGAGCCACGACGAGCATAAAGTTCGTCTTTCGAGCTAAACATCAATCTCGCTTGCGAGACTTCCGTCTACAACGTAATCGGGTTACTGCGACGCTAATGAATCGGATACATCAAGGGGAACAACGGGAAGTAGCCGGTTGCTTGCACGCACGTGTTGTCGTATACGGTCTCATCATTTGTTCGAGAACGATTGGCCGGAACTAGCAAAGACATAAGTTGACTTACGCCACCCTCCCTCCGAATCCATGCAGCAAAATCTTGTAACGAACAATTAATCAAGGCAGAAGGAATATCTTCATCCTCATCATCATCAGATGATGAGTCCAAGTCCGCCTCACCATCTGAATCCGTCTCCACACGAACATTCCTTTGGGGACCCCGTCCGCCATCATTACTTCTACTTCCTTTCCCCGTAAACCAATTAGGGCCCCTAAAATTAGAATTATCTTCGGGAAATTGATTCGGATTCAGAACACCAAATTGAGGATTTTGCACTTCAGGATACACAACAAACACAACCGGCTCTACGTCGATAGAGCACGATCACATAAGATCGGTATCATGGCCCATAATGGCCTTCATCATCCGGCCGGTTCGTCGGGAAGCAGCAGTATAATAAATGAAGTAGTTGAAAGGAAGGGAATAAGCAGCGAGCCACCGATCAATGTTTTGTCGAATATATTCAAGAGAAATATTGTTTGAAGGAATGTAAATAATGAACTCATGCCCACCGACATAATTCGACTCTGCATCGAATTGGCCGTTCAATTTCACAATAATTGATTGAAAATCGGTCATTTCTGTCAAATTAAATTTGAAGAATTGAGAAGATTGGAAGTGGAATGACGAAAATTTGAAGAATTGAGAAGATTGGAAGTGGAATGAAGATTGGAACTCGGCTATCCTATGTCTTATAAAGAATTTTTCTGAAAAAATTCACGTGAAATATCCAGTCTACTACGCATTTCAACATAGGCACCGATCGGCCCCCATCGGCCCCTGGGTTTCATGCATGTGCAAGTGAAATCCGACTAGTCATTTCAACAGATAAAGCTGATTTGAAACTGCACCTCCCACAGGCCTTGGATCGGCCCTCCATCGGTCCTAATCGGCCCTCCATCGGCCCTACTGCACATTTGCAGGAAAAGTCTTGCAGTGTCTTGTCCAATCCTGTCTCGAAGGACGGCCTTAGGGCCAATGGAGGGCCGATGGATACCCACCTTCGGCCCTCCTTCGGCCCTTCTTCGGTAGATTGGTTGTTCGGCCGTCGGCCTATTTTTTTTGGGCCGATGGCGGGGAGGGCCGATGGACACCACTTCGGCCATACATCGGCCCTTCGACCCTATAATATCAACAAATAAGGTTAAGTGGCTCGACCAATGGGGAGAATTCGGTTGTTTTCAACAGGGCCGATTGAGGGCCGATTGACTACCCCATCGGCCCCCCCATCGGCCCAGCGCCGTATAAGGACAAAATGGCTATATATGTGTTTTGTTTTAAACGATGGCTATAATTGATTTTCGTTCCTTACTATTTGGCTACTGCTGATTTTGCCCCGTTATATAATTATATTCCAGTCACGATGATGCTGATAAAGTGATAAGACGTCCTCGTAGCATCTCTCAATTAGTTATCACATGTTCTTTAATAGAATATTTAATATTTTTTGCGAAAATATATTCTATCCGTTCCACAGTTCTTGTTTCACTTTCTTTTTTGAATAGTTCTATATTTTTGTCCATTTTTTAAAATAAAAATTATTAAAAATAATTTATTTAAGAGTCACATACCTCTAAATACAACTAACAATTCTCTTAAAATACAACGTAAAAAAAATAGAATAAAAATTGTGGCATTGAGGAATTAGAAAACAAAATAGTAGTAATATTATAGGGATTTCGAACAACCCTACCATGTGCCTATGCTTCCTGCAAATCTTTTTTTTTAAAAAGAAAATCAGAACCCTATTAAAATTTGAATTAGGGGTGTTTTCTTAAATACCCAGATCGGAAATCGAAAAGGCAATTTTACTCAAAGCTTATAATTGATACACAAAATACCCAACTTTACTTAAATATTCTCACTTTTCAGACTTGTCAGCCTACAAAACCGGTATTTTGCTTTGTTTCATGCGCAAATGATTAACGCAGAATCTCGCTCACGTACTGACTGAATCCCGCTCGGCCACGTGGAATCCCGCTCGGCCATGTGGAAGGCCGAGCTGATTCCTGCTCGGCCACGTGGAATCCCACTGGCGGGATCCCGCTCGAGCATGGCCAGTACTGCTCGCGGGATCCCACTCGGCCACCCGGTCCTGCTCGCGGGATCCCGCCCGACTACCCAATCCTGCTCGATTTTTTTGACTTGGCAGGCCATGCAGAATCCCGCTCACTGAATCTCGCTCGGCCGTTTCTAGTCCCGCTCGTTCCAAAATCGTGATTTTATCTATTAATACCGTGATTGAAGTCCAAAATCGAACACACTCACTCCTCTTTCATTTCATTTTCAACTACAAATTATTTCTGTAGAATTTTGCTTCCTCGTTTCATAAAAAAAAAAAGGACAGTTAGTATAATATTATTGTTCATTTTAACGGACAATTTAACAATTTGTCCGAGTATATTGGCAGTGAAGTTAGAGTTGTCTGCATTCCTGGGAACAGTGTTTGCCGAAAGATGTGGCCTCAATGGTCGTGTTGCCACCATTAATTACGCGTCAGGTAGGGAGACCGAAGAATAGTAGACGACCCTCAGGAGCCGAAGCAAGTACATCTAGTGGGAGAACACACGGTCCGAAAAAATGCAGCATATGTGGTGTGGTTGGGCATACTAGGAGGAAGTGTCCGGGAACGGATGTGCCGGACTCACCGGAGTCGGAAGCATTTTAGTATATCGTAATTTGTAATTGTCAAAGTAATCAATGAATTCGTAATTATGTTAATTTGTATTATGTGAATTCGTAATTATGTTAATTTGTAATTGGTGGAGTAATCAAAAAAAAATCCTAAATTGAATAAAAAAATCATAAGTTCAAATCAAATATGTCAATAAAATATAAATATATAAATCAAAATAGTCATCTACTATCCGGCCTCTTATAGCACATGTCATAGATCCTCCCGAGCCATCAACCGACGATACACAACTACATTGCCGAGTTCGTTGCCCACTTGATCGTCGGGTAAGTGGCAATGAATCTCTCAACTACCATGCAGGCTATCGGTCCACAACTCTTATCATCTCTTTGCACCAACTGCTGGTCATGAGGCATAATCTGCACAATGGGTGACCGCGGTTGGGGATCCTAATATCCAAAGTCATTACGGGCCCAGTAATTGCCGTAAGACAAAAATGGACCAATCAGCTTCGCCAGAGGTCTCAACTGCCGAATCCTAGATGCTCGGCCATGATCATCGGCTTTGTGCGCAAGCGAATCATACACCTCAATCCTCCAATGACCAATGTCAATCCGAACAGTGACCCAGTGATCGAAGCAGAGACATGGCAGTAACAGATTAAAAAAATAGAATTAATTAATATGAATAATTTATAATATAAATAAACAACTAAGCAAAATTAATATAAATGCTTACGTATTTGGCACTATACCACTTTTGCGCATGTTCTATCAAGTTTTTACCGACAATGTACTCCATGAGACTTTCATTCGGTCTCCAGAAATGCCCATAGTTGAAGTCCTGGTCGTGCATATCGAATTCGGATCCGGAATGCATTTCTTCCAATTTGCACGAGAACGTTATGTTAAATAAATGGAAAAAATGTCAGTAATTATTTAATGAGCATAATACAAATATTGAATTATTACTTACGAAGAAAACTGAATCGACTATCACGGTCTGATGATAGTGGGGAGTAGCTAACACATCGATACCCCCAAGGCTCTTCATCTTCCTCAGTGCTCCCATGTATAAATCCATGGTTTGTTGCTCCAACTCCTTAGTTGGATTCTCGAGGTCGTCGAATAAATCGGGGCGGACAGCATAATTCGCAGCAATCGTGAAACACCATAGTCGAGATAAACAGTGCTGCCGATAATTTTCAACTATTATGGGAGCGGTCATCATTGGGGCACCATACGGGTTAGCTCGGGGAGTCGTCAAAGCCTAAAATTAAATGATATCTATTAAAAAAACATGCTATAATTAATAAAGTAAATTAAATAAAAATTAAATATTATACGATACCTGATAAATTGAATCAACAGAAAAATCATCGAGCCAATTGTGGTCGTCCGACAGGGTTGGCTCGACCCGTACCGGGTTCGCAGACATTGCACCAACCTCGGGGCGGTGTGCTGAAGGCTGCTCCTGATCAAGAGCATAATACTGACGCCAATTTCCACCGTCGAAAGGAAGTGGGTGCATGGGTTGGGCACCGTAGGACCAGCTCTGACGAGGCGAACAATCTCCGTAAACAGGGTCGAAATAGTCAAACATGCTCCTCACCGACCCCGGAGCATAACATCCACGCTCGTAGACGCTTTGTCGCCCCTGCATCGGTGGAATGACCGGCTGCTCAGCCTTATTATCCGATTCGTCATCCAGCTCCATAACCTCGGGGCGGTACCCCGAGGCGGTTCTCCCCTCAATCACGGGGCGGTACCCCGAGGTGGTGTTCCCCTCAATCACGGGGCGGTACACCGATGTGGCTCTCTCCTCCTCAACCCGGGGAGAGTGATCTCCCATATCCTCATCTCGGTCACGACGGTGTCCCATCGACACCGATTCACTCCTAACAAGACCGTGTGGTGTACGGTTACCACCCGCGTGAGAGGACGTAGTAGCCAAGCCATGGCTCCTAGATCGACCAAACACCGACCGAAATAGTGCCTTCACATCGTGAACTATTTCCTTCCGCAAGTTCCGGTGTTCGCGAACTATTTCCTTCTGCAAGTTCTGGTGTTCCTCCCTTACGACTTTACGGACATCTTCGACGGTCAAGATCTGGTGTTGATCGGGCTCCCTCTGTCCAGTCTCCATTCGAATCCGCTTACCACCTTCAGTGGAACGGCGTTGCCTCTGTTCGGTTCCTCTAGAACTGGTTAGACGCTGTGACTGCTGTCCGAATCTGTATAGCTCTCGTACCCCATGATCCCCTATGATCGTGGGATGTAACGGATTCTCAACCGCAATATAGGACACATGTAGTCGATCGTCCCTAATGACACTCTGCCAATAATAAGTGTTTGTCTCCGCATTGGATGGTGTGAGACCATCTTGGATAACAAAATGCAATTACATTAAATAAATTATTATTAGACTACATTAAATTAAAAAAATATATAATATAAATAAAATCAACTTTAAATTTAATATTTTTACCTGACGATGCCAGAAACTGTTAAGCTTCTTTGGTTGGCCTCCACCAAAGAACCAATTCTTCCAACGAGGAAATTCAGTTGTAGACAACCTCTCTGCACAAATCGCTCCAAAATCTGGAATAGCCTCGTAGGACCAAATCTATAATGAATGAAAATCAATATTGATTAGTACATGATATATATGAATAATTATAATAATTAAATTAATAAAATCATTATACACACCTGGAGTGCCCAAACGGGTCCATAGAAATGATATTTCTTGGACGTCTGTTCCGCCGTTCTCGGAACAAAACTACAATAGTGCTTTAGCGCACCGTAAGTGTATGAGCCCCACGGGAATAGGTCAAATGCACGTAGATCATCCACTAATACCCAAATCCACGTGTCGACTAATTTTGTGTCGCTATAACCGAGAAAAAAGTAAATTAAGGCTAGAACATGAGCCACCTTCAAATAGCCCAACTCGTCCAATCCCAAATCTCCATTCTCGAACTTTGACAATAAATCTCTGCCCGTTATTGGTGTACAATCATTTAACTGTTTGTACACAGTCAAGGAACGGGGATCATGCTGAGCATGCGGATCAAAATTTTCGGATCCAAACTTTAAACCCGTGACAAGGGCATAATCGAAACAAGAAAAGCGGGTAGTCGTCCCGGACACGGAAAACCAAATAGCATAATCATCTCCGTCCGCTTCAATCTCATGACACATTAACATATGGAGAGCCCTTGCTGCATTCCTACCCACTCTCCAATCCAAAAAGCTACCAAAAACCTCATTCCTAAATTCGTTTACTACAGCACCGTCCCCGATAACTCCAATTTTTTTTAATTATATCAAAAATCTTCGGGTAGAACTCTATATCTATCATCGGAGTCGCATCGAGAAGATCAATTCTTTTAAAAACGGGCTGCACCGATACAATATAACAGTTAAAAAAAAAAATTGGACTCCCGCTCAGCCGAACGAATCCTGCTCGGCCGAACCGGAATCCCGCTCGCCGAGCGGGATTTTGGTTCGGCCGAGCGGGATTCCGGTTCGGCCGAGCGATATTTCGATATTTTTTCGACCGGAAATCACCCATTCATGCTCCGAAAATCATAAAATCATACTCTAAAAATTCAGAAAAATTCATGCTACAAAAATCATAAAATCATGCTCCAAAAATTCAGAAAAATTCATGCTCCTAAAATGATAAAATCATGCTCCAATTCAACATAATTCATGCTCAAATTCGAATAATCTCAGAAAATTTAACGAATTAAACAATATTATTCATGCCCAAATTCAAATAATTCTATAAAATTCAACTAATTAAACAAAATTCATGCTCAAATTCAAATAATTCTAAAAAAAGCATGAACATCAAATAATTAAGATTCGCGCCAAATTAACGGATAAAATTCGAGCAGGACTATAGAATTAGAGCGGGACTAACCTGGTAGGCCATTCTTGTGTTTTGGAGTCGAATTCAACTCCGAAATCGTATTCTCGAGCGGAATTCGGCGACGGAGATGAGAGAAAATTTCAGAAGTGAATGGAAGAGAGGAGACGAGCGGAATTCAAATCTAGACTATGGTGTAAATCCCGCTCCTAAAATCCCGCTCGGCGAGCGGGATTTGCTGTCGGTCGAGCGGGATTCGACGACGTGGCGGCGCGGGACGGCGGGACGAGCGGGATTCTGCTGGCAGGACGAGCGGGAACCTGTCGAGCGGGATTCGGCCGGTGCTCGAGCGGGATTCGTCTCTCGTTCGAGCGGGATTCGGGTGTTCGCAACCTTATTTTCGAGCGGGATTTGAATTTAAGTGAGCACGACTGAGCGAGACTTGAGCGGGATTTAAGTCTCGAATTAATTTGTTTCAAATTCATGTGTTTTTTTGTTTGTTTCTTCAATTAATTTGTCTCGAATTCAGGAAAACACCTGAAGATGATTGATGTCAGTCAACTTTTTGAAAAAGTAAGGGTAATGTAAGTAAAGTTGAGTATTTTGTGTAGTAAATATAAGGATTGTGTATTTCTGATTTTTGTTATACGAAAATGGGTATTAGACAATAATACCACTATGAATTATGTAAATCGTATTCCTTCCGTCCTATCATTTTTATCCTTTTTATTGTGTAGTAATTTATGAGAATTGTTAGTTATGTATAAGTAAAAACATCAGATCATTAAATAAAATATTTATAATAATTTATTATTTTAATAAATGAGATAAAAATGGTAGGACGGTTAAAAATAAAAATAGGATAAAAATGATGAGATGTAGGAAATAATATTTAGTATTCCAATAATCTTGTAAGTATGTTGTATTGGATTAATTATATTTGATAGGCAATGTTTAGGAGCATTAGTATAATTTTTAGAACTCAGTAACTTTCAGTCGTAAAATAATTAATGAATTACTAAGTCATTCTAAAGAGGCAAATTACAAATCTTAGAGAAAACTCGCAATGGCTATCGAAACTGTAAACTACTACTATAAGCTAATTAGAGTAACATGTAGGAGTGTTGGTGCAATAGAACTTGTAACCTCCAATCATAAGACAAACACTTCAATATCAAAAATATGTGATTTTTACATTATAATTATCCATTATCAATACATTCATTATAATAACAATAAACTATAGGTTATATAATTAATTAGATAAATAAATTCACTGAAATCATGGTTCCATTTATTAAATTTTATTTTCTCACCAACTAAATACTAATAATGATAAATTAGAATAATAAAGCTTATTTCTAGTTGCACCTATTAATTTTGTGAAGAAAAAAAGTCATACGATTATTTAGCTGCTCTTGATAACTCACCCCTTATATAGCAAACTCTGACGGCCAGATCGATTAGGAGGGAGAGAGAGAGAGAGAGTGGCGAACTGGCGATCGCATAAAGAGCTATCCTCCTCATTCTCACTCTTTTTCCTTTCATTTTTCTCCTCTCTCTAGTCTCTACACTGCCGAAACACCCTAAAATAATCTTCCGCCACCATGTTTTCATTGAGTGGAAGCAGTTTTCTGGTAAACTCCGCACCAAATTAATCTTCTCTATCAATCTTCAAGCAGTTTATAATCATTTGTCGATTTTCTTATTTCAATGTTCTTAGCTAGTTAGTTGTCTTCTGTTTCAGTGAGTCACCTCTTTGTTTGATGCTAATTCGCCCATTTTACACATCTGAGTTTAAGAATTCCCAATTAATCGAATTGTAATCGATTCAATTGAAAATGCCTATCATTTTCTAATTCGCGATTTCTCAACACTTGAAAATGTCTAATTTTGTTCGAATTTGCAGAATAATTCTCTTTATGGAGTGTCGAAGAGCTTGACGGAGTCTACGAAGAGGAGTGTATCAGCTCCGTCGGTGGTGGTGGCTTCCGTGAGCTCAAATGGCAGGCCAGCGGACCGAAACGTCAGCGTTTTGATGGAGAATACTTTGAAGGAGATGAGAGAGAATGCTATATCCTCCTCCTCATCATCTCCGGTGACGGAGATAGAACCGCAACCCACTCCTGGCGGCGGCGTGGAAGATGTGTACGGTGAGGATAGCGCCACCGAGGATCGCTACATCACACCTTGGACTGTCTCTATAGCTAGGTGATCATCCACTAATGAATAATTTTCCCCTAATTTTGTGTTTGCGCGTTGCGTTGTGTTTATCCTAATAATATGCATAGAAAGATGAGTAGCTTCACGAGAAAAATCAAGAAATTATCCCACTTTTTTGCATGTGTGCGTTTTGTTTATCCTAATAATATGCATAGTAAAATGAGTAATTTGACGAGAAAATTTCGATTTTGGTCCTTTAATGCGGTCCGTTCTGGTCTTGTAATGTGGTTGCTTCTAATTTTTGTCCTATAATATGATCAATTGTCCACTTTGTGTCTAATGTTGTTTTACCCGTTATACTTTCAAATTACCGCAAAGCTAATAAAACACCGGTATATAGGGTGATAGAATTGGGGTGCATGAAGTACACTCTCCTTCGTAGGAATAGAAATGGATGTTTTTTTTTATATATAGTTGCATGACAAAAAATCAGATAGAGGCCATAGTATGGGACCATAATCGAAATTTTCTCGTAGTTTCACCATCATAATATGGTAGGCCAAGAACTGATGTTAAAAGTTGACAAATTTATGAACATTCTGAAAAATTGCAATACATTCAAGATGAGAATAGATAATATGCCTTGAGATTGCATTTTATTTGTAAGCTAATCCACTGTGTTTCCTTCGATGACTTTGGGAAGCTTTTTTGTAACTAGTAGCTTCACCTTCCCCTTGACGTCAGTTTCTTTATGTCGGTTTCCCTAATCCCTCTTATTGGCTTTACAGTGGATATCCATTGTTGCGCGACCCTCACTATAACAAAGGCCTTGCCTTCACTGAGAAAGAAAGGGATGCCCACTTTCTGCGTGGACTTCTCCCACCGGTGGTTGTTAGCCAAGACCTCCAGGTTAACATAATAGACTTATCAAGTTTCCATTTGTCTAAGCCGCATTAGATTTTAGTCATCCATGAAATTGGATAAACATTTGGTTGATTTTTTTTTTGCTTTCTCTCTCTTGAGTAGGTTAAGAAAATGATGGCGAACATGCGCCAGTACCAAGTACCCCTGCAGAGGTACATGGCTATGATGGATCTTCAGGTAATTGCATAGTTTTCCGATACACATTATTGTTGACTTTAATACATCTAAATGACATAATTCTGTTTTGAGGATTGTTTTATCAATTCCTTTCCATTTTGATCGGTTGAAACTTCCGATTTCAAGTAGAAGATTATCTTTAGTTCTCCATTTATATGTAGATCATATATTTCATTTCAAATAAAATGCGGAGTTGGATAAATGTCCACGTGATTCAGTAAACTGAACAGAAATTCCATCAGTGCTAGATCGTCGTTTTGTATCTAAAATCCATCCAATGGGAAGACCGTTTATGTATCCTAATCGAAGAGTGCCAGAGCTCATATAATATCATTGTTGGTATGCTCATGTTTCGTATTTGTTGTAATTCGATAGGAGAGAAATGAAAGACTGTTTTACAAGCTTCTCATCGCGAATGTTGAGGAGTTGCTTCCAGTAGTCTACACTCCAACGGTTGGTGAAGCATGCCAAAAGTACGGGAGCATATTTAGACAACCCCAAGGTCTCTTCATCAGTCTGAAAGAAAAGTATGCTTCATACCACTAGTATAAGTTTGTTGTGAAGTTATTTTTTGATCTTCTAGACTGATAATTGGGTAATTATACAGGGGAAGAATTCTCGAGGTATTGAGGAATTGGCCTGAGAAGAAGATTCAAGTTATTGTGGTAACAGACGGTGAGCGGATTTTGGGTCTTGGAGATCTTGGCTGTCAGGTAGCTTCATCTTTTCGTTTGTTTTGAAGTCACACCGTATCTGTAAATGACTGGCCTTCGAAATAACTTGGTGTATGATTTGCTTCTGTAGGGGATGGGGATACCCGTTGGAAAGCTTTCATTATATTCAGCTCTCGGTGGCATTCGTCCTTCCGCTGTAAGTATATAGCTAGTCCAGAATTTGGCTGAAAACTGTTGTTTCGATAAAGTAATATGTACCTCAAAGTTAGAATTGACTGATAACAATTTAGTTTCAAGGAATGACTTGAGGGTCTCTTGAAGCTACTTGTGATTGTGATTAATGAATTAAGTTTAGTTCAAAGTCTGCTCGCTATTACTAGTCTATTTATACAGAATCTAAAACTGTTATTTTTTCTTATTCTTTCAGTGCTTGCCCGTGACCATCGATGTGGGAACGAACAATGAGCAGTTGCTGAATGATGAGTTTTATATTGGGCTGAGGAGGAGGCGGGCAACAGGACAGGTTTAAAATCTGATACTTACTGCATGTTACCAAAGTCATACCTTTTCGACTAACTTACTGATATTTATCGTTGTGAGCAGGAGTATGCCGAGCTACTAGATGAGTTTATGACGGCAGTGAAGCAGAATTACGGAGAGAAAGTTCTGATCCAGGTTTGGCCACTTTTTACGAGTGAAAGTTGTGCAAACCAATTTGTTCTGAAATTCTGATTCTTTTAATTTTCGTTCTGCACAAAGTTTGAAGATTTTGCAAACCACAATGCTTTTGATCTCCTTGCTAAGTATGGAACCACCCATCTCGTTTTCAACGATGATATTCAGGTAATAATGCACTTATCGCTACTTCCCATCTAACTAATATGTTTTGCATTCCTTCGTCTGTACGATATAATTTTTTTTTTTTTTTTTTTTGTATCAGGGTACGGCATCTGTGGTCCTTGCCGGGCTTATAACAGCATTAAATATAGTCGGCGGTACGCTGGCTGATCACAGATTCTTATTCCTTGGAGCTGGAGAGGTGTGTTTTCATTATTTATCCCAACATACTGCGTTCCTGTGATTGATCACTCGGTATATTCCTCCTTGCTCAATAAATGCCATCTTTGTTTGACATACTTTGGTTTATGCCTACTATAATACTATTGCAGGCTGGCACTGGTATCGCAGAGCTCATAGCTCTTGAAATATCAAAGCAGGTAAAACACGGACTAGTGGTGATATCTTTTTGAATAATTTGTTGTACGCTTGAATAATCATCATTTACATGTATATCACTTTTTTATGCAGACTGATACCCCAGTGGAAGAGACTCGCAAAAAGATTTTTCTCGTTGACTCAAAGGTGTCCTATTTCTCAATATTTTCTTTTGGCACTTCCCTTTCTTCATCCGATCTGCGATGTGAAACCCGTGATTCTTTGTCAGGGTTTGATCGTTAAATCTCGTATGGAGTCACTTCAACATTTTAAGAGGCCGTGGGCTCATGAACACGAACCGGTCAGAACTTTGTTGGATGCTATCAAGGTGCAAAATCTGTCTCCAATTCTATTTCTACTCCTCTGCATTTACATGTATATATGGATACATCTCATTTTCGTATTTTGTTAGGCCATCAAGCCAACGGTATTGATAGGATCGTCGGGAGCAGGAAGAACCTTCACAAAAGAAGTGGTCGAGGCGATTTCAGCCTTAAACGAGGTACATTATCGTTATCAAGTTCATATAGTCCTTAAGATTACACGTGTTCGCATTACGAAACTGCTTTTTCTCGGATTTTAGAAACCGGTCATTCTCGCGTTGTCAAACCCGACCTCACAGTCCGAATGCACAGCTGAGGAAGCTTACACATGGAGTGAGGTGATCACTCACCTTCCATTTCTGATTTAACTTATATCGCCACGTATCTTTTGTTTTACTTATTTCTCCTTGTTTACGTCTCATCTAGGGCCGTGCCATTTTCGCTAGTGGCAGCCCGTTTAGCCCCATCGAGTATAATGGCGAGTTTTACGCATCCGGCCAGGTTCAATCTAAATCATATTCATTATCCAACTTTCCACACTAATTTTGGCCTTAATTTCGTTGTGCAGGCAAATAACGCTTACATATTTCCCGGATTTGGACTCGGTTTGATCATTTCTGGTGCCATTCGTGTTCACGACGATATGCTTCTAGCGGCTTGTAAGTTTATACCAATAGTGATCTATACTAGTGATATGGAAACTATATATTCAACCTTGTAAGCATACTCTAATTCGTTTGTTTTTCATCGCGTTTTTTCCTCCAAACAGCGGAAGCATTAGCCGAGCAGGTTAGCCAAGAGAACTTAAGGAAAGGGCTCATATATCCACCGTTTTCCAACATCAGGAAGATATCAGCCCAGATAGCAGCGAGAGTAGCCGCTAAGGCCTATGAACTCGGTAACATCTGAACCTAGAATGTTTATTCTAGATGAACCTAGAATGTTCTAGATTTGTATATTTAACATCCTTTACCATGCAGGTTTGGCAACTCGTCTACCGCAGCCAGAAAACTTGGTAAGGCACGCAGAAAGCTGTATGTACAGCCCCAACTACCGTAACTACCGTTGAATCGAGTAAACTAGTAACGTTTATCCGTTTTTGCGTTTTTCTTGTCTTCATTTCTTTAACTCGACTACGTTCTGGATTTTTATGATGAAATTTGAGTTCCGCATATATAGAAGGTAGGATTAGGTGCTTGAATGTAAGATCTAGCTTGGTGAATGTTGTGTGTTAGTGATCTCATGGTGAGATCTCGCCATTTTTTAGATAACTATAAATATCAAATAATTTTATACGCATTCGTGTTTTTGTATCGTCTCGAGACACTTGTAACAATTTTTGCTTGTTTTTTTGAGTTTTTTCAAGTTTAGCATTTTCAAGCGACACCTTGGGCCAGTTTGGAGTGTTTTTATGTGGAGTGGATAAGTTGTGGTTTTTTGTTTCAAACAATAATTTATGCAATTTATTGTTAAAGAATAATATTTACTACTCAAATTAGCGCTGTAATGGAAGATTAATGTGATCTTACGTGGAATTTCCTGCAAACGGGTCAAAAGAAAATTCGATTTTGATCCAATTTAATTTGTTGACCTAAGTTGACTTGCATTGAAAATTAAAAAACGAAAGAAAACAAGCAAACAAAACATTACCTTCTCTTAGTCGTTTTCTGCCTCCGCTATCTCATTATCTTCTTCTCTCTCGCCTCCGCTCTCCCAATCTCCGAGCTCTCCACTTCCGTTTTCTGCCTCCGCTCTTCGCCGGGCCTTGGATGTAAGTTGTAACGGATCGTTTCAGTAATTTAAGGTTATGCGCCTCTCTCCACCTCCCTCCATTCGGGTTGAAAACCCGTATTTGAAATTTCAGCAATTAAAGGTTTCGTACATGTAGACACCAATTTTTAGGGATTTTTTGGTGCTTAATATATGTTTGGATGCTCTTTTGTTACTTTAATGTGTTTCATTGAAAATTGCTTTTGAGTCTTCCTAATTCGACAAACGAAATTGATACTTATTTTTTGGTGTTATACTTTGAGAGCTAAAATTAATTGGCATCGGGCAAGTATGTTCGTATAATATGCATACGATTGTATTTCCCATCCTATGCATCTTCATCATAGAAAATCATTATCGGCTCGGAAGTTTATGCACGTAAAATTGTAGATAGTAGACGTATTTGATTCTGAGTTGTGATGTTTGGCTTGCTGATTTTGTGTGTATACTTGGCAGGAAAAAAAAATGTGGAACTGTTTGTGAAGAATACTTATTTTGTTGTCAACATCTTTGATGTAAATTTGTGGTTTCTTTTGATTATTAGATTAAAGTGACACGTTCTTTAATTATAATTAGCACCTTACTTCAGTGTGATTAACACTTTGAGATAAATAACATTTTTGTTCATTGCAATTGACACGTTTATTCATTAAAAATGACACTCTATGAGAGTGTGACACTCTCATTTGTTTAGCGATTGACACCTTGGGTAATATTTCTAGTTATTATGTTGACTAAATCATGAGAATGTGACACTGTTCTCCGTGACAAATGACACTTTTTATTTATTACGAATAACACTTTAAGTAACATTTCTGGTTATTATGTTGATTTATTACTATTGACACTTTGATTTTTTGTTTATTATCATTGATACTTTGAGTACGTAACACTTCTGGTTATTATGTTTATTTATTAAGATTGACACTTTAAGTAAAAATCATCGAACGCTCTCCTCCAAGACAAATAACATTTTTTGTTTATTAACGACTGACATTTTGAATAACCTTTTTGGTTATTATGTTGATTTATTACGATTGACACTTTGATTTTTGTTTATTACGATTGACACTTTGAGTAACAGTTCTGGTTATTATGTTGATTTATTACGATTGACACTTTGAGTCTTGGTTAAGGATTAGAACAATTAATCACTAAGCTACTAGCTATTATTATAAAATAACAAAATGATGGAGCCTTTCCGTCGTCTGGACCAGCTCGCCAAATACATTTATAACACCTGCACATACAACTTAAACTAAGATTAGCACAACGACAAGCGGGGACAATCCACAGGGAACGGGCAAATTAATTCTCACAATCTCTAGGGACTCGAGTTTGGTTAGCAACCACCATTAAGTTTGGATTTTCTAAAACTAGGTAGAACGTATAAATTGAGCAGAAGAATAACATGCAATAATAAATAGTTGATTAAGATAGATAATAAAGACAATCCAGCCGAAATAATTCCACACCACTCCTTTCCGATCCTAGATTACTAGATTAATTGGTTTAGCTAAGGCCACCTGGCTATGACATTGTGTTGAGCACAAGGGCGTCCAACCCTTCTACATGAGTTGTGACTGTCATGTTGGCATAGAAATAATCACCTACCTAAGCAGAAACCCACCTTGTTGAGCAATGACTAGGTTATCACTAATGAGCATTAAGAACAAAGGAATTAGGATAAATCTACTACTGATGTTGATCATACAAAGCAGAAGTTTGGTTAATCTACGTCTGCACATAAAGCAGCTACCTACCCAGACTTGACAGGCCTAAGCAGTTCACTAACCTACCAACACAGAGTTCGATTAAAACTGTAGCTTAACCAATTCTTACGCACAAGAACACATCTCATGGGCTCTAGGAGTGGTGTCTCATTGTCTCAGCCGGATCTCGTACTTAGCTACTCATAATAATGGAATAAATCGAAACAGACATGTAAATATAAACCATCATGTAGATCTAGGAAAGTAAAGCACAAAACAATAAATTTTCTTAAATGGTATGAAATGAACATAAACAAAATCCTTTAAAAGACATGAAATAAAAGATCGAGGATGTTGAAACATATATTAAAGAGAGCAGAAAATATCCTCCATTAAAGACATGCATTAACTAACCAGAGCTGAAAGTAAACAGCAGTCTTCTCCATTTGGGAGAGCTTCAAACAAAACTAGACAGAGAATGTAATGATCAAAGCTAAGCATAATATAAATGGTGTTCTTGGAGTTCTTGTTCATGGAGGAAATTCTAGAGAGAGAAAAACCGAAACTAAACTAAGGTTGAAGATGAAGATGGTGAATATGAAACTATGAGGAAGACGAAGATAAAGTTTGATTATATACTCTCCTCCTCTTTTCCCGCCTAGAAAATATATTTCCTTGGTAACTGGAATACTACAAGAAGTTGGTGTTGGACCTGCTGGGTAAAAGCATGGTCTGTTGGATTGCGGGACAAAAGTGCGACATGATGTAGCAATACTGGTTGTACTTTGTACTGTTGTAAAACTGTTCTTTTCCCGCCAGGATCAGCATTAAGAGTATTGGGCCGGGTACTTGGGCTTTAAAATTTCTCTCATCATTTCTTGTTTCTGGTCCAATTCCACGCAGGCCCAATCAACTCTCTGCAGCACAGTTTCTTCTAGGTTTGGACAGAAAGACCACCCATGCCCAGATCTCAGCACTTATTTTCTTCTTCTTCAGATTCCCTTGCTCTTTCTCCATTTTGAGTAAGAAATCTGCATTATCACCACAAAAACACACAATTTTAATTGACAAATGAGCTTGAAATCTAGGCTTATCACAAACACTATATATATATATATAACTTTATTGAGTGCCGGGTTTGGATCGGGTAATTGTGCTATAATTGGGTTCGCGTGCGACGCGACTGCATGTACGTCGGGCGCACGTAAGTTTTTGCGAATAAATAGTTGTTGTCAAAGTGGCTTAATGAGCTAGGTAGATTTTAATAGTAAGATGAAAAGAGAACCATAAAGCTCGATTTATAATCTGAACATAAACTTTTGTTATTTTATCAAGACGAGATATGTTTTCTATTTTTTAATTTGTCTTATCAATCATTACACTTAATAAGCATTCTTATTTTATCAAGATGAGGTATCTAATTTCTATTTTTTATTTTTTTTCATGTCAATCGTTGCACTTAATAATGTGTGGACTAGTGCCCAAGAAACAGTGTGGTTATCAAATTCTCTCATTTTTGGACTTTTTAGATCTTCAAATTTCGAGTTAAACCAACCTCGAGGCCCAACCCCTACTTTTGTCACTTTATGGGAATTTCACTTTTGTAGGTATAGAATTATCGTCGATCTTTAGGACTTCACTTTGTTTTTCTTTTGTTCTAGGGATAGTAGTGTAGTTTAGACTTGTGATCTATCTTTTCAATACATTTTAGGAATGTATTATCTGCGGGAATGCCCGTATGTAGCTTATACATATTTTATAGTATAATAACAACATTTACCAAAAAAAATTGGGTTAGCATATTGCGTCGGACATTTTAAACCATATTTGGCAGAGATAATTATAGGTAATTTCAATGAGCCACCTAAATGGAGTATCTATTTAGTCCATACTTGCAACGGACGACCAAGCTCGGTCTGATCTATAATAGTTTATAACTAACATATTGAGTTTTTGGTTGTATCCATTACTCCCTCCGGCCCATTATTCTTGTCCAATTTGCTTTTTGCACGGTTTTTAAGGAGAGTTGTTAGTTGTGTGTAGATTGGTATAAAGTTGTGGGTCTCACAAAAAAGTTGTGTGTAATAATTTACTAAAAAAGGAAAGTGGACAAGAATTGTGGGACGTCCCGAAAAGGAATAAGGGACAAGAATTATGGGACGGAGGGAGTACAATTTATACAAGTTTAAACTATTTTAGATAGTTTTACACAACTATAGTCCGTATATACAAACTCTAACTAGCGATAATTATAGGTAATTTCAATGAGCTACCTAAATACTTATATAGTCCTTACTTGCAATGGACGACGAAGCTCGGTCCGAGATATAATAGTTTATATCTAACATATAGAGTTTTTTTTGTTGTATCCATTACAATTTTATACAAGTTTAAGCTATTCCAGATAGTTTTACACAATTATAGTCCGTTTATAAAAACTCTAACTAGTTCTATCCAAGTTTGGACTTTATAGTTAGGAGAGAAAATATTTTCATTACTCATTATATTGAAGAAAATATCGATTTTGGTCCTCCAATGTGACCTATGTCCGATTTTGGTCATTTAATATGAAAGTCTCAAATTTTAGTCATATAACTTTATAAAATGTCTGGTTTTAGTCATCTAACGTGGCAATGACCGGTTTTGCTCCTACGTATAACTTTATAATATGTTAAAGTTTAATCATATAATTATATAAAGTGTTCGATTTTTGATAATCCGATAGGAATTATCGAACATAAAAAAGTTGTGAACTACACACTTCGTCGAATGACTAATAAGCAATTTTGTAAAGTTTCATGACAAAAAAATGAACATTTATCATTAAAACGAGTTTAATTTTGGCTCGGCAGTGTAGCTCTATCTATTTTTGGGTCTTGTAACTTTTAGAATTTTTTTTCCTGAATTTTTGCAAAATGTCTTATTTTTGTCGTGCAATGAAGAGTACAATTCACGCGTCTTTTTATGTTCGATAATTTATGTCGGAGGACCGAAATCCTACACTTTGTAAAATTATATGACCAAAATCAAACTATCATAAAGTTAGGAGACCAAAACTGGGCACTGCTACATTAGATGACTAAAATGGGACACCATATAAAATTATAGAACCAAAATCAATGCCACAATAGAGGATCAAAATTGGACATAAATCACATTAGATGACCAAAATTTAATTTTTTCCCCCTCCATTACGTTAGTATAATGAGTAAAAAAGTAATAATTTAAATAAATCAGTAAGATAATAAAAAAAATATTGGAGGCCATAACAAAAATTTATATATGGACATGTTATCTCATAAAGAGGGAGAGAAGCAAATTTTATTTTAAGATTACGAAAAAACGAGATTCCTAATGTATAACAGTAATAAATAACATTTCATACTAATAAATAATTTATGAAATTTTAGTATTAAGTGCTTGTATTTGAACTGCAAGCTTTATACATTGCTTATATCGTTAAGTTTAAAAGCAAATTTTTGGTTTGATGCCATGTTGAATTTCTCCAACAGTATTAGTCTCATTTTTTTCAGATTACGGGCTTGCGATCTCTCTTAGTTAAAATATTTTGGTACATGAATACTTAGATATGTATAAATTGGCTCGTATTGGAAGCAATGAAATAATACTAGTGTTTCAAAATAGATTAGTCATGATCGGGCGTTTAGTGAGTTTTATTAAATAGGAATTTTAGTCAATTTTTATTACTTCCTTATTTCGATAGTTTTGCTTGAAGTCGTTGTACAAGTGAAGGAAATAAATCTTGTACTTACCTCTTATATTATATTATTATTTTTTTCCTATAAAGAAATTAACATAATATCCACTTACTAGTATTTACTTCTGTAAATAGTCAAGTAGTTTTTGTTTTCGCCATCATTTCCTTCTTTTCCCCAAAATTAACAACAAAAATAAAGACTGCAGAATATATATAAAATCTGCAGAGATTTGCTGTTGCTTCTTCACAAACAGTACACATACTGATGCGCGTTTCCTCGGAGCTTCAGCTATTGAGTTTCTTTTGATGTTAGGGTTGTAGAATTTGGATTGAGGGCTTGAATTTAAGCCCTAAAGCTGGCCCCTTTTGAGAGGCTGGATCTCTTTCCCGTATTTAAACAACGATTCCTTCGTCTCAGCTGCGATTTCTCAATAACTCGGCCTTTGGTTCGAGTTCGTAAGGTCGATGATTTGCTTTTCAATTTTTTGTTAGTTCGTTATTAGGGTTTTTCCTTGGAGGGAATTTTGTTTCGACGTTGTTTTTCTGTTCCCCTTTTCGAGGATTAGGGTTTTGTTCTTGCTTGTTCGGAGCATAGAATCTGAGAAGAATTACTTTTTAGGATTAATTTCATTCTGTGGGGTGTGTTTGTCCTATTGTGTTGCGAAATCTAGCCATGGCGTCGTACCGGCCATTCCATCCGCCGCAGCAATCAACATTTGCTCCGCCGCCTCCACCTCCGCCGAATCAAAACCCATCGCAGCCTCCACCACCGCCGCCGGGTCAGTACTCGCAGAATTGGGGTTCTTTCGCCGGCAGCGATGGGTCGAATTACAATCACAACTATTCTCAAGCGAATCCAAGCTCCAATTATCAGCAGCAGCAATTCAAACCTCCTCCGCGAAACCAGCTCCCTCCACCTCCTCAACAGCCGCCGTATCAATATCCGCCTCCACCTCCTCCGCCGGAGTCATCTTCTTACCCTCCTCCTCCACCGCCGCAGGCTGCTCCGGGTTCGGCAATGTACTACCCTTCATCTCAGTATTCTCAGTTTAATCAGCCCCCACCTCCTCCACCTCCTTCATCTCCTCCTCCGCCACCACCTCCGTCTCAGCCTTCATCGCCTCCGGCGTTGCCGCCTTCGGGTGCAAGCAGGGAGAGTAGGCAACCCAATCCTACGGCATCATCTAGGAAGGAGCAAAAGCCTCCACTGAGTAGTAAGAGACCGAGCGGGCAGGCTCCGATAGGTCGGGTTGAAACAGAGGAAGAGAGGAGACTGAGGAAAAAGAGAGAATATGAAAAGCACAAGCAAGAGGAGAAAGTCAAGCAGCAAATTCGAGAGTCACAGAATAAGGTGCTGCAAAAGACCCAAATCTTGGCTTCCGGAGCAAAGGGTCATGGGTCGATTAGTGGATCGCATATGGGTGATCGAAGAAGTACCCCATTATTAACTGGTGATAGAATCGAAAACCGGCTCAAGAAGCCAACAACGTTCCTCTGCAAGTTGAAGTGAGTATAAATGCAAGTTCGACTGCAGCTGCTGATTTCATTATGAGTTTCTTTATTTGTTGCTACTTTATAAATCAATACTGAAATTCGGTTCGAAGGGTAGACAGAATTTTCCCCGAATTTAATACTCTTTATTATGCTCCCATGATTTCTTGTATGCTAGTATGATTGAAATATAGGGGCATATCATTATTGCCCCTAAGCGTTTTATTCCTTTTTCATTATTATTTAGATAGAACATTCTCAAGCATTTTTCTTTTGCTCTCTGTAGGTTTCGGAACGAATTGCCTGATCCATCGGCAAAGATGAAGCTTCTGTCTTTAAAAAGAGACCCAGATAGGTATGGAACTCTGGTCTGTATCATATTTTAATATGACTTTCTTACTAGTGTGATACGACATTGCGGAATCTACGTTTCTATTCCATCATCTGCGGTCTCAGTTATGGTTATGTCAGATGCCCCAGTTTTGCAATATATTCATGTACCTATCTCAATGTTTTAAGTCTAGTTCGAGAACTGATTCTTTTTTCTATGGTACACAGATTCTTAAGAGTCGATACGGGTTGATACATAAGTATCGATGAGTCACTACCTAAGCCAAAAGTAATTAGCAATTAAAGGTTTAGTCAATATAGCACCCACCTTCTTTTTTGGAAAAGACTAAAAGTAACAGCTATTTAAGTTTTATGCACTTACCAATACACCTACTTCCTTATATACCGCATCTTACTTGCAGAAAAGGCGATGGCAGGTATAAAAAATCAACCAAATTCATACAATACATAAAATTTGTAAGAGATATATATGCAAAGTCTTGTCCTAATTGGTAAGGATCTGGAAGATTATGTTGGCATTAAAAGAAAGAAAACAAAATCAGATTCTTACCCCGTAACAGGAATCGATTAGCAAGCATATGATTCGGGAATCTTTGACTGATGCGTCCAAGATCGATTCGCTGCTTTTGAGTTGTTTTTTTGAAGGAATGGGTCAGTGGTTTTTTTTGGTCATCTATCTCACTCTTGGTGCTATATTTGTCTCTTAGAAGCGAATAATTCTTGAATATTGAACAATGATTTTCATCTTCTAAGTTGACTAAATTGACTCCAGTCGCATCACAACATCTAAAGATTAAATTGAAAGGAGGAAGTCTGGTTCAGTAGTTCTTTTATTTCCTTTTTCAACCCTTTGTATGAATAAATAATTTGTGCATTGAAGCATTCTGATGCTGAATCTATATTGAGTCTGACACATTTTGTCTTTGCAGATACTGTAAATATAAAATAACATCATTGGAGAAGAATTGGAAGCCACAGCTGCATGTTGAACCCGATCTTGGGATACCGCTGGACCTTCTTGACCTGAGTGTATATAAGTAAACTCTCCGTCATTCTTTCTTTTATGCTCTTTAGGTTCAGCTGTTCTCTGTTTTATTAATTTCAATCTCTGTTCACCAGTCCTCCTAAGGGCGAAATAATACCCCTTGATCCCGAGGATGAGGAGTTGTTGCGTGATGATGATCCTATAACCCCTATTAAGTCTGATGGAATTAAAAAGAAAGGAAGGCCAACTGACAAAGGTGTCTCTTGGCTTGTTAAAACGCAGTACATATCGCCTCTCAGTGTTGAGTCAACTAAGCAGGTACCAGTGAGTTTTTCTTACTAAAATTATTGCCAATGCTACTGGAAGCTTAACTAGAAAAATTGATATTACTTGCAGTCTTTGACTGAAAAGCAAGCAAAAGAATTGCGAGAATCTCGAGGTCGGATCCTTTTGGAGAACCTTAATAGCAGGTTAGTTGACTTGTTTGCTGTTGATAGTGATTCAATAAAAAGTTGTGATTAAGCCAATTGCATCAATTACCTTGTTGTGTTTCTGATTCTTTTCTTCAGGGAAAGGAAAATTCAGGATATTTTGGCATCTTTTGAGGCCTGCAAGTCCAAGCCTGTCCATGCTGTTAATCGCCACCTACAACCGAGAAGGATTCTCCCGCTTTTACCCGAGTTTGACAGGTATGTCTTATCTTTATATACTTAATCTTAAGCACTTGTATATATATTTTGTGTTGTGTGTTTGGCAATAGCACTTTGGTATAAGTTAAGGTGGTAGGACATTAAGCTATTGTTCTCCGTAATTGTGGGACTTTAATTGTCCAATCTGGTTTAACCATCGGATGGTCCGCACTTGGTTCTAAAATCAGTCAAACTTCAGCAATACAGTTCTCTCAAAAGATGAAAAAAAAGTTTTAAATCAGTTGGTTTGCTTGTTAAAGCGGTAAAATTGAGTAAACCTCTAAACAACTAGACTAACTTCATCTCTGCCTGGTTCCAAAAATTGGGTGGCTTTGGTTAAGCACTAGGAGCAAGTAACTTTATTTATTTATTACCCAGCAGAAACAGGTGCAGCAAATATTTTTATTGGCCTCATGACACGCTTTTAATCTTATATACGAAATTTATATTTTACATATTCTCCTTGAGATTTTGAACATCCTAGTATTCTACTAATTACTAAACAAGTTCTAGTTCTTTCCTGAAATTAGCTCAGAGAAAACTGATTGAAGACACGATCTCAATACTTAATTAAGCAGATAACTTATCCAATAGAATTATCATTGCCCTTCTTGTCCAAATTGATATTGATAGCTTCTGCAGGTTTATATTACAACCTTGTTCAGTATTTACATCCAACTTTGCAGCATAATTTTGTTAGACCAGAAGATAACAGTTACTCATTTACTTTTCAGGTATGATGACCACTTTGTGCTTGCAAATTTTGATAGTGCTCCTACTGCCGATTCAGAACTCTACAGAAAATTGAGTGCAACTGATCGTGATGAGTATGAACAGAAAGTAAGTACAATTTATTTATTGTTAATAGAATTGTACAGTTGGCATGTTTAGCTCATTGTGTAGCCTGCATAAATGGATTAATAGTATATTCAAATTGGATCTTCCTGCTCATCCAGAGACTAGGCGAAAGTACGAGTATTGCGTTTCAATTTCCCTGTCTTGTATTCTACAATGTGCTTGTCTGTATGTGTGTGCTCGATCCTCCTTTATTTAATTAATGTATCTCTCCCTGGATCAGCTAATTTCGGTTGGCCTACTGATCATTATCTGCAGATTGTCAAATTTCTCTGACTCGGATATTATCTTTTGGATAGTTTTGGAGTCTGTAAGATGCATAACTTTTGGTATAATGAATCATTTGGCTTTGCAGGCAGTTATGAAAAGTTATGCCTCAACAAGCGCAGACTCAGAGAAACCTGATGGATTTTTAGCTTATATGGTGCCGTCAGTTGACGAGGTAGAATTTTCTAAATTTTGAGCTAAAAAATCTTCTGCATAGTCAATACTAATTTTCTCAAGATCAATTGATAACCGTTTCTTGGTTATGGCGACAGATAGAGAAGGATATATACGATGATAATGAAGATATCTCATATTCGTGGGTCCGCGAGTATCACTATGATGTATGTTTCTACCAAGTAAAGTTTTTTTTTTTTTTTTTTTTTTTTTTTTTTTTTTTTTTCGCGGGAGCCGCTTCTCTCATTATGTCCTTTTAACGACTTTACAGGTCCGAGGCGATGATGTGGATGATCCTTCAACATACCTTGTATCGTTTGGTGATTCAGAAGCTAGATACTTGGTCTGTCCTATTTTCCCAATTAAGCTTGTAATTTCGTTATTTCATTTGCATGTTTGTAAGTTCCTTATTTCATCTTCGTTCGTTGCAGCCCCTCCCCAAGAAGCTCATCTTAAGGAAAAAGAGGGCGAGAGATGGAAAATCAAGTGAGGAGGTGGAACAATTTCCAGTACCAAGATCAGTGACAGTGAGGAGGAGAACCGATACAGCTATCAAAGTATTAAGAGAAGAAGAGGTAGGTAAAAGTTCACTACTCTGATCATTTAGCTGTAGCGTGTAAGTTCTCACTCTTTGATGCCTATTAGGATTTTGTGCCTTCTAAGGGTAATTTAGCCTCAAGAAGTGGAAGAGGAGATGGGAGTTCTGGTCGTCTTCGTAGGATGAATCCAGACGTGGACATGGAAGGTGATAATTTCAGTGGCGCCGAGGATGATATGTCTGATTAGTTGCTCTTGATGATCAGAATTTGATAAGATTGCTAGAGTAGAACAAAAGGATTGCCCCATTTTCCCCTCTCTCTTATGCTTTCTGGTCTAGTATTTTTTTTCTGGGCTGCATAGTGATCTTTAAATACCAAAGAAAGGAACTACATTCCTTGCATAATCTTGAGCTGGTTTGCTTGTTTAAGTTTTGCACTATTCTCTTTTCATCAAACTTAATTGCTCATAAAACTATAAAGATCTACCAGCTCGTGTCGATTTACAGCAGGTTTCTTACGAGAGGAAGCAGAATCTTGTCGTCCTTCTCACGGTAAGTATCACAAGTTCGAATTCTATGGTTTAGATTTGTTTACTTCCTTGGTGCCAGAAGCTAGCAACTTGAGTTATGTCTTGTGTTTCTGTAGGTTACTGCTTCGGCGTCCCCATGAAAGAAACTTGAGGTAGTTGAACAGCATACAACCAAGATTATGAGTCAATATGCTCTACTTGTTTTCATGTAATATCAATAGAAGCTTTTATAAAGTCAGTTTGTTTCTTTCTCTGAAGTTCACCGGGTTTTATGATTACGGTTTTTTCGTATTTTTTTAAAATTTTCTATTTTGTTTTCTAAAATTTTAGATTTCCTCCTTAAATCTTACAATTTCGTTTTTCCTACATCTGGATCTTACTTAGATCCGTCCGTCCCAATTACGTGATTCCGTAGAAGATTAGAAATTGTGACAAATTATCTAATACGCGAAGAATTTCATGTTAGTAAGTTGTAAGAAGGAATAAATGTTACTATAACATGTAGTTACAAAAGGACCAATGAAATATGAAATTGGAACACGTGGGAAAACTTTGGAGTTTTATGGTAATCAAGTTTTTCTAAAGAGTTTTTATTAAAATAGCAATATAGTTAAAATTTAATTATTTCGGATGAAACGAATATTTGTGTCCATTTGACCCGACCTGAAAAATACCCCCACTTTACCATGAGAATAAAAGAAACTTTAGTTTTATTATTCACAATCACTTTATGAATTAAAACAAATCAAAATCAAAGTATAACAAGACCAAAAAGAACACACCACACCATTCTTGGAGATTGAATAAAGCACCATACTCAGTTAAATTAAATTGCCGAAAATTCATTTAATTCTTGATTCATTTACTCCATCATTCGATCATACACTTCATAAACATGTCCAAAATCAATTTGTATATAATCCTAATAAAACTAGCAAAAATCAAAATTCCAACCACATAATATGCAGTGAGTGAGTAAGAGAAAGAGAGAGAGAGAGAGAGAGTGAGAGACTCACAATGATGAACAACACCATGAGAAGCATGTTCTTGATTCTGCTAACAATCTCAAATCTGCTAATCCAATCCCATCAACAGCAGCAGAATCCGATCAAAACTGTAGTAATTCTAGTAATGGAGAATCGATCATTCGACCACATGCTCGGTTGGATGAAGAAATCCATCAACCCATCAATCAACGGCGTCACCGGCAACGAATGCAATCCAAACCCCAATCCGGACCCGAATCAACAAATCTGCTTCTCCGACGACGCCGAATACGTCGACCCGGATCCAGGCCACTCCTTCGAAGCCGTAGCGAAGCAAGTCTTCGCAACGCCACCGTCCCCACCATGTACGGCTTCGCCGAGCAAGCCGCCGCCGTGTCGGAAAATCTCGCCCAGACCGTAATGAAAGGATTCAAACCCCAAAACCTCCCAATAAATTCCAAATTAGTGGAGGAATTCGCCGTATTCGACCTTTGGTTTTCGTCAATTCCCGGTCCAACGCAGCCGAACCGACTCTTCGTCTACTCCGCCACCTCCCACGGCTCAACCTCCCACGTCAAAAAGCTCCTCACAAAAGGCTACCCGCAGCAAACAATCTTCGATTCGCTCCATCGAAACGGCGTCGGATTCGGGATCTACTTCAAGAACATTCCGACGACTCTGTTCTACCGTAACATGAGGAAATTGAAATACATCTTCAATATTACAGTACAGTTATGTTTGCAGTTATGCTTGCGACATGATGGCATGCAGTTGGTATGAACGTGTGTGCATGCAGTTGGTTCGTTTATTAGTGTTCGTAACTGTAGTCTTGTGTAGTTGTATAACCGTCTCTTATCTCCTCTTTAAATGAGGATCTGTAATTACACTTTCATTGCTTTTGAATAACAATTACATTACAAAAGTTTTCATCCGTTATTATATTAACATGGTATCAAGAGCTTGAGTTTTTTTTTTCGATCCATGGCATCCCCCTCCCCTTCTACTTCCGCTGCTCCTCCCTCATCTACTTTTGAACCTCCTCTTCCTACCTTCCACCCTCTTTCTCTTCGTCTAGATCGCACCAATTACAGCTTTTGGCGTACTCAAATTCTTGCGACTGTGCGTGCCCATGGATTTGATAATATTCTTCTTACTCACTCACCGATTCCGCCGCCGTTTCTTCCCGGAAATTCCGAGGGTGAATCTATACCGAATCCAGCGTTCTTGTTATGGGTTCGTCGTGATCAATACTTGGTCAGTTGGATGCTTAGCTCAATTACGGAGTCCATGCTTGGACATGTTAATCGGTGTACATCTTCTCGTGAGATTTGGCAAATTCTCGAGAATTTATTCCAGTCGCAGTCTCGTGCTCGGACTATGCAACTGCATCTCGCACTTCAAACTCAAAAGAAAGGCGATCTATCTGTTGATGATTTTATCCTCAAGATGCGATCCATTGCGGATCAACTGAGTGCTATTGGACAACGAGTCACTGAGGAAGATTTAATCCTCTCGGTTCTTGGTGGTTTTGGAATTGAATATGACTCTGTCGTTGTTAATTTAACTTCTCATTCTGACTCTATTACACTCCAAGAAGTGCAATTTCTTTTGCAGGCTCATGAATTACGGCTACAACAACATCATGTTGATTCATCCATTGTTCCCTCTATTAATGCTACTTACTTACGGCCAAACAATACTTCGGCCTTGCCGACCTCTTACAATTCCGGTCACGGTCATGCTCGAGGTGGTTTTTCTTCGCGTGGAGGCCGAAGCGGTCGTGGCGGTCGTGGTTATTCATGAACCAATTCACGCATGGTTTGCCAACTATGTGGTAAAACAAATCATGTAGCTATTAAATGCTTTAAGCGGTTTGATGTCAGTTTCACTGGTTCTGCTCCACATCATAATTCTTCCTCTACTCCACATGCATTTCTTACTGATGTTGATGACACTCAGTCCCTCGCTACCCAAAGGCGGGATGGAAATTGGTACGTTGATAGTGGAGCCACCCATCATGTTACAAATGATCTTGCTAATCTTCATATGAATTCCTTGTACAATGGATCGGACACTGTAACAGTTGGCAATGGTAAGAATCTTCGCATTATCTCCACTGGCTCATCGGTTTTTGGTGGTTCTAAATGTGTAGTGCTTAACAATATACTTTTTGTTCCAAAGATTGCCAAAAACTTGCTTAGTGTGTCCAAATTCATTCGTGATAATGGTGTGTTTGTTGAGTTTCATGATCAATTTTGTCTTGTTAAGGACAAAGTCAATCGCAAGGTGCTTCTGAAGGGACCTCTATGCAACGGCCTGTACAAAATTGATTTGACTCTTCTACCACGAAGGTGTACTCCATCAAAAACGGCTGAATCTTCTTCGTCAACAATGGCCGCAAGTTCAAGCATCAAGTCTTCTTCTGCTAATGTTTTCTCTTGTGACAAGAAATGTAACTCTACTGTTGATATTTGGCATAACCGACTTGCTCATCCAAATCCTACTATTTTGCATGATGTGTTAATGAATATTAATGTTGGTGTTAAGGATGTTCATTCCTTCTTTTGTGCTGCCTGTAAATTAGGAAAGTTGAGACAAAAACCACATGTATCATCACCTTATGTGTCTAGAAATCCTTTTGATCTAATTCATATGGATCTTTGGGGACCGGCTGCAATTGCCTCTTCATCAGGATATCGGTACTATATTCATTTCATTGATGACAAAACCCGGTATACTTGGATCTATCCCCTAAAACTTAAGTCTCATGCAGCTGATGTGATAAAACAGTTTGTCTCTATGATTCAATGTCAGTTTGGGATCCTCATAAAATGTTTTCAATCCGATTGGGGAGGAGAATTTCGGTCTTTGGTCTCATTTTTCTCAAACTTAGGCATCCGTTTTCAACAACATATTGTGAGTACGGTACCGCCGAGAGAAAACACCAACATATTGTGAGTACGGGTCTCACACTTCTTGCCAAAGCAAATCTTCCTTTTCGGTTCTGGTGGGAAGCTTTTGAAACAACTGTTTTTCTTATTAACCGCCTACCAACACAGGTACTCTCTCGTTCTTCTCCTTATTTTTCCTTGTTCCATAAAGTTCCTGATTACCATTTTCTTAGAATATTTGGCTGTGCTTGTTATCCCTACCTTCGTCCCTATAATCAACACAAATTACAATTTCGATCTTCCAAATGTGTTTTTCTAGGGTATAGTTCAAATCACAAAGGGTATAAATGCCTCCATTCTTCGGGTAGGGTTTACATAGCTGATACCGTTTCTTTCCATGAACATGAATTTCCCTATCCTCAATTATTTCCAACTTCACCTACGGCTGTTTCATCTTTGCCACCTCCATATCCCCTACTTCCTTCATTGCCAATTATCTCAACATCTTCCTCCTCGGTTTCATCTCCGTCTTCTACTCCTTCTTCTTCGAATGAAAATGCTCCTGGTTCCCCTCCCGTCTCCTCTTTGCAACCTTCCACGTCTTCCCTTTCGACTTCTTCCAGCTCCTCTACATCATCATCTCATTCTTCGTCGCCACCTCCATCTCCTATCCTCAACACCCACTCCATGGTTACTCGAGGTAAGCGTGGGATTTTCAAGCCTAAGGTTTTCATCAGTTCCTCAGATTTGTTGCTTCCAACCGAACCTACTACGGTTTCCGCTGCTTTATCTAATCCTGCATGGCATTCCGCCATGCAAGCTGAATTTGATGCATTAATCAGGAATCAGACTTGGACTTTGGTGCCTCCTTCTCCGTCTCAACATCCCATTAGTAACAAGTGGGTTTTTCGTGTAAAAACCAACAAAGATGGTTCTCTTGATAAACTAAAGGCTCGTCTTGTTGCTCGTGGTTTTGAACAAATGGCCGGTATTGATTATCTTGAGACCTTTAGTCCAGTGGTCAAAGCCACCACTATTCGTCTTTTGTTTGCTCTTGCTGCATCATATGGTTGGCATATTCGGCAACTGGACATTAATAACGCATTTTTAAATGGGATTCTTGATGACACCATTTATATGGATCAACCTCAAGGCTTTGTTGATCCTCTTCGTCCTCATCATGTCTGCCATTTGTCGAAGGCTTTATATGGACTTAAGCAAGCTCCTCGGGCGTGGTATGACCGGTTGCGTATCTTTCTATACTCTCAAGGGTTTCAACGCTCGCAATCGGATTTTTCACTTTTCTTTCGCCGGCGTCCGAAAGACTTTATGCTTATCCTTGTTTACGTGGACGACATTCTAGTCGCTGGTGACAACGATTCGACTATATCGTCTCTTATTACTTCGTTAAGTACTACCTTTGCTCTAAAAGACATTGGTGATGTCCATTATTTTCTTGGCCTTGAGGTATCTAAAATCCAGCATACCTTTCATCTCTCTCAATCCAAGTACATCCTTGATCTACTCGGCAAAGCTAATATGCGCGAGTGTAATGGTGCCACTTTGCCGATGGCTACGACGCCGAAACTCTCCAAAAATGACGGGGCTGCTCGTTTTTCTGATCCCACGTTGTACCGTAGCATTATTGGCTCGCTTCAATATCTTACACTTACGCGTCCAGACATTGCGTTTGCGGTCAATAAACTCAGTCAGTTCTTACAGTCCCCGTCTGAGCTTCATTGGCAGGCTTGTAAGCGCTTGTTGCGTTACCTCAAAGGGACTGTTTCGGTATCTCTCATGTTCTCCCGAAGCACACCGACTGATCTTATAGGGTTTGCTGATGCGGATTGGGCAAGTTGTCCGGATGATCGTCGTTCGACGGGTGGTTACTGTGTGTTTCTTGGTTGTAATTTAATTACGTGGAGTTCCAAGAAACAAGAAGTTGTCTCTCGCAGCGATCTTTGAGTCCGAGTATCGTGCGCTTGCTCATGCCACGACAGATATTATTTGGCTACGTGGATTGTGTAAAGAGCTTGGCATTACCTTTTCATCCCCTTCGAAATTATGGAGTGATAATAAAAGTGCTATTGCTTTAGCGAGCAATCCTGTATTCATGCACGTACGAAACACATTGAAATGGATGTTCATTTCATACGTGAAAAAGTGCTTGATCGAATTATTGAAGTTGGTCATGTCCCTGGGGAAGATCAAGTCGCCGATATTTTTACTAAACCTTTATCGTCGTTCTTGTTTGAAAAGTTTCGGAATCGTATCAATCTGTCCTTCAAGGACCATGGCTAGGTGTTCGCTCGCTGGGGGAGTATTACAGTACAGTTATGTTTGCAGTTATGCTTGCGACATGATGGCATGCAGTTGGTATGAACGTGTGTGCATGCAGTTGGTTCGTGTATTAGTGTTTGTAACTGTAGTTTTGTGTAGTTGTATAACCGTCTCTTATCTCCTCTTTAAATGAGGATCTGTAATTACACTTTCATTGCTTTTGAATAACAATTACATTACAAAATTTTTCCTCCGTTATTATATTAACATTCAAGTTCCACCAATACGATCTGAAATTCAAAAAAGACGCTAGAAAGGGGAAATTACCTAATTTAACGGTTATCGAGCCGAGATACTTCGATCTGAACGACGATCATCCGTCGCACGACGTGGCGAACGGGCAGAGAGGCTGGTGAAGGAGGTGTAGGAGACGGTGAGGGCGAGCCCGCAGTGGAACGAGACGCTTCTGGTGATCACGTACGATGAGCATGGAGGGTCTTATGATCACGCCGTACGATGGGTGTACCTAATCCCGATGGGAATACTGGGCCTTGCCCTTATTTCTTCAATTTTGAGAGGCTCGGTGTTCGCGTGCCCACCATTAGGGAGGGTCTTTCAACAAACGAACCGGTACGGACACCAATTTATATAAAATAACCATATGGCCTTTCTATTTATATGATTTTGCAATTCGAATGCATAATAAATATGATATTGCAATTTTACTAACCTTCGTATATGGTATTCAAGTTTGTATAATATTTGTAATTTATCTCCCTCATAATTTAGACAGTACGACACTCCCGAACTTCATCAATATATCGATTGCATGTGTCACACACACTTCGATATTATACGATACGATATTCTAATTGTCATTTTCTATAATCAAATTCTATGTTTCTGACTTAGGGGCACTGACACTCTAATTGTTCTCATAAATGCCTAATTATTGATCTTATCTAAGAAGCACGAACACGTTTGAGAAGAAGGCGTATCCGTATCTGAGCCGTTTCCAATACGAATACGTCCCGGATACGGCTTGGATACGATTAAAATCGTTTTCTAAACGTATCCCGTTTCAAATTTAATTTTTTATTAAATTTTTAATTTAGGATACGGCCAAGATACGTCCGGGATACAGATTTGAAATTGAGGGATAATACATACCTAATCAACTAATCTTGACTCACAGATTCAATTCACGAATTGATGCACATGAGAATATATTGTTGGGACTTGGGCATTCTCGATTGTTCTAGATTCTAGACTTTTGTATGGTATTTGTCACTTTTGAGTTTTGAGGATCTAAGTTGTGTTATTATGTGAATTTGGACTTTTTTTGAAGTATTAAATTGTATTATATATATATATATATATATATATATATATATATATATATATATATTAAAATTAAAAAATTAAAAATGTATTTCAAACGTATCCGTGCCCTGCTTTTTTGAAAAATGGTGTACCCCCGTATCCGTATCCTAACGTGCCCGTATTCCCGTATCCGTTTCCATGCTTCTTAAGATCTTATGAATGTCTAATTTATTATTTTGACTTGTAATATTGATATTTCATTCTTATTTTACTTATTTGAATTTGTTTTCATTTTAATTTAATTATATATATAACCAACGTATCATGTAATTAATTTTTGATGAATCATCGTATCCGTGTAGCAATCCAATTTACAGTCAGCTTAGAAGTATGAATATAACTCATTTTTTTCAATTAGGTAACATCAGTTCATAGTGTCATTTTTCATAATTTATAATTTTAGACATTTTTAGTATATTTTGACATTTTACATGAGATAAACATAAATTTTGATCTTATTTCGTTGAGCAAGTGAATCTAAAGCACAATCAAAGAAGTTTTGGTGCAACATTATTTCAAGAACACAACTGTTCTTTGCAATAACGCAAATATAAGATAGTTTAACATTCTTTCAAGTGAACACGCCATACTTTTTTCTTCTATTTCTACACCTCTAAATGATATACTTTCTGCAGTTGTGGGAAAACCAAATGGACACTCTCCAAACTCAGAATTCGAGCACTCTTCAATCCCAGCAACCATAAAGAAGATCTTCAATCTCTCCTCCAACTTCCTTACCCACAGAGACTCTTGGGCCGGCACATTCGAACAAGTTGTAACCGAATTAACTTCCCCAAGAACAAATTGCCCAGGTTAATTAATCAAAATCCAAAATAAATCTTACTCTTTGTTGAGTTTGTAAGTGTGAACAGAAGGATGAATGACTGGATGATGAAAGAAGTTGAGATGTAACAGAAGCTGTTGTGATGAAGGAGACGGTTATGGCGGTTATGAGTATTAAATAAAGATGGATTGATGTTCGTTGGATCAATGCTGCGGATGGCTACCTATTACGCTTCACTAATAAAGTCGTGTTATACACGATTACGTTTTCAAGTCTGTTAGTCGGTTAGATAGTTTGTGAGGAGAAATACATGTATAAATACATAGCTTGTATCTCTTTTGCAGCAATTTTTCCTATCTTTTGCTATAATGAAATTCATACTTGATTTCTAGAATCTTCTCAGATTTGAATCTCATTCTTCTACTTGTTCATCTTGTTTATCAAACTCTTGAAATCTCGATCACAACATGGTATCAGAGCCAGATGGTGCGATCGTATCACACAAATTGGAGTGTGTTGGTTGATGAAATGCTTGGAGAAAGCAGTACGCAAGGAGAGTCGAGGAACGGGCGAAGAAGGAAAACAAATCAACGCGGACGAGAATCACAGAGTGGAGATGAAGATGAATCTGGCGATAATCGTTCGGATCTAAATCTACTAAGATCAGAGATGGAGAGAAATGAGCAGAATGCAAGGATTAATGATGTCTATTACTTGAGTCCGCACGATCACCCTGGACTTAAGATAGTGAATGCTATGTTCAATGGCAACAACAACTACGCATGGAGTCGAGCAATCAAACGTGCACTTGCTGGCAGAAATAAGCTAGGCTTCATTGAAGGTACTATACCTAAACCTCTGGAAAATCATGCTAGTTACAGTTCATGGATTCAAGTTGATTTTAGGGTTACTTCGTGGATAATGAATTGCATAGCATTCAGAATCCTTCTCATTAATGGAAACCTCTCACCAGTTATGGACTGAGTTGAAGGTGAGATTTGACCAAAGTAATGGTGCTAAGATTTTCAAGTTGAAAAAAGATTTATCCGCTTTTATTCAAGGAAATCAGCCTATTATGAAGTATTATAACAGCCTTAATGTCATGTGGGATGAATTTCGGCTGCTGCAGCCTAATACTGTATGTATATGTGCTGCAGCTGTTAACTGTAATTGTGGAGCAATAGAAAATCTCAGGAACTGCAATGAAACAGACAAGCTGATGCAATTCTTCTTAGGTCTCAATGACACATATGACACAGTGAGAAGCCAAATATTATTGATTGAACTCTTGCCTACGATTAGTAGAGCATATGCTATGTTGCTTCAAGATGAAGAACAAAGGAAGGTGACATCTAAACATACTCATTCTCAGGAACAAATGGCTATGAATGTAGGTTATGGTAAGGAACCAGATAACGCAACTACAGCCGTAATGAATGTTGGTAATAGAGGAGCTGGAGGTGGATTTAAGGAAAGAGGGAAGGGGAATGGTTTTAAGCCTAGGATGAGCAAGGAAGACAGAAAATGGCTGAAGTGTAGCTATTGCGAGAAAATGGGGCATGAAAGAAATGAATGCTTCAAGTTGAATGGAATTCATGACTGGTTTCAGAAACTAAAGGATCAGAAAATGAAGGGGCAAGTTAACTTCGCTGTTCAGCAAGAAATTTCACAAAACCTATCTGGAGATTCTGTCACAAATCAGTCCAGGAACTAAAATGTTGGAGATCTGATTTCGAATGTAGAGAGAGCTTTGAGCCAGCTCAAAGGATTAGGAAATGTGGCCAGTGTCAACAATGTTGAAACATATACTCCATTAGATGTGTTAGAGAAGCATTACTCCTTCAGTCTGATTGATGCATTAAGGAGAGAAAAAAATTGGATAATGGATTCTGGTGCAAGCAGTCATATATGCTGCAACAAGGATCTCATGCCGGATGTTCAAAAGCTGACACGTCCTCAAGGAGTATTTCTTCCTAATGGGGCTATGCAGGCCATTTATGAAACTGGTAAAGTTCAATTGACTGAAGAGTTGACATTGCAGGATGTGTTATTTGTTCCAGAGTTCACATATAATCTGATTTCTACTCATCAATTGAGCAATGATCTCTAGCTGAAGTGTGTCTTCTTCCCTACTTACTGTGTTGTTCAGAAACTGTCCAATGATCATGTCATAATCATTGAACAAGCTCAGGGAAGGCTATACATTATTGATCCAGAACAAAATTTGGAGAGGATCAATCAAATTTTGAAATCTCAGACTGAGTCCTTAATGGATTGGCATATTCTTCTTGGACATGCCTCATATACAACTCTTCAGCATGTTCCAGATCTGGCCAGATTATGTGAAAAGGAAACTCAAATCATTCCGAGCTCATGTGAAATATGTCATAAGGCCAAACAATGCAGGAATCCGTTTCCTACCTTGGAGCATAAAAGTACAGGATTGTTTGAGCTCATTCGTATGGGGTCCTTGCAATGTGGAAAACATAGCCAATTCCTCCTATATCCTGACTATTGTTGAAGACTGCAGTAGAAGTACATTGACCTATCTTCTACATTCTAAGAAGCAAGTGCACAGAGTTCTGGAGATTTATCTAAAGATGGTGAACAACCAGTACAATAAAGGGGTGAAGAAGGTCAAGACTGATAATGGATCAAAATTTGTGAATTTACAGATTCAAGAACTCTTTCATTCTCTTGGAATTATACATCTTAAATCATGTGCATACACTCCACAACATAATGGAACAGTAGAACGCAAGCATCGTTCCCTATTGGAGATAGCTAGAGCTTTGATGTTCCAGAGTTGTTTACCAGAGGCATTTTGGCCTTTCTCCATCTTAAGTAGGGTGCTTGGTTGGATATCTCCCTTCTCCATTTTAACAAACTCCATAGTTGATATCACATTGTTGAAACCGTTTGGTTGTTGGTTTATGCAGCTAATATCAATCCTCACAAAAAGAAATTTGATGTTAGAGGAGCTAAATGCAACATGTTAGGCATGGCAGCTGAGCATAAAGGTTATACCCTCTTTGATTTGGATAACAAAGAGGTTCTTGCTTCTAGGGATGTTAAAGTATTTCCTCACATATTTCCGTTTGATACTTCAGATCCTTCTTCTTTGGTGGAGGGAGAGCCTAGTCCATCCCGCAAAGAATTCATTCCTTTAAATGAGACTATTCCCTTGGAGGATGTTTCTGCAGATTCAGTTCCTACTGATACAGGGTCTTCCCCTGCTTCCCCTTCATCTGTTTCCCCAATGGAGGCACAACCAGCTGCTACTAACACTGAATCACCTATTGAGGAGATCAGAAGGCCTAAACGGTCTACAAAACCTCCATATTGGCTTAGTGACTTTGTGAGTTAGATACAATTGACTCTTCCCAGTCATCCCTCTACTACTTTAACTCCTCCTACATTTCCTTATATTTGCTCTTCTGCATTTAGTCCGGATTATACAGCATTTCTTACTAAGGTTACCAACCTACAGGAGCCTTCTACATATAAGGAGGCCAACAAGTATATTGAATGAGATTCAGCTATGCAGGCAGAGCTAGATGCTCTAGAACAGAATGCTACATGGGAGCTTGTTGATCTTCCACCAGGTAAACATGTTATTGGCTCTAAGTGGGTGTATAAAGTAAAGCTTAAGGCTGATGGATCAGTTGAGAGATTCAAGGCTAGGTTGGTGGCTAAAGGATATAAACAGGAATATGGCATAGACTATGAGGAAGTATTTTCTCATGTGGCAAAACATGTTACCATTAGGCTTTTACTTGCTTTAGCAGCTTCTTGTAAATGGCATCTGCATCAAATTGACATAAACAATACATTTCTCCATGGCATCCTCACAGAAATATACATGTTACCTCCTGAAGGGTACAATAAAGCTCCTGCTGGAAAGGTTTGCAAGCTGGTGAAGAGTCTATACGGCCTCAAGCAGGCTTCTAGAGAATGGAATGTTGAACTATGTAAGGCCCTCATTTCTTATGGTTTTACTCAATGCCCTCATGACCATTGCTTGTTCACCTTAGGAGTTGGTGACAAGTTTATAGCTTTACTGGTTTATGTTGATGATATACTCGTTGTTGGGCCAGATTTAGATTTGATCTCTGATTTAAAAGGTTTTCTTCACAAGAAGTTTTCTATTAAGGACTTGGGAGTGGCGAGATATTTCTTGGGTATGGAGTTGGCTAGAGGAGAGCAAGGGCTATACTTAAATCAGAGGAAGTATGTATTGGATGTGGTAGACAGTGCAGGACTTCTAGGTTGCCATTCTGTTTCTACTCCTTTCCCTCAAGGAGTTGATTTATCCACAACTTCATCCCCTTTGCTTGATGAACCTGATAAATATAGGAGGCTGATAGGACAACTTTTATATCTTAATCTGACCAGGCCGGATCTTACATATGTTACTCAACAGTTAAGCCAATTTGAATCTTCTCCTAGGGAAAATCATTGGGTTGCAGCTTTACATGTTCTTCGGTATTTAAAGGGGTGTCCATCTATTGGGCTATTCTTCTCTGCTGATAGTTCTCCTATGAATTTAAAGGCTTATGCTGATGCTGATTGGGGAACTTGCCCCACTACTAGGAGATCATTGACTAGTTTCTGCATTTCTTTAGGTTCTTCTTTGATTTCATAGCGTTGCAAGAAGCAAGAGACTGTGTCTGCCTCGACTGCTGAGGCTGAATATAAAGCACTTAGTTCAACTGTTCGAGAATTGCTCTGGATTACTTATCTGGTTCAAGAGCTGCAAGTCAAGGTTTCTACTCCTATTCCATTACATTGTGATAATGCAGCTGCAATTCATATTACCAGGAATCAGGTGTTTCATGAACGAACCAAACACTTGGAACTTGATAGCCATATTATTCGGGATCGTTACAAGGAAGGATTTATTGTTCCAACTGCTATTCACACCTCTCAGCAGCTTGCTGATGTTTTCACAAAGATCTTGGCCGGTCCTCGCTTTTGGTTTCTTCTCTCCAAGATGGGGCTTGTGGATCTTCACAGCCTCCATCTTGCGGGGGGGGGTGTTGAGTTTGTAAGTGTGAACAGAAGGATGAATGACTGTATGATGAAAGAAGTTGAGATGTAACAGAAGCTGTTGTGATGAAGGAGACGGTTATGGCGGTTATGAGTATTAAATAAAGATGGATTGATGTTCGTTGGATCAATGATGTGAGCTGGAAGATCGGATGACTACCTATTACGCTTTACTAATAAAGTCGTGTTATACACGATTATGTTTTCAAGTCTGCTAGTCGGTTAGATAGTTTGTGAGGAGAAATACATGTATAAATACATAGCTTGTATCTCTTTTGCAGTAATCTTTCCTATCATTTGCTATAATGAAATTCATACTTGATTTCTAGAATCTTCTCAAATCTGAATCTCATTCTTCTACTTGTTCATCTTGTTCATCAAACTCTGAAATCTCGATCACAACACTCTTCCCCCTTAACATCTCTCCTTTTTCAGAGGTCTTACAGGAGGTAACCGAGGCCAACGAGAATCGAGGGTTGTCGGAGTTTCAAGGCGAGGTGGTGCAGCTGGCGGCGGTGCTCACCGACGATCATTTATTGAGTAGCTTTGGTGGTGAGATGGGGAAGAAGATGAATGTGAAGGAAGGCGATGAGTACGTGAAGGGGGCTGCTTCGAGGTTTTTACGAGCGGGTAAGGAGGCAGTAAGGAAGGGGGCGGACGAGTCCGCGATTGTCGTCTGAACCTGAGGTTCATGTCTGAATATAGTAGATATTGTTTTATAGTAAGTTGTCTTTGGTTGATGATGAATAGGGCAAGAGTTTGTTATAATTAGGAGTAGTGTGTGATTTTGCAATTTTGATCTAGTGACGAGAACAACCGGGAACCGCTACGGTTAATAGATTTATTTTTAGGGATACATATTAGAGCTCTTATTTATTTTGTGTACAACTTTTAAATTAGAGATATTGTTGGTCCCGAGAGTACGTTCAGGTGTAGAGGGGAGGGGGGTGTGAATACACCTAAAAACTGATTTCTCAACTTAAAACGCGAACAATCCTTTTCAGGAGAGTGTCGTACTGAATGAATTTAGCAGACCAGATAAGGCGTTACCGAATCGCGTGGCGAGTAACCGAGCTCTGCCGAGGTGCGCTGGGCCGACTAGAGTTAGAATTCAGTACCGATCAGATAGAGTTCACTAGTGCGGAAATGTGTAGGCCCAAATTCAGTTGAGTTAGGAAAACATTTTTATCAAAACAATTTCAGTAGATTAGTGCAGTCGATTAAGTTTTCTGAAACTCAGTTGAATGATTTGAAAGATATTTTCAGTATGCACAGTAAATCAATGCAACAGTAAAAAAAAAAAACACAGAACACAATGATTTTTAAAGTGGTTCGGATCCAACAATCCTACGTCCACTGTCCCGAAAGATCAGGAGGCAATGGATTATACTGAGATATTCTCAGTCGGTTTGTACACTAGACAAACACTGGTCTTGAGATTTATACTGAGCAAGTCTCAGTTTACAAGGTATCAAACTAAGTGTTTGAAAAACTCTCCAACAGTGAAGGAGTCCTTTACAATAAGGATCAGTTCAGAAGTGAACTCCTTCGTCTAAGCTATAGATTTAAACAGTTGAGCTTAGGTTAGAGGGATAGGGAACGAGAAGGTGGCTTCTAGAGCGACGAACAACTGAGTATAAGCTTTGGGTTCGTATATCGTCGCTTGGATACTAGAGGCTTTATGATTCTAATTCAGCTTGGTTCCCTATGAGAAGAGATGTAGTCTTTCGACGGAGATTGTTTCTTCGAACTACTTGCGGAAGACTTAAGTGTTTTTGAGTTGCTCTTGAGTGCTCTGTATGTTCTTGGTTTCTCGTGTTCTAGGTGAGCTTCAATTTGATTTCATCCCTCTATTTATAGAGCAGAGATTAGGATAGATCCGTTGGAGACGTCGATCCTTTGTCTCTCTCTTTTGGGTAGCTAACGACTCTTTCGAAGTATGGTAGCAGTATCATTTCCCTCCATTTCTGGAAAGTTGTTGACTTGCAGCTTTAAGAGATATAGGACATGTGGCTGCTTGTCATTGGTCGAGGTTCAGAAAAGTGGTTGAGACAGAACAGACTTCAAGGAGATCTGAAGCTAACTTCTCTCTTCCTCGTATTGACTCTACTGATTTGACTTTAGAGAATCCTTACAGTTAGAAGACTGTCCAGCCGTTGTTGAGTTTGATCTTTATTCAGTAGCATGCTCCTGCTGAGTCGGCTCTACTGTAGATCAGCTCTGAGTTCAGTGAACTACTCCTGCTAAGTTCAGTTCCACTGACTCCTTTCAGTATACTGCTCCTGCTAAGTCCAGTATAACTGAGTCTTCTACTTCTGGTGCTGAGGCAGGTAATCTACTGAGCGCCTGAACCAGATGCAGAGTGTCTGCTGAGTCTGAAACCTCAGAGACAACACCAAAACAGATTACAACTGAATGGTTCATCAATCAAGATAGGGTTTTGGGATCTTCAAATCTTCAGTACGTTTTCAGAGCACAAGGCTACTGAGTTAATTATCAACTGAGAAGACTGAATCATTTCCCAACATTTTGTGCTGTTGCTTTGGGACTGAATCATCACCCAACATTTTCCCCCTATTTGATGATGCAAAAACCTAACAACCTAACACGATGACTTATCAGAAGCAGAGCTCCTTACAAATATTACAAGTAGGATCAGTGGAGTTGTTCTTGAAGTCCTAGACTACTGAGGGGATCAGGGCAGAAAATCAGAACCTATACAGAATCTAATCAGCATTTTCCCCCTTTCTATCAACATTTTCCCCAACTACTAAGCAGTCTATCAGAATCTAGCTAAGCAAAAATTGACAATAAGTAAGAACAGTGAGTGTGAGAGTCAGTAATCACTTCAGTGATTCTGAGTGTTAAGCATAAACAAACAAGGCTATTCAGACAATAAGGAATTGTCAAAGCCAAAACAGAGATGTTTTATATATATTGAAAGTATTCAGTACAGTTACATCATCTGCTATACTAAGAAGTTCAAAAGAAATATACAAGGAGATAAAGAAACAAGATAGTCATCTAAACTGCTTAATCCTGTCTTTGAAGTCCTTTGATTGGGTTTCAGGAAGAGGCAGTCCATACATCCGGTAAGTGACCTTCCTCAGCTTCAGTATCTCAGCGAAGTCAGCTGGGTCTTCTTCATCTAAGAATTTGGCTTCAGCAGCGTCCTTCACTTCTTTCTCTATTACTCCATAATGAACAGAGTCGTCTAATCTCAGTGGGGGCAGCAAGATTCTGGGAGCTGGCACTCTGACATCAACTTTGTCCTTGACAGCCTTCTGAAGTCTGGCATACTTCTCTAGGTCTGCTCTCATTATCCATTCAGCAAAGGCCACTGACTTGTGCTTTTCAGCCCAGAACCTCCAGAAATAGTTCCTCTTGATAAATTCAGCTTTCAGCGACTCCCACCTCTGAGTAACTTCCCACGACATCCACTCATCCACTCTTGGCCATCTATGAGTCTTGAGATCAGTAGGCTTCCTGAACTTCCTGTATCTGTAAGGAATGTCAGCTTTCTCAGGAATCCTATAACTCGCTTCTTGTTAAGCTTTTAGCCTAAGAGCTTTAAGATCTGCAAGCCCGAGTCTTTCTCTGGCTGCTTCAATCTGTCTGGCCTCTTCTCCTCTGTACAAGTACCTCTCCATCTGAGCCCATATCTCATCCATTTCATGCTCTTGTGCCTTTGAAGCAACATAGGAGGGCTTGTGAGGTTCTTCTTCTTCTGAGTCAGCATGTGTGGAAGATTTTTCCTTAGATGTGCCCTGCTACCCAGTAGATTGTTGTTGCTGCTGCTGCTCCTTCTCCTTCTCTTTGTCAGCTTCATCGCTGAGCTTCAGTGTTCTAGGAGGCAGCCTAGATCCAGTCTTTTTGCCTCCAGCTGGAGCCTTTGTCTTGCCTTTAGCAGGCTTCTTCTTAGGCTTGTTCGCAGCTTCAACTTTAGCTATTTCCCTTGCCAGTTTTTCGTCGGCAACTATCTGAGCCTCCTCCTCCGGAGTAATATACCTCCTGGTCCTTTCTTCTTGGAGGGAGGGGTAGGAAGCTTCAGTACCTTTTTGCCTTTCCCGGCAACTGGAGGAGGTAGAGGAGCTTCGTCCTCTTCTGACTACTCGTCGGCGTACTCAGCAACCTCTTTGATAATATCAGAGGGTGTCTGGGTTGCTTGAGTCGCGACTTCCTTGGCTCCTGAGCCGCTTGGGCCAATCTCATCAGGCACTGTAGCTCCTGTTGCTGAGACACCCTGGGCCTCGCCAGTCTGAGTAGGTCCAATGGGGGCAGATGTCTGAGTCGCCCCTGCCACTGTCCTTGCTTTCTTCGGAGCTTTCAGTATCAGTTCCTTAGCTCCTTTTTCTATTAATCCTTCCCCCTTTTTGGCATCAGCAAATCGGGTAGGGGGTGGAACTGACACCTTTCTGTCCAAGCTTTTATAAGCTTCTGATAGATCGTCTAGTGTATTGTGTAGCTTTGTCAGCTTCTCATGCAACTCGTTTCTCTCATTTGTGAGCTGAGTGTTGTACTTCTTGTGAGAGAGATCTGCTGCTGCCTGGAATTCTTTCAGCTGTGTCTCCACTTTCTCTTCAATCGCCTTCTGAATATTTTAGAGTCCGAGGTCAGCGGCTTGAGAGATGGTGGTGACGGATTCAGTGTGTGCTGTCTGTGCGGCCTTATAGTCTTCGAGCAATTTAGCTTGGCCGGCTGAATCGTCTTGTTGTTCTTCAAATTCGGCTTTTACGTGCGGCAAGGGCATTCGTCGAAATCTTTGGAGAAGTTAGGAACTGGAGATGTTTGAATTGCAGTTCTGAGTCCTTATAGTTCTGCACTTTGAGCTTCAGTGGTTTGCCTCCACGTTTTGTGGATGGTGCGGGCGAGTAGACGGTTTTGTGTGCCTTGATTCCTCAGCGCCCTGGCCACTAACTTTGATCGTCGGCTCTTCGGGTTGGGCGCTACTTCGAAAGCAGACTCAAGAAGGAGCTGAGAAGGTTCAGCTGCCTTCGAAGTACCAGCCGCCGACTGCCCAGGTCCAAGGATATTGAGCGGCGGTTCAACAGTTGATGTGGGAGCATCCTTGGCCGGTTGAGATCCCTCATTAGGATTCTCAGGGCCTGAATCACGGGGTGGGTCCTGACCGTCGGGGTCAGACCCATCTGAGGGCGCAGATGCTGAGACAGGTTGTCGATCATTCAGCATTGCGAGCATTGCTGCCCTCAGGTCTTCCAGTGTTCCGAGGTCAGATGGCTCTGAGTAGCCAATCTTCCCCCTGATCAGCAGCTCCTCTTCATGAAGCTGTTCGCAGGAGTGGTGGATGATGTGTCTCTTCAGATTATGCCACTCCTGGAATCTTATCAGCATATAGAGCCTCGCTTTCCTTGCAAGTAATACAAGGTCGTTGTGGCTGGCGATCTCCGGAATCACTTCAGATATCTCTCGGGAGGCTCTTGATTTTAGAGCTGAGGCCTCCATCCCGATCGACTCTGATTATGAGGCGGTCTCCGAGTCTTCAACTTCAATAGGAGACGCCTGCTTCTCAGCAGACGGTATACTGCTGAGAGGTGGAACATCCAAGGGGCTCTCTAGAGTTTGTACCTCTTCAGCTTGGACCCCTTGGTCCACTGGTTCTTCACGCTTAGTGGAGACGGCCTTCTCCACTGACTGTGTAAGCTCGGATGACTCAGTTTCATCCCTCAGCTGCAGAGGAGGCTCAGCAACCACAGCCTCAGGCTCTGCCTCCGGCACAACCTCACTGACTTTCTTCAGCCTCTTGGTTGGCGTTTTAGGAGTTGACTTGGGAGGGGACTTCTTCTTAGTAGGAGTGGATGTCTTCTGAGTCCCGGTCCTGGGGTCAGCGAGCCCTGACCCTATCTGCTGAAGGGCCGCTACCTTGTTCTTGAATCTGACTTTCTTTGGATTAAAGTATGATTTGTCAGTAAATGTGACGCTGTCTGATCCGCAGAAGTCTTCAATCATCACAGAGAGCTTCAGTCCGTATAGAAGCTTGCATTTGACGCTCAATCGCTTGCATGATTTGTCAAATTTAGCCAACTGCATCATGAACTCTTTAAGAAAGAATTCACTCCAGTTTATTCTGGCTCGGTCATGAATGACCATCATCAATTGAAGTTTGGGCCTTGACACTTGATCGAAGGAGCCAGCTTGACTCGTCAGAAGCTGAGTTACGATGTAAGCCAGTGCTCTGTATTGAGGGAGCATTGCGTTCTTTGGAAAGGCGACTCTGAAGGTTGTTGGCTTCCCACAGAATTCGGTCAGGTACTCGTCCATGAGGTCATCTTTGTAGGATACTGTTGTGAATCCTTCGTTTGGCAAGTTGAAGCTTTTCTAGAGAGCTTCTCTGATAGACATCTGTTTGATTACAGACGCGTCTCGGGAGGGGTCGCCTACTGAATGGACGATGAACCGGCAGCAAATATCTCCCTCTACGGACTCTGAGTTCAGGTAGACTTCAGCTACCTGGGGCGGAAGGAAGAACGAAGGCTTCCTCGTCAGAAAACCTTCCAGCCCGGTTTCACGGAGGGCGTACAAGATCTCTTCCATGTAGTCGAGGTCACAAGCATCGAACTCCATTATCGGTTCGCACCAGACCCGATCCTTTTCAAGGATCTCTTGCATATCGGCAGGAGAGTCTACACGTGTTCCTGTCATTTTCGTAATCTGCAAACATAGTATAAGTCAGTATCCAATAAGATATAAGAAAAATAAACTCATACGATACTGAATGATCATTGAAAGTTACCAAAGGATTTTCTGAGCAGTTTTTAAAGTATAGGTTTTGTAACAAAGTAGGAGATATTCTCAAAAAATCTATGGTTCGCAGAATATTAGCAAAGTTGAAATGGCGGTTTCAAGCATTTGAACGTGTATATATATCTTAAAGAAGATAAACAGTTAAATATAAATGATTCAGTTTGAACGCGCTTTTTGAGATGGACGGCTAGGATTAAGTGTTATAAAATAGGCAATGATCATATTAGCCGCCTAAGTCAAATTACAGTTGTATATAGCCAAAGAAGTAACTTGATACGACATGCATTTAATACGTTGTAGAGTTCAGCATGCTTTTACATAGAATGTCATGTATTAAATGTAAACCGTTAATATTAAATGACATTTTCTAAGGCATTGAATACGATGTTGAATCTGATTCATAAATGCACAGAACTGTTCTATTGGCTACTGAGTAGAGATACACAAATCTGTCAGCTGAACATCGTTGTCAGCTGATACCTCGTGTAGATGGTTGTTGAGTCTCTATGTACTGATTTTACTCAGTACTGAGAGTGAACATTCCCCCTTACTGAATGCTCCTCTCCTGAATCCACTTACTGACATGAGTCAGTAGGGTCCAGCAGACCTAGCTCTACTGAAAGTTCTCTGAATCTGGCTTCAGCTAGAGGCTTGGTCAGTATATCAGCCCTTTGATGATCAGTATGGATCTTTTCCATCCTGATATCCTTCTTTTCGACATGGTCACGAATGAAGTGGTATCTGATGTCCACGTGCTTGCATCTCGTATGAAGTACAAGATTCTGAGTGATTGTAATGGCACTGGTACTGTCGTAGAAGATCGGCACTTCATTCTGAATGACGTCATAGTTGCGTAGCTGCTGTCTCAGCCAAAGGATTTGGGCGCAGCAACTTCCGGCAACCATGTATTCAACTTCAGTAGTTGACGTCGCTACTGAATGCTGTTTCTTTGAGAACCATGAGATCAACTAACTGCCAAGGAACTGACACGTTCCAGAAGTTGACTTTCGGTCAATTCTACATCCTGCATAGTCAGCATCAGAATAACCAGTTAGTTCAATATTATCATCAGCTGGATACCATAAACCCATGTCAGCGGAGAATCTTCTTTACTGAAGTGATCTGACACACACTCACATAACCGTTTCTCTGATTTTGCCTATCTCTCGCCTACTGACTTGATGTTTAACTGATCACCTTGATTGTATTTTAAGATATATTAGGGGGATATTATTGTCAGTAGATTAGATTTCCTTTCCTTATTATTTTAGAGTGGAGGTTTTGGCATCATCAATTAGGGGGAAATTGTTGGGTTATGAGTCAGTAGATGGTATTCAGCTGTCTAGCGGTTAAAAGAATATTGGGGGAAATCATAGTAGTACTATGGAATTGAAGATCCCAAAACCCAGCTGATATCAGTAGTGCAGTGTGTCGATAGGATTAGATGATGTATAGGTTAGACTTATTTTGTTTTGATTATCTTTTTGTCTAAGTCTCGTACGGGGTAAAGCTGTTGGGTGATCTTCGACGAAGTTACTCTCCAGAACCCCACGTCATCAATGTAAGAGCTTGCGTTCTTCAGCCAACAGCTGATCTTCACCTCAGTAGGAGACAGCCCATCAGCTGATAAGATATCAGCAGAAGAACATAATGCAAAGCTTCGGTACCTTCGCGAGTCATCGGTGACCCACTGAGCACTTATCAGCTTGTCAGCCGACTCAGCCGAAGAAGACAGGGACTGTCTTGAGTCTACTGTATCCGACAGAAAGCGACCCAATCGTAAACATCTTTTCAAAGTTCAACAGAAGATCATACGAGGATGTGGAATAATCAACTCTATCTCTGACACATTCTCACCTACCACAAACCTCGACCAATGAGACGCCAACAATGCTTTGACCTGCTCTGACCAACTAAAACTGCTCTCATGTACAGTATTAACTGCCCTGCTGCAACAATTCGAATTTATGGCCGTTTTCTTTGGAAGCTTGTGACACGTGGCATCGTCTTCTCCAACGGACATATGCCTGCTCACAACTATAAATAGAGAAGAAATTCGAGCTCCACGCACGGGACTCATAAGGGAAAAAGCTCAAGCTCAAGAACACTCTAGCGAACTCAACAGATTATACAGCGAAGAACTTGCTTTCATAGAATATTTGTAGTTCTTCTCTCTAGAGTATTTAGATCCCTTTCTTCTCTAGACTATGCTCATTGCAAAATTTATAGCTTAGATTTCGAAGGAGTTCACTTTTAGTGAATTGTTCTTATTGTAAGAACTCCTTCTTAGTTGGAGATTATCCCCTCCCTTTCGAACTTAGGTTTGAATTGTAAAGTCGCTAAGGACTATAACTTAGAAGGATCTGTCCTGTGCACAGATACCTTGCTGAGACTTGCTCAGAATAATCAACAAGTTCTCCTGCCAAGTCAGGACCGTGGACGTAGGATCTTGCGTATCCGAACGACGTTATATCGCTTGTGTTATTTACTGTTTTATTGCATATCATACAACCGCTCAAAATCATATGTTTGCATAAAACGTATTTTAAAAGCGCACAGCCAAAAGAATTTATCTTGCGAAAACACGTTTTCAACTGAGACGAATCTCCGGGCCCCGCACAACGTCTCTGACTGAGTTTCAACGACTGACTTAAGTCAGTAGGAGAGCTCAATAGCTGACACACTCTGACCCCATGATCGAAGGTTACTATTTGACACTGTTCATCAGTTGCACCAAACAGCTCAGCTGTCCTTCGGTTTGAGAAAAAGAAACTGTGATCAGGTGTATTCACCCCCCCCCCCTCTACACCTGACTATCGTCTCCGGACCAACATCTTGGTTTCTCGTGTTCTAGGTGAGCTTCAATTTGATTTCATCCCTCTATTTATAGAGCAGAGATTAGGATAGATCCGTTGGAGACGTCGATCCTTTGTCTCTCTCTTTTGGGTAGCTAACGGCTCTTTCGAAGTATGGTAGCAGTGTCCTTTCCCACCATTTCTGGAAAGTTGTTGACTTGCAGTTTTAACAGATATAGGACAGGTGGCTGCTTGTCATTGGTCGAGGTTCAGAAAAGTGGTTGAGACAGAACAGACTTCAAGGAGATCTGAAGCTGACTTCTCTCTTCCTCGTATTGACTCTGCTGATTTGACTTTAGAGAATCCTGAGAGTTAGAAGACTGTTCAGCCGTTGCTGAGTCTGATCTTTATTCAGTAGCATGCTCCTGCTGAGTCGGCTCTACTGTAGATCAGCTCTGAGTTCAGTGAACTACTCTTGCTGAGTTCAGTTCCACTGACTCCTTTCAGTATACTGCTCCTGCTGAGTCCTAAGTCTTCTACTTCTGGTGCTGAGGTAGGTAATCTACTGAGCGCCTGAACTAGATGCAGAGTGTCTGCTGAGTCTGAAACCTCAGAGACAACACCAAAACAGATTACAACTGAATGGTTCATCAATCAAGATAGGGTTTTGGGATCTTCAAATCTTCAGTACGTTTTCAGAGCACAAGGCTACTGAGTTAATTATCAACTGAGAAGACTGAATCATTTCCCAACATTTTGTGTTGTTGCTTGGGGACTGAATCATCACCCAACAGATATTCTTTGGTTCCATAAATATCGGAAATACGAACTTCAATGATTTATCGATTCAATAAATACTAGGCTAGTGGCATCCAACATTTATACTGTAGATAAATTAAAACTGGGTTCGAAATCCATTGTTTCCACATAAGTTCCGAAGAGCATTACAAATTAAATTAAGATCCATTAATTCTGTCACAAATATTTATGGATAAAAATTGTAGAAAGGACGTCTATTAGTCTCAAGATTCCCAATAGCCAAATACAAGACACACAAACCAATATAAATAGACACACATAAACTCTTAAGGTCCTAAAGTAAGAGCCCAAAAAATGTCAAATACAATAAAATAGATGTAATGGTACTACGAAACGATCCTTTGAGGCCCAAAAGGATGAAATTTGATCAAAAACAGGTCGTCAGCACTTTTAAAGGCGATAAGTTTTTCTAGTTAGCAAATCAATTGCGATTTTTGAAATATCGAGTTGTAATTACCTATATTATATCAAATACAAAGGCATTACCTATATTGAGTAGTTGATTCTGCAGAGAGGTAGGCCATACAAAGAAAAAATGATATTTGTATAGTAATTATTTTTCATTTTAAAAAACAAGACAAGTCAAGTGAGACAACCAAAAAGAAAATAAGGCAAGTCAAGTGAGACTGAGGGAGTATATAATAAAAGTGTGTTTGTAAGAGTTTATTTAAAGCATCTTATTTGTTTTTTGACCGCATAGGCTTAGGGGTGTAACGGTTCGGTTCGGTTCGGTTTTTTATGTATTTTAGGAACCGAACCAAACACATAGAAATGGTTCGGTTCGATTCAATTCGATGTGTTTTTAAATATCGGAACCGAACTTAACCGAACCGCTTATAAATTGTTTGGTTCGGTTCGGTTCACCAATTTACCTTTTTATTTATTTATTTATTTTTAAATCCTAAATAATGCAAGAATAATAGTTCATAGGATGTCACTTGTTCCGAACTCATAAGTATAGAGTTGTTACTCCTTTCTCTTCCTTAATATAGATTAGAATTGACCTTAACTTAAATCTAATATCTAAATCCAACAATATTCTCATATAAGAAAAACAAATATTAAATTAAAAAATTAAAAAAAGAGGATATTGGTTCGGTTCGGCTCGAACCGTTCAAAAATTCTTGAAACCGCGAACGAAACCGAATGTAAACGGTTCCTAAAAAAACAAACCGAATCAAACCGCGAAGCCGAACCGAACCACATTTTTTGGTTTGGTTCGGTTCGGTTTGATCGATTTCGCGGTTCGGAGCAGAACCATTTACACCCCTAGATAGGCTATTTTTTAATGTTTGCAAAACGCATTTGCTTGTCTAGAATTAATCAGCTTTTTAAAGCATATATTGAGATACTTTTGGTGCTTAAAGCTCCATAATTTTTAGATTTTTACAAAAAATATCTGTTTTTTAAAATTAATTTCCAAAAACTACTTGATTTTGCTTTAAAATATTTTTTTCAACTTTAAGCAAAAACAAATAAGAAATAATTAGTAGTAAACACACCCTAAATATACACAAAAACAAGTTAATTTAGGATGTGTTTGCAAGAGCTTATTTTAAACATTTATCTATTTTTTGACCGCATAAGATGTTTTTTAATATTTGTGTTGGGTTATGAGTCAGTAGATGGTACTCAGCTGTCTAGTGGTTAAAAGAATATTGGGGGAAATCATAGTAGTACTATGAAATTGAAGATCCCAAAACCCAGCTGATATCAGTCGTGTTGTGTGTCTATAGGATTAAATGATGTATAGGTTAGACTTGTTTTTTTATTATCTTTTGTCTAAGTCCTGTACGGGGTAAACTGTTGGACTGATCTTCTGACGAAGTTACTTTCCAGAACCCCACGTCATCTTTGTAAGAGCTTGCGTTCTTCATCCATCAGCTGATTTTCACCTCAGTAGGAGACAGCCCATCAGCTGATAAGCCATCAGCAGAAGAACATATGCAAAGCTCAGTACCTTCGCAGTCGCCAGCTGACCTACTCAGTAGATGTATTCCTTGTCAGCCGACTCAGTCGAAGAAGACAGAGACTTATCTAGTCTACTGTGTCTGACAGAAAACGACCATGTCGCACAAGTCTTTTCGAAGTTCAGTAGAAGATCTTACGAGGTTGTTTGAATAGTCAACTTTGACTCTGACGCATTCTCACCAACCACAAACCTTGACCAATGAGAAGTCGACAGCACCATATCTGCTCTATTACAGTAAAGCTGCTCTCATGTACAGTAATTAACTGCCCTGCTGCAACAAATTCGAATTTATGGTCGTTTTCTTTGGAAGCTTGTGACACGTGGCATCGTCGTCTCCAATGGACATATGCCATATCTCACAACTATAAATAGAGAAGAAATTCGAAGCTCCACGCAACGGAATAAAAAGGAAAAAACGCTCAAGCTTTGAACACTCTAGCATACTCAAAGATTATCCAGAGAAGAACTTGCTTTCTTAGAATATTCTTAGTTCTTCACTCTAGAGTACTTAGATCCTTCTCTTCTCTAGACTAAGCTCATTGCCATATTTATAGCTTAAATTCGAAGGAGTTCACTTTCTGTGAATTGTTCTTATTGTAAGAACTCCTTCTTAGTTGGAGAATATTCCATCCCTTTCGAACTTCGATTTGAATTGTAAAGTCGCTAAGGACTATAACTTAGAAGGATCTGTCCAGTGCACAGATACCTGCTGAGGCTTGCTCAGTTTAATCAATAAGTTATTCTGCCATTGTCAGGACCGTGGACGTAGGATCTTGCGTATCCGAACCATGTTAAATCGCTTGTGTTCTTTACTGTTTTATTGCATATCATAACTGTTCAAAATCATATGTTTGCATAAAACGTGTTTCTAAAGCGCACAGCCAAAAGAACTTGATTTGTGAAAAGCGTTTTTCAAAATTGAGACGAATCTCCGGGCCCCACACTTATCCGCACAACGTCTCCGACTGAGTTTCAACGACTGACAAAAGTCAGTAGAAGAACTCAGTAGCTGACCCACTCTGACCCAGTGATCGAAGGTTACTATTTGACACTGTTCATCAGTTGCACTAAACAGCTCAGCTGTCCTTCGGTTTGAGAAGAAGAAACTGTTTTAGTTACTTAATTAAACAGTTTCTTTTAAGCATCTATTAACCTGTTTATGGTGCCTTAAACACCATAATTTTCGAAATTATCAAAAATATCCATTTTTTATGTTAATTACAAAATTTCATAATTTTATTTTATAATTATTATTTTTAATTTTAAGTAAAAATAAATAAGAAGTACGTTGCAAAAACACTTAAATTAATGGGCATTGAATATAAATACGACATGGTAGATGAGAGCATAAAACAAACATACTATCTTGTTGCATGTCATCTTGTTTGAAAGTGCGCAAAACTTGTATAAATAAATGAAAGATTTATAAAATTGGAACTCGGAATCTTTCAACAGACTGTTGTTAGATCCCCGACCCGTAAAGCGTAATTGGCCCTATAGGAAAGGTCTAATACGGCCCGACCCAAAAGAAACGGATCGGGTCGATTCAAATAATCAATTTGTCAACCGTCCAAAATCTGCTTTCCTTAAAACTCCAGTTGTATGTATAATTACGCTTTTCTTGCCTTACAAGGTCAACGGTCAACCAAACCTTATAAAAATTAAATCACACCATTATTTATTTAATAGATATGAAACTATACCAAATTACTCATGACTGGTGCAATCGAAATTTTTATTTTATTTTAATGCCGAATGTACAAAAAAATTACATTAGAATTTGCAGATAGAAACAATTACTACATAAAGGATAAGACCGAATTTACTTAATTCTGTTTATTAAATAAATGTGACAAAATCGAATTATCTTTCTTATCTTATACTCCATAAAAGAAGAAGAAAAAAATATTAAAAAGGTAAAGATCTCCATAAAAGAGGGAGACAAAGCTTCAATGGCGGACTTCCACCTTGACACTTGAAACCAAAGAAAAACTGACGCATCCCCACACTCTCTCTCCGCTCTGTCTCCTTCGGCCTGAATCGTAGTTTTTCTCTATTTTCCCGTGATTTGACCGTTTCCCAACTTTCTCTATTTTCGGACATTTGGTTTAATTCGTCCGTTCATTGATTCCTACATCAAATAACTGTGTTGGGAGCTTTAAAGTTTCGATATTTTGATCATTTTCTCATCCGGGATTTAATTTGGAGTGTTGAGATGGGGAAGGTGGCGGTTGGGGTGGCGGTGATCGGGACCGCTGCGGCGGTGGCGGTGGCGGCGCTGGTGGTTCGACAGCGCATGAGGAGTTCTGGGAAGTGGGCGCGGACGAGGGCGCTTGTGAAGGAGTTTGAGGAGAAATGTGGGACCCCCGAGGCGAAATTGAAGCAGATTGCAGATGCGATGAATGTGGAGATGCATGCTGGGTTGGCATCCGAGGGTGGCAGCAAGCTCAAGATGCTCATCAGCTTTGTTGATAATCTCCCCAATGGGTATGATTTCTTTTGTTTTGTGGGTGTGATTTTGAATCTTTCTTTATTATCTTGTGTGTTTTTTTGGTTTTAGATGGAATGTGATTCTGTTTATGGCTAATGAGCATGGAGTATGTTCTATTGTGTTTAGAGATTCTTGAGGTGAAAACTAGCTTGTATATCGAGTAGTCACATTGGATCAAGATGGATTTTGATGAATGATCATGAGGGACAGTGGATGGATAGGGCGATCCAACGGCGGAATCATCAAATGAGATGCCTATTTTCCACATCTAGATTTTGAATCTTTCTTTATCTTGTGTATTTTGGTGTGGATGGAAACTGTGAGCATGGAGTATGTTCTATTGTTCTTTTTGGTTGTTTTGGTGTGCGATTTTGAGTACAAAAATTCTTGGTATGATTCTTGAGGTGATTTATGGCGTAGAAGGTTGGTGTTGAGTTATTACTTTGGATCAAGAAGGTGATATCTTGATGACTGATCGTAAGGGAGAGTGGAAAGATAGGTCGATCCATCGAGGGGTGGTCGAATAAGATGCTTATTTTCGACATCTAGATTTGTAGAGTTGTGATCAACCATCTTCGAAGTGTTGATCTGAACTGATCTATAATGTACTAGTATCTGATATAACTCTTTGAACCATAAAGAAATTGATGTTCTTGTCTTAGAATACTAGCTTTTATATCAAGTTTATCACATTGGATCAAGAAGGAGACATTTTGATGAATGATCAATTTTGATGAATGATCATAAGGGATAGTGGATGGATAGGCCGATCCAACACGGATGGTCAAATGATATGCCTATTTTCGACTCTTTGAAGTGTTGATCTGAATTTGATGTACAATCTACTAGTGTTTGATCTTGTGCAATGAAAATGCTCATAAAGGAATCGATATTCTTGTCTAAGATCTTCATTGGTGACAGTTGCTTGATGATTTTTAGTTTCAGTTTGTTTTATATTCGTAAGATTGTTTATATATGTGATGTATATATCTAAAGCTTTTCTGCCTTCATCACTCCACCCTCTCAGTGATGAGGAAGGAGTCTTTTACGCACTAGACCTCGGTGGGACCAACTTCCGCGTATTGAGGGTTGAATTAGGAGGCAGAGAACGTGGCATCGTTCATCAAGAATTCGCTGAAGCATCAATCCCACCGGCACTAATGAGTGGGAGTTCAGATGTAGGCAATTACTCATCGGATAATTTGCCAATTTTTTAGACATAACTGAATACCTAAAAACCGACAAATTGCAGGCTCTTTTCGATTTCATCGCTGATAAGCTTGCTGAGTTTGTTGCTGAAGAAGAACGGATATACCAACAACCTGAAGGGAAGCAGAGGGAATTGGGTTTCACTTTCTCTTTCCCTGTGATGCAAAACTCAATCAATTCCGGAACTCTAATTAGGTGGACAAAAGGATTCTCTATCGACGACACTGTAATAACGCTTGCTCCCTCTTAAGCATTTCTTACTTCTTTCACTTCTAATTAGTATTACTAGTGTCAAGATTATTAGCTATGATATTTTTATTTGTATTCATCATTTTAGGTCGGCCAAGACGTGGTTGAGGAACTAACAAAGGCCTTGAAAAGAAAGGGTGTTGAAATGCGGGTGGCAGCTTTGGTCCGTTTGTTTTTTTTTCCTTTCTTGTCGATTTTGTACTAAAAATTTCATATTTGAACCGTCATACATGCTAAACTCTTCGTGATGATCGTTCTAGGTTAACGATACGATTGGCACGTTAGCATGGGGAAGATTCCGCGACCCAGATGTTTCTATTGCCGTCATATTGGGGACTGGTTCTAATGCTGCATATGTGGAACGCGCTCAAGCCATTCCAAAGTGGCACGGCCCTTTGCCTAAATCGGGTGAAATGGTTAGCAAATTAGCTTTTCTTTTGCTATATGTAATCAACCGAATGAATTATTGAAGAGTTGAATGTTATACATCCTAGGTTATAAATATGGAGTGGGGAAACTTTAGGTCGTCTCATCTTCCGTTGACCGAGCATGATCAGGCAATGGATATCGAGAGCTTGAATCCCGGTGAACAGGTAAGGTCTAATTCGATTACGATAACATATTTATGCTCGGATTCTCTGTGTAATTTTTATCATCTTGTGTTTGTTTATATGTTCAGATATTTGAGAAGCTGATTTCTGGGATGTACTTGGGGGAGATTCTACGTCGAGTTTTGCTTAAGTTGGCCGAAGAAGTTTCCTTCTTTGGGAACGAAGTTCCTCCCAAACTTAAGTTTCCATTCATATTGAGGTAACTGTTATTGTGATATTTTTGGCCTATAACTTGAGTTCTATTGGTACATGGGAGTCGTGTTTGTACATAGTGGCGTGACCAATTGTTATGTTTTACATACGTTTATAAACCGCGATAAAGAGACAAATCGAGCTGTGTGTGCAATGTCTATACAAGAATAGAAAATAAGAAGCTAATGATGTCAAATTTCAGCTTATTTTCATGGCTGCTCCCTCCATTAGGTCTATTCTTATGAAATCTATGTAAAGAAAAGGTTGATTTTAATCTGTGGGATATGCAGGACGCCGGAGATGTCGGCTATGCATCAGGATACGTCGTCTGATCTGAAGGTAGTCGGAGAGAAACTGAAGAGTGTATTGGAGGTATGAATTGTTTTCTTGGTTAAGTTTCTTTATGATTCGTGCTTTGATCCGTTTTCATTCCAAGTTACGTAGCAAACGAACACGAGCTCCTCTTTGCGTTTCGAGCCACACATGATAGCATAGGCGGATCTAGGGGGTGTGTGCCCGCAAAAATCCAAATTGTGTCTTTATGCGATTTTTCTGTATATTTTTTAAAACTTTGCTATATTTCTCAAATTCCGAAATTTTAGATCTGTCTATGCATGATAGGAATATCCAAGAATGAAGTAATCAGTATTATTAGGAGTATTCTTTGTTTTCCTTATTTATGTTTGTGTTTGTTAGCCTATATAGACCTTGTTTTTACATTCATAATTGCCGGGACCCGATCCATGGTCTCAAAATCTGTCTCAATGTTGTCCTACAACAAAATTACCTATAAAATCGGGCAGACTATATAGTAATAACAGTATAGTCGTCTGGTTTTATAGATAATTTTGATGTGGGACATCACTGGGATAGGGGATCTGCTCTCATAATTATCTATTGAAATTGAGCTTTGCTCCAAATTAATGTTTCGTTCTCTCGGGTTTCCCCCCTTTCCATATCACGTTCGCTATCAATGCGTTTCCTTATCGTCTTTCCACAGATCTCAAGCACCTCGCTGAAGAAACGACGGGTTGTGATCGAGCTCTGCAACATCATCGCCACGCGCGGGGCCCGCCTCGCAGCCGCGGGCGTCGTTGGCGTGCTGAAGAAGGTGGGGAAAGACACCCCCAAGGGCGACGGCGACAAGACAAACATCGGCATGGACGGCGGGTTGTACGAGCACTACACCGAGTACAGCAAGTGCTTCGAGAACACAGTGATCGAGCTGCTCGGGGAGGGCAGCGGGTCGAGCATCGTGTTCGAGCACTTCAACGACGGGTCGGGCATCGGGGCCGCTCTCCTTGCCGCTTCCCATTCGCTGTATCTTGATGAGAACTCATCATGAACACCAGCATCGCCATTTTTCTTTTGAGTTGATTCTTTCCCTTGCAATTGGGGTATATGATGATAATGAGGATCTTTGATTAGTTTGTGGACTTGAGATTATATTTTTTTTTGCAGAAATGAGGTAAAATAAAGCAGTCTTTGGAATTTATATGTTTTGTTGAATCTTTATATAAGAATTTTTAAAATTTTACTTGGGGTCATTATAGACATGCCCATTTTCAAATCAAAACCGGATCAAATCGGGTTTTAAATCGGAACCGAAATCGGCATAAATCGGAATTGGTGCAAATCAGAACCGTCTTGAACCGTAAACCGTCGGTTTGTGGTTCGGTTTCGGTTTACTCTTTTTCAAACCGTGAAACCGTTGATTACAAATCGGGTGAAACCGACGATTTCACTTACTAAAATTGTCAAAATCAGATATCTAATGAATTAGAGAAATGCGTTTTAAATTAAAAATATTATTGAAGATCTAAATCTTCTAATTTTTACTTATATTTAAAACACACAATTCATTTAAAATACAAAAATCCTACTAATTTTGATATTTTAAAGTAGTATACAAAAAGATAAAGCATTATTATGTATTTAGTATAATTACAAATGGATACTAACGTTCCCAAAAATTATATATGGGATAAAAGTTTTCAAATTTTATCACTGAAAAACATAGAATATCAAATATTGTTTAATAATTACTACACAACAAAGAATAAAAAATAATGATATAAAATTTATTTCTAAAACGATGATGATAATGAAGAATCAACAATGATATTGTATTAATATATTTAATTATTAAATTCTTTTATGAGATTGTACAATTTTATTTATAATTTATTACTGACTTGATTCGAAATCGAAAAATGTATTTTTTTTATAAAAATTAATAAAAATATTAATCCAGTAATTTAATAAAATAAAATTTATGAAAACCATGAAACTGGAACCGGAACCGGTGATATCAAACCGGAACCGTCAACCGTCTACATGCGGTTCGGTTTCGGTTTCGGTTTTTAGCAAACCAGATCCGGCGATTTCAAACCGTAACCAAAATTGGAATCGGAAATGAGCATGTTTAGGTCATTAGGGTAAATCCCTATTTACTATACGTTCGACCATAATAGAATAGCAACAATTGAAAACACAAAAGTGTGTTCTAGAAGAAAGTAGTGACTAATGAGCTTTAGAGCTCTACAAATATTATAATTGACAAGAATCTCGAATTAAAAATTTAAAAGTAATCTCAATATTATTTAAATAAAAAGTAGGAGAAGAATTCCTAATTAAAACGTATATTAATACTCTAGGGAAAAAAAATTAATTTTGACCCATTGGAGTAGTTTCTATTAAAATGGGCCCGCGGGTCAATCCAACCCGGGACCTATTAAGTCAATTTTATTTTTCAACCCCGTCAGATATTTTATTCAATCGTGATATATCAAGCTCAATTCAACTTTAATTTTTTAAAATATTTTTTATTTTTAAAATTATACTTTTATATATATATATATATATATATATATATATATATAGGAAATGGATCAAATGAGATCCTAATTTCAAAAGAGATACGAGAACCGATCTTCCATATATATATATATATATAACATGATTTAAATATGTTAATGATTTTATAAAATATTATAAATTATGAAGTAATTAAACAAATTAAATGGATCGTATTATAAATTTATACCCATAAACATCAAAATTCAAAATCTCAAATAAACATTAAATAATCCAAACTAGAACAACTAACAAGTTAAAATTCTCGAGTTTTATCATATATGAATCTACTTTTGATAACTTTATATGGTCCACATTTTCTTCATTTGTAATTTGTATAATAATATTAATAGTAATAAATAATATGGTCCCTCCATCCCACCAATCTTGCAATATTGGGTTTTCGATATTAATTTTAAGATAGTGGTTGTAAAGGTATAAAGTTGTTTAAGTGATTGTGGTCACTCATATTATTTCTATTTTAGGTAATTTTGCAAGATTAGTGGAACAACCCGAAAATGAAATGTTGCAAGATTGGTGAACGGAGGAAGTAGTATTTTCTATTGGGCGGACTTTTTAGCCCAAAAATCTCAAGTTTTGTAGCCCAAAGCCTATACAGCCTGAGGTTTTTTTGGGCAACCTTTTTAGTCCCATTATATTTTCGGGATTCTAATTTTGAAGCCCATCCCAACCCTTTTATCGGATATCCGGGGCTGACCCATCGAGTTGGGCTCATTTTGCCGGCTTACTGATGATGGTCAATTTTAGTCTAATACGTTAGAAAACAACTCAATTTTGTTTCGTTGAAGAAAATTAGATAAATAAGTCCAACTTTGGTCCTCTAGGACGTGATACGAGTGTTGGAATTTTGTATACTAGAATCAACTTTTTTGCTTGTATACAATGTGTTTTTCTTTCACAGTTAATTCTCCTGCCTGATTTAATATATTTGCACATGTAGTCATTTATCTTGTATAAAAGTTAGATTGTGTAGTGTGTCGGATATCACAGAAGACTGCACAATTGGTTGAACTGACAAGATATAAACAATTATCACAGCTGAGACAACTTAAGGATAGGTTGTCGGTTTAAGCAGCTGTTTAAATAAGAAGTAGCATGTCTTTGCTACTTGTCTATACTGGTACACTAATAGTGGTGTATTGATGGATCACAGTGAGATGTGTTCTTCTAACTAATCTTAGTGGAGAGCTAAATATCTCAGTGACTTAGCTGATCTTAAGCTTGATAAGATTTCAGCTGAGTGAGTTTAACTATCTATCACTTTGACTTACTATGGTGAATGTCATCGCGACTGAATCTACGTATCTTGGGTCATAGTACTTATTTGTAGCTCAGGTTGATTATTCGTATCCCTGTTAATTGGATTGATAATATCCCCTGAGGAACTCGTAAGGATTAGCACACTAAACCCGACAGGAATATAATAAGATGTTAATTAATTTAAGTTGTCAGTGAGCTTAATTAATTAACGGATATTTTTATCTTAAATACGGGGATCAATTAAGTCTAAAATACAAGCCCTTGCTCAAATTGAGATAAAGAGGTAAGTCAGCACGGATTCTCTAGTTGAATGAATATGTGTTTATTAATTAGTTTTGCTCTGGGCTGAGTATAGATGATTAGTTAATTTGAAACCAGACTTTATTTCTTAGATTGGATGCCTGGTCTGGCCCAAGTAGGTTGTCCGATTATTGACTGCACTCTCGTGTGATTATTAATAGATTAATGTATTTTATATATTATTTAATAAGTTGGGGAATTATTTATCTGGAATTAATTGACTGAGTCAATTAATTAATAAATAAGTGGTCCAGTGTTTATTAATTATATTATGGGTCACAATATTATTAACGGTGATTTTACTGTTAATAAAATAGACACACGCTATCATGAGTCTGATAGAGAGCGATCACAAATATTTTCTCTCAATTTTCTATCCACACGGAAGAGAGAAAGACACATGTCATAGATTAGAAGATCTGAAACGGGAGCGCTAAATAAAAATGCGACAACATACGCAAAGGAAATATAATTGATTTCTTCTCGTAAACAAGAGGCCATTATTTTCCTCAAAGAAGAAGAAATATCACAGTTTTTTTCTTACATTCCCTCTATTTATTAAGATTCTATATATATATATATATATATATATATATATATATATATATATATATATTTTGGACTAGATATAGTTAGGACATATTTGACGAACTGAAACACTTGATATTTCATGGATAAGATCGTAATTCCAACTTAGATTTATCATTATGATCGTGAACAATCAAGGTTTCTCATAACATGTTAATAAGTTCAAATATTCAAAATTTAGTGGGTATGATTGTGAATTATTTGTTATCAATGTTGTCGACTAATTATTACTATCAGCCCACCTCTGGTACTGGTAATCACTGCAATCCCTAATTCCTTTTCATCTTTCAAGCCATTCAAATTTCGAAACTTTAAATTTTCAGTTTCCTCTTTCGTTTTTGCCCTAATTTTTTTGTCGCATCATTGACTTTCTTCCTCTTCACTTTTTATACGTCAAGAAACTTATTTCCTCAGCTAACCAATTTTCGAACCCAGCCGACCTATACTCGGCAAAAGGACAAAAACAATACATACTCGCTCCATCTTTCATATATATTTCATTAATTTTTTAAAGAGAGTTATTAGTTGTATATAAAGTAATGAGCCCTTAAATAAAATATATATAATAGTTTGTAAAAAAAAAATTGGACAATATTTTAGGACAGTCTAAATAGCATATCGAACAATATATTTGAAAGGAAAGGAGTAGTATTTATGAAAAATGCGTAAAACTTCTCTGTACTTACTTTTATCAAAAAATATTTAGTGTTCCGTAAAATTTAATGATGCGTGCATCTCAAACGTATTCATTCTTTTATTTCTTATTTTCTCCTGTTAAACTTTCTGTAAAATTATATTTTCTCTTTATTTATATAACTAAATTCTAACTTGAAAAAGGAAAAGAAGAGTTATATATTTATCCATGTGAAAATAAGTAAAACTATTGGATTTTTTTTTTTAAATATCGTTGGTTCTTAAGAATATTGATGAAAACCCATCTATAGTTAATTTCACATAACGTATTCCTCCTGTTTTTTTAAGAGCAGTGTGTATAGTTTTCCAGTTCTCAATCAAGATTGGTTACGGACTTGAGTTACCACTGTCTCTCTCTCATGCATTTCCACAGACACCTCTCAAACCCAGTAAAAGATTTTCTGCCCGAAATGGCAGAGGTTTCTGGATTCTGAACAAACCCATCTCCACGCAAAGTCAAAGCAAAATCCCACAAGATTTCCATATAACCACCTCCTTTCAGGTACAATTACAAATACAAATTCTTGATGTATCTTGTAATAATACTAGGTTTTTTAATTGGGTTTTGGGAATAAGGGATATTGAGGTTGATTTGGCAAGAGGAGAATGAGAGTTCGTACAGGTGTAATCTTTGCAGAATCCCATAATCAATTTCTTTAAATAATCAAAAGGTGGCAGCAATGGAGGAATAAAATATTCTATAAATGGTGGCAGCTGCGCTCACTACTCACTACTCAGTACTCAGTAAGCTAGTATAATTTTCTTGCTTACTCTACGCGCTGCTAGAGAGAGAGAGAGAGAGAGAGAGAGAGAGAGAGAGAGAGAGAGAGAATTTACTGAAATTGGAGGTGGTGGATATTCATTTCATTTATATTTTGATTGTTTTTTTTTTTTTTTGAATTTGTGGGAAGGTTTGTTGTTGAGTAACTCTCAAGAAACATTTGAATATAATGTGATTATTATTGCACCTACTGTGAAGACTTTTTCTTGAATTTTGTATGAAAACCATCATTTTTCTTTGACTTGATCTCCTGGAAGTTGAGGTTGCAAGAAATTCATTCTTTCTTTTTTTATTTTTCTGTGAGATTCTAGAGTTTCTGATTGGTATGATTATCTTTCTATTTTTTTTTTCAAAACTTTCGTCGATGATTCTGTCTCTAAATTTCTTGCTTATATAATACTACTAATGTTTCTTGCTGTCAACGTCTTTTTGTCTTTTTAACAGTTTTTCACGAGGTTATGTCGGATAATATTTTTTCAAAAATCGAATCAAGATTAAAAAGGGATTCTAATCTAGAGTCTAGATTTTGAACAATATTATTTTAATTTTTAATGCTTTCAATCTTTGTTTAAATTTCATCCTCTGTTAACATGTTTGACAAAATGCCTCACTGAGAGTTGCAATTTTTACTCTTTCCCAACCAGTGACATGGGGAAAGCTACGAGATGGCTAAGAGGACTGCTTGGGATGAAGAAAGAGAGAGAAAATATTGCTGAGAATTTAAATTTTAGTGAGAGAAAGCACAGGAATCGGTGGAGATTTGCGAAGTCAGAGAAAGATGCCGGCGGGTTGAGAGAGATTCCGGCAGCGGACACGGCATGGCTGAGATCTTTGTTCATCGAATCAGATAAGGAGCAAAACAAGCATGCGATTGCGGTGGCAGCTGCCACCACCGCTGCAGCGGAAGCGGCTGTTGCCGCCGCTCAGGCGGCAGCTGCGGTGGTCAAGCTAACCAGCCACGGCGGAGGAGTTATGTTTAGTGGTGGTAGGGATAGATTGGCTGCAGTGAAGATTCAGACAATTTTTAGAGCCTTTTTGGTATGTGGAAATATTAAATATTCTTTTAAAAATCTTCAATTATTAAAATATAGCATTCTTTTATTTTTGAGATTTTCTATACTAAAATTTAAATTAAAACTAGGTCAACAAATGTGATATTCTGAATGTATTTAACCTTATAAAAAGGTGATTCTTGATGAGTTTTTGCAATTTTCTGTGGGTTATTATCCTATGTGTAATCAATAATTTCATTGTCAGTATATTATTACTAATTTGAATATATATAATTTTCATGTTATTTTACATGCATGTACCTTTTGGATAAGCCTTTTTTAAATTTTAATATGACTAATATTTTTTGTAGGCTCGAAAAGCACTAAGAGCTCTAAGAGGGCTAGTGAAATTGCAAGCCGTTGTTAGAGGCTACCTTGTAAGAAAGAGAGCAGCCGCAACTCTCCAAAGTATGGAAGCTCTTATTCGGGCCCAATTTGCGGTTTGGTCGCGAAGGGCCCGAATAATCAACAATGAGTTGTTCCAGCCCGAAATGAAGTCTAGAAACTCTATCGTAAGATGGAAATTCGGGCCCTTGTTTTATGCTTCAAATATCATGTTCATCAAACTGAGCTTTAGTATAATCTCTTTCTTGAATGTGCAGGAGAGGTTTGAGGAGATTCATAGCAAAAAGGTTGCCCGCTTCTTTAAATACGAAGGAAAGCCCGAAAATAGATGAAATCGACACCTACCGGCCCAAATCAAGATCAAGGAGAATGAGCACTTGCTTGTCCGAATACAACGATGATCGCTACTACCAAGCGATTTCTTCGCCTCTTCCGAAAAAATACGTCTTTGATCATCACTACCTTCAAGATTTCGATTGGGGATTCATCCCGGAAGAATGCAAGGCACAAAGTACGCCAAGATTCGGTTGTTCGGGCCGGGCCAGTGGCCCGACAAGCGTGTGTGGAGATGGTTCCCTGAAGGCATATTCAAACTGCCCAAACTACATGGCCAAGACACAATCTTTCAAGGCGAAGCTGAGGTCGCAGAGCGCCCCAAGACAGAGGCCCGGACCCGGCCCGAATAAGTGGTGGTCGAATGAAATGGAGAGATCCTTGTGTTAAGGTGGAAGAAGATTTTGGTTTTTAGTGTTTGTTATTTTGTGTGATAGTGACAGTTGAATGTGGTGGTCATAGAGGTGTGGAATTTGTTGTTTATTGTGATGGAAGTAGCGTAGAATATATGTCTATGGATTTCTTTTTGACAATAGAAAGAAACAATGTGTAGATTTATTGACAATGTTTGTGTTTGGGGAGTAAAGGTTTATGAATATGGAATGGAAGTGTTTTTTACTCTGATTTAGGAATTCTTCTTATTTCGTTTTCTCCTTTATATAATTATTTTGTTATATTCGAGGACATAATAATTTAACATAAACATGCCGTCAAGTCTGTTATGAGTTAATGAATTTAGTCGTACTACAAATTTTTAGAATATTGTTCTGATTTTATAAGGAACAAATGCTATTATAACAAAAAATGAAAGTGACGACAAATACCCACAAATCACACAACCATTCGATTTTATAAGAACAAAAGAAGAACAATCCTCCTTGAATTTACAAAAAGAATTAGTTTTTTCTTTTCTTCATTTTGATATGGGTTTCTCTCTCTTTCTGCATCTCAGATGGATACAATTAAACCATGCAGAATGATGCTTGAATTTCCCTCTACATTTATGTGTTTGTCGGCGAATGATTGAAAATGGAGATCAAAGAAACAAGGGAGATTTCCACAAATTTGAAATTCGGATTGGCTGTGGTTTTATCTCTTGGGGGGGCTCTTTATTCCTATTATAGAATTAAAAACATCAAATTTCCTCAAGGTTGGAGCTCTTCTTTCCCCTCTTTGTTTTTTTGTTTAATTGTATTATCAATGATGTTATTTTATTTTCGCGATATAATGCTCGATTAACAGGTGCCGTTGATTCAAGAACTGAAAATGGTAAGATACCAAAGATTGAAGATCGTGCCTTACAGGTGAAACTATCTCTATCTTTTTATAAATTGGTTCTGAATTTAATTTCAAAGATGTAAATGCAAATTTTGGATATTTCTTATGTTAGATTTAATATTTGGAAGTATTTATTCGTCATTGGTGATCATGCTTTAAGTTTTTTAGTCAGATGAAACATGACCTAAAAGCATAGACATTGATAAAAATTGAGTTGGTTTAAGGATTCTACCGATGGCTTGATATGAGTTGTAGTCAAGACTGCTTATGCAGCTTGTTCGTCGTGAGAGTTTGGTCTAAGACGTGACTTTGGGGGGCCGGATGACCCCTATATTGGGTCAGAAAGCGAATCACGGACAAATATGTAGCACTTTTAGTTGAGGTATTTATTTAGATACATACGTTCAGTCATAATACCGACACAATTATTGAGTTTCCAACTAAGCTCAATAACCAATTGCGCAAAGCTTATGTATTAAGTATTGTAGAACTCAGAAGCTGCTAATACAACTTAAACAGTAAATCCGAAAAAACAAGAACATAAAAGGAAAGTAGAAAACTTCGTCGAGTCGAGGATCCTTCTATCCGCAAGATGAAATACGCCCCGGGTAGTGCTTTCGGATCTGGCGTATCGTCCCCAAAGATGAAAGGACGACGTCTCGAAGTATTGCAGCACCGCAGAACTACGAGTTAGAACTAGGATGCAGAAGATATGCAGAGAGAATGATGATTGTGTGTGTTGAAATGTAATGCAAACTGCCCTATTTATAGGCTCCTCCACCCAGATATTTTATTACTAGAAATCAATTTTGCCAATTATGGCAGCCATGTAGTGGGTAGTGGGGAAGTGTAGCAGCATCATTACACCACGAGCTGGGTCAGCCCACAAGTAGCTTACCAAGCCCATTAACTAAAGCCCAGATGCCAAGACCCAACAGACAAGCCCATGGACCATCTAAATGACCAATTGCCAAGATTCAAGTTCAAGGACAGGAATCGGAGTCGGAGCCGGGGCACGGGCGGGGGGCGCCGCGCCGCGCGTGAAGCGGTCGGCGAAAAGGCTCATGTGCATGAGCATGTGTGACCCAAGCCCACCACATGTCACTTTGTTATCTTCTACTAAATGGTATAGACTTAAATATCACAACATTTATTGTTCATTTATCAATGTGGGACATTGATAAATGCACAACTCTCCAAAACCAGAATAAGGTAAGTTTCTCCATTTTAGTAACAATTTAGTTTTGTCCTCCAAACTTCGAGTCGCTATTTCTCACTCACCGAAAATTAGAATTGAGAAATTAAGCACACTACAATTATCTACTCGAAATGTAGATCGACACTATATATTTTATTTCGTAAATCGTATACAATTAAAAGGCTCAAAATTGTAGTCAAAGATGGCTGAATTTCAACCAAACTAAATAGCATTAAATGCTTGACATAATTTCCTTTTTTTAATTCAAGATTTTCCAACAATCCCCACATGAGTGGAAATAGCCGAATGCATGCATGCAGACACACAACTCTATCCTCGAGAGATAATAAAGCATCGGGGTAGGTGGCTTGTGACCTTGAACCTTCCTTAGTCAGTGTTATTGAGCATACCGGCGGGCTAATGGACACGTGACCTTGAACTATTCATCCATAATGTATACTAAAACCATAACACTAACGCTATAAAGTCTAACCTCGTCCGTTCTCACGTTTGTGTCCTTTACAGGCCATGGACAATTTCTTTGGATTCATAAGTGTCGCATAGAAGTGACCCTCACTTCTTACTTACATAGGTGATTTTTACTCAAGTATCCTGCCATACTCCACCTTCTCAAGACATCCAAGAATTATCAAAAGTCAAAGACTTAATCTCACCACTTGACATGTCACCAACACTCTCGAGCTCTTTTATGGAATAGATTATTTGAGTGTGGTATCAACAGACTTATAAAACTTAGTTTTCCCACTGAACCTAGTTCATGGGATCTCCAATCTACAAGGTTAGATATCCACTATTATTTTCTTTAAGTTGTGGATTTAACTCTCATTCCCTCTACGAGCTTATACATTTGATCTCGATTCAAACTATTGGTAAGTGGATCTGCTAGGTTATCAATTGACCTAACATAGTCTACAGAGATAACCCCACTCGTGATCAAATGTCTTATGGTATTATGTCGACGACGAATATGTCTCGACTTACCATTATACAACCCACTGTTGGCCCTTCCGATAGCCGCTTGACTATCATAGTGAATCATCACAGGTGGCACGGGTTTCGTCCAACATGGAATATATTCAAGAAAATTTCGGAGCCATTCAGCTTCCTCACCGGCCTTATCTAAGGCAATGAATTCAGATTCCATGGTAAAATGGGCTATGCACGTTTGTTTCATGGATCTTCACGATAGAGCTCCTTCCCCTATAGTGAACACATAACCACTAGTAGACAGAGAGTCTTCAGTGTCAAATATTCAATTTGCATCACAGTACCCTTCAAGTAGCGGCAGATGTTTAGAGTAGTGTAGCTCAAAGTTAAGAGCCTTAGAACTCTTACAAGAGCCTTCCAATGTTCCCTACTTGGATTACTCGTATATCAACTTAGTTTATTCACCAGACAAGCTAGATCTGGCCTAGTACAGTTCGTGATGTACATAATACAACCACTGATCCCAACATAATCTTCTTGAGCAACATGATCACCCATTTTCTTGCTCAAGTGAACATTTACCTCTAGAGGAGTCTTAGCAGATGCACTATCAAAAGCATTGAACCTTTTAAGCACCTTCTCAATATAATGAGATTCAGACAGAACAATCTCATTGGAAGTTTTTTGGATCTTAACTCCAAGAATTACATCAGCCACTCCCATATGCTTCATATCGAAAAATCTCGTAAGCATACGTTTGGTGTCATTTATAACTTAACTATTCTGTCCCATAATCAACATATCATCTATATAAAGACAAACAATTACGAAATCATTCTTTGTATTCTTTATGTAAATACACTTATCACATTCGTTGATCTTGAAACCATTCGACAATATAGCCTCGTCGAATTTCAAATGCTATTGTAACGAAGCTTGTTTAAACCTAAATAAGGATTTAACTAACTTGCATACCTTTCGCTCTTGGCCAGGTACAACAAACCCTTCAGGTTGTTCTATATAAATTTCCTCTTCTAAATCACCATTTAGATAGATGATTTTAACATCTATTTGTTGAATCTCTAGATTGTGCAAAGCCAAAGCAGCAATCGCAGGAAGCACGCAGATAGAAGTAATCCTCGTTACAGGCGAATATGTATCGAAGAAATCATATCCTTTAATTTGCTTAAAACTTTTAACCACTAAACGGGTTTTATATTTATCAATTGACCCATCTGCCTTGTACTTTCTTTTTAGGATCCATTTGCATCCTAAGGGCTTGCAACCTTCGGGTAAATTAGCTAAGACCTAAGTGTGATTTTGCATGATTGAGTCAATCTCACTTTGGACAGCTTCTTGCCAAAGTGGGCCATCGGATCTAGAAAGAGCTTCCTTTATAGACCGCGGTTCTTCATCCAAAAGAAAAATAATATAGTCAGGACCGAAGTCCTTAGCAATCCTTGCTCTAGTGCTACGTCTTGGTTCTATAGCTTCAAGATCGGCATCATGTCTCTTACGCGTAGCAAGTTCTACACCCACATGTTCAAAACTACTAGCAATCTCTCTAGCATCACCACTAGATTTCGATTCAACCTTATCTTCCTTTTCACATGGGTACTAATTTATTCAAAGAATATATCATTCATTGACTCAATAGTTCCTACATTCATATCGGGTATGACCGACTCATGAATGACAAACCGATAGGCACTACTATTTAGTGCATATCCTATAAAGATACAATCAACGGTCTTAGGTTCGATTGTAACTTGCTTAAGTAAAGGCACTTCTACCGTAGCCAAACACCCCCACACTTTAAGGTATTTATAAGAAGGTTTCCTTCCTTTCCACAGCTCGTAAGGAGTAAAATCTCTATTTTTAAGAGGTGTTTTTTTAATAAGTAGTTAGGCGTTAAAATGGCTTCACCCCACATGTTATGGGGCAGTCCAGAACTTATTAACAAGTCGTTCATCATCTCCTTTAAGGTTTGGTTCTTCCTTTCAGCAACACCATTTGATTGAGGCGAATAGGGGGACAGTGGTTTGATGAATTATACCGCTTGACTTACACAACTCTTCAAAAGGGGCTACATATTGCCCACCTCTATCACTTCGTACCATCTTGATTTTACAATCAAGTTGGTTTTCGGCTTCAGCTTTGAAGTTAATGAAAGCTTCAATCGTCTCATCTTTACTTCTTAAGAGATAAAGAGTACAAACTTAGTGCAGTCATTAATAAAATTAATAAAATACTTTTTTCCACCTCTTGTTTGTACAAACTTTAAGTCACACACGTCAGTGTGAATAAGTTCTAGAGGTTTAGTGTTTCTTTCTACAGATTGAAATGGCAATGTAGCCAACTTTGCTTCAACACAAACTTCACACTTGTTTTTGTTAAACTCATTTACTTTAAGTAAATCGAGATTAACTAATCTTTTTATAGCATTTAGATTAAGATGTCCTAATCTACAATGCCATATATCAGAACACATAGTCAAGTAGAAGGAAGTAGCTTCATTCTCATTATTTTTGCCCTCGTGGGGCTCTTGTCGAATCGCCACTACACTTAACTTGAAAAGGCCATCATGTAACCTTTTCCTAAAAACATACCAAACTTTGACAGAATAAACTTGTCAGACTCAAACACTAGTCTAAAGCCTCTCTTGATTAACACAGAGCCAGACACCAAACTCTTGCGGATATCTGGAACGTACAACACCTCTCCAAGAGTATGGTTCTTCCTGAAGGTCAACCTTAGCACCACAGTACCATAGCCAACTACCTCGGATGAGGCTTGATTACCCATATTCAGCTTACTCACTTGGCAACTTTTGTAGTTGGTGAAGCGACTCTGGTCACCACAAACATGTGTCGTGGTAGCGGTATCAATGTACCACTTCCCCTCATTCTCCACGACATTCACTTCCTCGGTAGCGACAGCCACAAGGTCGTCCTCAGTCAGGTTCTCCAACATATTGGCTTGACGAGCCCTCTTCATCTTTGGCTTACGACAATCCTTGGACATGTGGCCCGTCTTGCCACAGTTGTAGCACTCCCCTTCCAACTTGCAGGTTTGAATCTTGCCCTTCCCTTTGGGGTTGTTGTTTGGACGTCCTCTCTTAGGGTTGTTGGAGTTTCCACCTTTCTCTGCGAGGTTGACTCTCGGGTCCACGGGTGCTTTACCCTTCCCATCTCGATTCCTCATATTGGTCTCGATACAGAGCTTGACAACAAGGTCTTCAAGTGTCATTTCCTTTCGCTTGTGCTTCAAGTAGCTCTTGAATTCCTTCCAGCTCGAGGAAAAATTTTCGATCACGGTCGCCACAATGAAAGCATCTGGCAAGAGCATTCAATCGGCTTGGACATCATGGATAATGAGTTGAAACTCTTGCAGTTGGTCCATGAGAGGCCGGGAGTCCATCATTTTGTAGTCTAAAAACTTGGCAACTACAAACTTCTCGGTACCTGCATCATCATTATAGCACTTCTTTTCAAGTGCCTTCCATATTTCCTTGGAGGCCTTTACATTTGTATACAAACCATATAGGCTATCGTCTAGTCCACTAAGCAAAAAATTTCTACAAAAATAATCTGAAGTTAGCCAATTCTCATATGCTATGCGGACTTCCACATTCTCTTCGGTTTCACTTGGAGGAGCAGGTGCAGTCTCCCTCAACACGGTAGTGAATCACAATTTTGTCAAGTAGAACAACATCTTCTGAAGTTGGCACCACCAAACTTTGTCGGCTTCTCGGCAGCAGGTAACACTCTAACGAGTGTAAAGGCGTCGCTAAAGTTGGGGCCGAGATCCCCACCCCTCCAAGGTGGTTCATACTCCCAAAAGGGACACGAGTCTGCAAAGCAGACGACATATCATTGAAATTATATGCCGAGTTAGTAGCATTAACACGGTTAAATGCGATTTGGGTGTCGGTAGAGGCGTACATGGCGGCAAGGGTCGGATTAGGTGGCAGGTAGTTGGGCATGCCAAGAGTCGTGGTTGGAGTCAAGACAGACACCGACGAAGAGACGTTGCCGGATGAGGCAGAGGCGACAACAACCGTGGCAATGGTGTCAGCGGCAGTGGCGGCAGCGACGACGACAACGTTAGAGATGGCAACACTTGAAGACGACATGTTTCAGTTTATCCAGTAAGGTGAGAGTTATTTCGTCTTGCGATTATTGTAGAATTCAGAAGCTGCTAATACAACTTAAACAGTAAGTTCGGAAAAACCAGAACATAAAAGGAAAGTAGAAAACTTTATCTAGTCGAGGATCCCTCTATCCGCAAGATGAAATACGCCCCGGATAATGCTCTCGGATCTAGTGTATCGTCTCCAAAGATGAAGCAACAATGTCTCGAAGTATTGCAGCACCGTAGAACTACGAGCTCCGACGAGCTTGGACTTCTAGCGAGGATAGGAGCTGGACACTTAGAACAAGGATGCAGACAATATGCAGAGAGAATGATGATTGGGTGTGTTGAAATACAATGCAAACTGCCCTATTTATAGGCTCCTCCACCCAGATGTTTTATTGCTGGAAATCAATTCTGTCAATTATGACAGCCCTGTAGTGGGTAGTGGGGAAGGAAAGTGGAGAGGTGGCGAGCTCTCAACAGTCTCTTCCAGAGCCTTCCAAAAAGAGTGGACACGTGTAGCATGAGTATTACACCACGAGCTAGGCCAACCCACAAGTAGCCCATCAATCCCAGCTGCCAAGGTCCAACGGACAAGCCCACGGACCACCCAATGGACCAATTGTCAAGTCCAAGGATACGGACCAGAACCGGAACTGGGATCGGGGGTGGGCGCGGTGCGGCGCGTCGCGCCGCGTATGTGGTGGTCGGGAAAAAGTTTCGACTTAAATACCACAACATTTATTATTCATTTATCAATGTCCCACATTGATAAATGCATAACTCTCCAAAACCCGAATAAGGTAAGTTTCTCCACTTTATATAACAATTTAGTTTTGTCCCCCAAACTTCGAGCCGTTATTTCACTCACCAAAAATCATAATTGAGAAATTAAGCACACTACAATTATCTACTCGAAACATAGATCGACACTATATATTTCATTTCGTATATCGGATACAATTCGAGGCTCGGAATTACGGTCGATGACTGAATTTCAACCAAAGTAAATAGCATTAAATGCTTGACATAATTTCCTTTTTTTTAATTCAAGATTTTCCAACAATAAGAAACATGTCATTTCAAATGGGACTCCCGAAAAGGAAAGTGTGTCTTTTTAAACGGGACGGAAGGAGTATTATTAGTTTAAATCGATGGATCGAATACCAAATCAAATCTAAATCAACCACTTACGCAGAAGTGAGAATACCAACCACAATATATATCTGCTGTCGGTTGCCAATTGTGCAAAGCTAACCATTCCTCTCGCACTTGTGTCGTAGTCCAAGCCGTCATTGCGGATGAACTATGTTGGTCGTCCTGAAGTATGGTTCCCATAAACCTGGACAGTCTAGAATTTATGATTTATGGATGAAATTTAAAATTTACAATTTTGGTAGACGAAAGTGTAATTAAAGGGGTAAAAGAGTAATTTTTCAAAATACAGGTAAAATTTACTGTTTTTTATCAACTCAATTTGCAGCAACTAAATATGATTTAGGGAGTCGGTGACCTCGAAGTATCCCTGTATCCGCCTATGCCCATCGAGCTTCCTTTGTAGCAACTCAATTTCTCAATGTCTATAGTTATAGGCCATGCTCCAACTCACTACTTGCATTACAATTTTGTAGCCATAAGTTCAATTTTCAAGATTAAAAAGTAGTCTTTCAGGGTTGCAAAAACAACAATCTCTTGTATAATGTCTCAAGATTAAACCATTCTCATATTTCCTCAATTGCAGAATCCATCTCTAAGGAAAATCATCTCCCACTCTTCAATAAGCGACGTCTCGTCAAGTAGCCGAGATGGCTATCTCTTAGCGGAGTTTACCGAGTGCAACAATGACGATATCTGCATAAAAAAGAATGGCGACCCCCTCGGAGAGTACGATCACGACCGAGAAACCCGAAAACACCGCAACCGGATCAAGAGCCTAGAAGAAAAGGAGCGAACTCTCGAGCTCCAACTCTTCGAATACTACGGAATCAAAGAGCAAGAAAGCGCAGTGATCGAGCTCCAAAACCGGCTAAGGCTCAACACGATGGAAGCGAAGCTCTACAACCTAAAAATCGAGTCGTTATTGTTAGATAACCGAAGACTCGAGGCTCAAGCGGCCGATGGGGCCAACTCATCGGCCGAGCTTGAGTCGGCCAGGAGTAAAATAAGGATGTTGAGAAAGAAGCTCAAGTCCGAAAGTGAGAGGAATAAGGAGCAAATATTGAAGATGCAAGAGAGGCTAATGATGGTGCAGGAGCAGGAAAAGAGGACTGCAGAGGCGGATCGAGAATTAAAGATGCGGTTGGAGGAGGCGTGCGAGGCCAAGTTGGAGTTGGAGGAGATGAAGAAGTGTAACGAGATTTTGAAGCTTGAGAATATTGAGCTTGCCCAGAAGCTTGAGTATCTGCAAATGCTTGCGGAGAACGCGGTCGATAACGACGAGGTACGTACGTCGTGTTCGTATCGTGTTGTTGGTTAGTAGCACGTAAATTTTCGAGAATTATAATAATAACTAAAAATTAAAAATATATGTTGGGTCAGACAATAAAATCATACTATTATAAACTAAAGTTTGTCCCATATTCGGCCGTACTGATTTCTTAGCCAATTAAATGAATTGACTCTGCAAAGCCTTAGTATCCATAATTCAACTTCCTCATATACTTTCCGACCAACTCTCGTTCCCCCAAACAAAAAGTATAACTTCTATGGTCTTAATTCTGCTGAAGTTTTTTTCTTTTTTATGCTATAATTTGATTGTTAATTTGTTATTTATCGTGGTTTTTTATAAAAAGATTTCTTATCTGAGTACAAAAATAATAACTCCCTACCTATTCTCATTTTCTCAACCAAAAAGTACGGACTTCTATGGTTTTAATTCTCCTGTAGTTAGTTCTTCAACTATAATTTAATTGTTATTTGTTATTTATCGTGATTTTTAAAAGATCTTTTATTTATTTTGGTACAAAAATAAATGTGTGGGATCCATATAAATTAATTAATTGTTTATAATTGATTTATGTGAAGTAAAGTATGAGACTCATATAATTATTTAATTGTTTAATTAATTTTTTTTATTTAAAAATTGAATAAGTGAAATGTTACGGCCAAAAAAAAAATATACTCGGATGATCATTAAAAATTGGCGAAAACTAAGAAGTGAATGATCACTGTCACTAGTAGCCAATTCCCAATAATAATAAAAACATCTTTGATGAATTCTTCATGCATGAAATGTCCATAGCTGCTGGAGCTGAAAGAAGAGAGCCACCGTCTGAAGCAAGAGAACGACGAAGCCAAAGACGAAGTCGAGCGCCTCAAAGCCGACCGGTGCACCGACTTAGAAGAGCTCGTCTTCCTCCGGTGGATCAACGCCTGCCTCCGCAACGAGCTCAAGAACTACCAGCCCGCCGGAAAATCCTTGGCCCAAAACCTCAGCCCTAAATCGGCCGAGAAAGCCAAGAAACTCATCCTCGAATACGCCAACAAAGAACCCAAATCGATCGACTCCAACTACCTCGAATCCGACCAATGGACGCCCTCGTCGCAGGCCTCCTGCATGACCGACGACCGCGACGAGCTCCCGCCGGAGCTCCGGGCATCCAAAGCCGGCAAACCGAAGCTCTTCGGGAAACTCCGCCGCCTCCTCCTCGGGAAAAGCACGCGGCGGAGCCAGGGCCAGACCCCACCGACGGACCGGACTCCGCAGGTGGACGCCCTGCCCGGCCGATTATCGTGCGATTTCCCGGCCGGGTCGCCGAGGGTGGTCGACGCCGGGGGGGACGACATCATGAAGGCGTCGCGGATTTTGTCGAGGAGCGGGTCGCGGCGGTCGTTCGACGTGCCGAGGTCGTACTCGAGGGGGAGCACGATGATGGCCGCCGCGGGCGGGGCCGGGCCGCGGAGGAGCAACGCGGAGGACGCGTCGAGTATTATTAATAGGATAGAGGCATTGACAGGATTCGACTCGACCTGGCCGCCGGCAGCTCAAGGTGGTGATGAGAATGCTTCTAAGGAGGATTTGTTAAAATTTGCGGAGGCTTGGAAGAATTCTCGTACGTCGAATTTGTTTAGGAGTTCTTCCTCGTTTGATACTAGTTAACAATGTTTTATAATTTTTTTGGTATGATGTTTTACAATAAGTAGTGTTATGTAACTCACGCTCTAGTTTGTGAGGTTACGCTAATTTGTTATGCTAATTTTTTAATGTGAATATTTGTTTATTATTTAATGGGAGTTGATATATTGAATTGAGGAGGACATACATGTGTTTGGTGCATTTTTGTTGTTTCTTACTTTTATGGAAATATTACAATATTTTTCTATCAAATGTTATGTACATTTGTTTAAAATATTAAGAAATTGAAAAATTAGCTCAAGAAAAATATTTGACACTAATAGGGCCCGTTATCCTAGGCCCAGCCCAACTATCTTTTCAAGTAGATGGGGCGCATGTTCAAGTCTTTTCAACATAATTATTAGTTTAAGTGGTAATATATATCTTTCTATTCAAATTCATTAAACAAAAATCAAAAGTATTTCATCATACTATCCTCACTTTTGTGTCAGTTTTTATTCAAATTATCCAATTACAATCCTAGGGCCCTCAAACACTAGCAGCTAGCAGCCGCCTCCCAGCGTCGCGCCCCAGCCGCACCGCCTCCCCAACGCCGCCGCCCTAGCCTCGCCCACTCGCCACACTGCCTCCCAACGTCTCAGCCCCAACCTCGCCGCGCCGCCACACCGCCTTGCCGCCGCCTTTGCCGTGGAGTGACATGGCTTCTTCCGATTAGGTAAGTGTTGCCGCCCAACTCCATTTTTTCTATGAAGTTTGTTGCTTGCTGCCGGTGGATCATAAACCAAGCCTATTTTTTTAGTTTAGATTTCGATTTTATTATCCAATTACATGAATTAGGAATGAATTGTATGAATTTTGCATGAATATGATAAGAAATAGAGAATTGAGAATTGATTAGTAGAGTAGTACCTTTAGTTGTTGGGATTGCACCTTTATTTTTTGTAACTTTGGTTTTGAAGAAACAAGAAAATAAATCAATGCACATGGGAATGTTTGAGGGAGAAATTTATATATACGTAGATAAGCAATACTATCCGTAAATCTGGCTAGATCTATGGATATAAATTTTTATTTTTTAATAGATTTTTTAATTAGATTACTTACTAGAAGTTTTTTATGTAATTATAACTTTATTAGTTAGGTTAACTTCCGCTTTTTTTTTTATACACGATCTCCTTTTATTATGATAAGTAATATTCAAATTTATCTTTTTCATCTTCAAACGGTTTCATTAAAAATATCTTTTAATTTTACCAAGTTTATAATTTTGTATTATGGAAAGTTCTTTAATATTTTAATATTTTCTATATTACTAAATTTATATTTTTATATGGTTTAAAGCATTAATAACGAATAGTTACTAATTATATGGTTGTGAATCCTTAATTTTGGAGAATTATCTTTTTAATGGTATTAACCTAATATTTTATTAAAGATTTAAGATTGAAATTTTTTAAATATAAATATTCCAATCAAATTTTATACGATTATTATTTTTGTTGACATTAACTATATGTTTCTTCTCTTCAGATTTTGATTTAGAATAATAATGAATAGCTACTAATTACACTAAAATATAACAGTTCAATACCGGTCAGTTTGGGCACTTTTCGCAATGGCGGGTAATAGTGTCTCAATGACATTGCATCAGCGTTATACTATCAGTGTGAGCCTGGGGAGGTTCGATTTCACATATCCGAACGAGAGTTGAGATTTTCACAATTTGAGTATGCACTCGTGACCGGATTGACATTCGGCGATAGTACTTTTAATCTGGATGCACATCGTGAGCCGAGTCTGGAGTGTATATGAGACTAACAAATGGTGAACCCATCGCATCCGGTAACTTGCTAGCACTGGTTAAAGATAACAAATTTGGGGATCTTTCATGTGATGATCATCTGAAGGTAGCCAATGTAGTGGCTTCGATATTCTTCTTCTTCGCACCTGCTGACACGAAGAAGGTTGAGATGTGGATGTGGGTTCTGGCCAACGATGTAGACTTACAATGCCTTGTTGCACTATATGAGTCTTGCACCTAGATGAGTGGAAGATGTCAAATCAAAATACAATCTGTACGGGCTAATTTGAGCGCTTCAGGTATTATTGCAAATTAATGAATAATTATAAATTTTACAAAATTAATTTTATTGACATGATCTATTATCATTTTTTAGATTTGGGCATATGAAGACAATCTAGATTTAGCACAATTGTGTGTCCGACAAACCAATGAGGGGGTATGTCTCATTGTACCAAATGGACATTTAGGACCCCAGCAGATACGGATTGGTTTAGTTTCTAACTGAACAGGTAATATAATTAATTCTATTTTTTTCTTAGTACATCAGATGTCTTACTGATGTAATCGAACTCCTCATTAGTTTATTTTGAATAGATGGAGTCCCCCCCCCCCCACCCCAATGCCACTCTCACGCCAACTGATGAGGAGCAGCTTACACACTACTAGAAAAGCGTGATTGGAGATAATTCAGTCGCCATATCATTTTCCACGTCGATCCCCGTACAACCGAGGCACGTGGACGAAGATGGTGTGCCGATGCTACCTAAGTCGTCGTCAAAAAAGAAAAATTTGAAGAAAAAACCCGTACCCGAGGTAGCAGGAGAGTCATCCGGTGATGGAGTATCGGGAGTTGAGTATGAGCGGATAATGAGGACTATAGAGGAGAGGTGGGACCAGCAAGAGCAGGCCTTGTTGAAGAAAGTTGATGAGCGGTGGGATAAGCGAGAGGTTCAATTTTTTTCGAAGGTGAAAGATGTATTCAAGAAGATGTTCAAACGTGAAAAGCACTCGGGGACGCCTTCCGCAAGTAGTTACTCGAGAGACATTGACGACGGTCATGAGGATGAGGCGCAGCCTAGGGATGGTGAGCGACGACGCATATCCACTAGTGAGTGACCCTCTTGGAATCGAGAGGACTCATCAGAGGGACATTTCCATGGATCCGATGAGAACACGAGAGATCCCGATGCCGATCCATGGGAGACTGCAGCCCAGAGGTTTTATAGGAATCGGCCATTTGATTTTGCCAGACATAGCATGTATGAGCCGAGGCATGTTTGGGTTCCTCGCCATTGGAAGCCACCTGCTGCTTCTGGACGCGGTCCGAGTTCGCTCATATGGAGGTAATGAAGCATGTCATCAATAGTTCGAAAAATTAAAATTAATTTGTTAACTCTGTTTGTTTGTTTGTTTGTTACAGGAGCAATCACATCAGTCAATGGCAGATGAATTGTTTGATACGTAGCACATTGAACCGGATAATGAGATCCACGAGCGTAGCATCATAAGTTACGAGAATTGGATCCCTAATGACGGATTGCTCGAGTGTGTGTTCGGGTCGGATGCGGGCATGGGAAAGGTCCAGTAGTACAATGCAAAATTTGTAAGTGTGTTATTTTCCGCATTCAATAATAATATATTTTATTTTGTGTCATGCTCATTTGTTTTAATACAGATAATTTTCCCGGTCTCAGTTGGTCGACATATGGTGGTTGTCAGATTGTGCATTAAGAGCTGGACCATGGAGTTGTATAATTCAAAGAACAAAAATCAGGCTCGGGATGTGTTTGAAGTCAGAAAACATAATTTGAGATCTCTACGGGAGCTCATAGGACGTTTGTTGAATGTAAATTTGATAATATTTAATATTTTCGTCAATTGAGTGCTATTAAGCTAATTTAAAATTGTTTAACAGGCCGCTAGCTTCTAGATGGTGAATAAGTACAAGCTCCCGCACCTCGGATTGCGGACTTTAGAGCTTATATTGATGCTTAATGATGTCCAGTTCGTTCAAGAGGACTCTCACAGCTGTGGTCCGTATGTATGCATGTCAATCGAGCGTCTGATCACCGGATATCCTCTACCGAAGTGGGTGAACAGGAAGACTAATTTCGTAGATATCGGGAGTGGATGTCGTAGAAGACATTCTAGCAATGTTATTTTGAGCCATAAATATTACATATCTCGTGTGCCTAACACATTCGAATATTCTATATTTGGAGTATATTCTTTATTACATTTTCGGTTTTATTTTGTAAGTTCCTAATTGAAAAAAGGAAAAAACTGTTAAGGCCTCCTCAAGCACTCTTAGGTACTGGAATATGTGTTTGAAAATTATGGAGAAGCCACAGCTGAAGGCCCGTAAGAGCCTAAGGGAGAGGCAATGGAATATTTTGTAAAATATTTGAACAAAAAAAAAAAAAAAATTCCAGTGCCTAAGGGACCCTAAGGCTTCCTTTGGCACCCTTAGGCACTGGAATATTCGCTCGAAAATTATGGAGAAGCCACGACCAAAGGCCCGTAAGAGCCTAAGGAAGAGACTTTGAAATATTTTGTAAGATATTTGAACAAAAAAAAAATTCAATGCCTAAGGGATCCTAAGGCTTCCTTAGGCACCCTTATGCACTGGAATATTCGCTCGAAAATCATGGAGAAGCCATGACCAAAGGCCCGTAAGAGCCTAAGGAAGAGGCAGTGGAATTTTTTGTAAGTTATTTGAACAAAAAAAAATCTAGTGCCAAAGGGACCATAAGGCTTCCTTAAGCACCGCACTAGAATATTCGTTCGAAAATCATGGAGAATACACGGCTAAAGGCTTGTAAGAGCCTAAGGAAGAGGCACTGAAATATTTTGTTAGATATTTGAATAAAAAAAATTCTAGTGCCTAAGGGACCCTAGGGCTTCATTAGGCATCCTTAGGCGCTGGAAAAAAAAATCATGGAGGAGCCAAGAGCCTAAGGAGAGAAATTGGATTTTTTTTTTGTAAAGTGTGCCTAAGGAATTATTTGAACAAAAAAAAATTATGTGCCTGAGGGACCCTATGGTGTGCCTAAGGAGTGCTGAAGGCCAGATTAAACAAAGTTAAATTATAATATAAAACCCATTCGACATACATAAAACAAAAAACTACACCGATTACACAAAGTTACCCTACTACATAGAACGGTTTCAATTAGGATTTGATGTTCCAGCTACTGAATGACATCTTCGCCACAAATGCTGCATTTCTTTCGTGCTCGAAGTGTAGGAGCAGATGTGCTGGCTTCTGCGCCAGAAGGACGACGATTGTTCCTAGGGCGTCCGGCTTGCCGCGTAATTGTTAGTGGTAGAATAACAATATCCTCAACCTCTGGTGGGACACTCCACTCGTTCCGGGGAGGTAATGAATTTACTACACCGGCATATATCTCCTTTCATTTGGCCGCGGTGTAAAAGTAATAAATATGAACGTACAAATTTTCACGGCGACTATAAAGAACGACAACAACGTGATTACAAGGCAACAAATCCATCTGCCACACACCGCATTCACACATTTCGTTGTGGAGATTAACCCTCCACTATCGATCTATGTCCTCTACCTTATATGTGTCGGCAGTCACCTGCATAACACTATACTTCCAAGATGCATCGACTTCTTCGCGCATCATGAAGTCTGAAGCTACTGTCAACTGATTGTTCATCGCATTTGCCTTCCTTCGGCATTCATCGAACCACGCCTCGAGCAGGCGGATGGAAGACATCTAGCTTGTAGTAGTCGAGAATTGATAGACTCAACAACGTTCGATGTTAGTAGACTGTACCATCGGCCTCTACTAAACAATCTGGACCACTTTTCCGGCCCGATTTCCATCAACTTGTCATAAATAGCTGGTTTAGCCTGACGGATGATGTTCACAGCCTGATGAAACTCGGTTGGCCTATATGCGTACACAGCTTCATGGAACATCCGGATTACCCAATCACTGTGTCTGGTGAGCTTATTTGACAGATGGTAATAGCAAAGCCCGCGCTGTGCATTTGGAAAAAAAACATCTCTAACTGCATTCGCTATACTTTTATGTTGGTCCGACACAATTACTAAACTCTCGTCCGGTGTAAATGCTTCTTTAAGACGTAGCATAAACCAAGTCCACGACACATCATTCTCAATTGGACCAACACCAAAAGCTAGAGGGAATATTTGCTCGTTCGCATCAAATGTTGCAGCGATGAATAATATTCTCTTATTCCTCCCCTTCAAGTGTGTCCTGTCGACAACAATAACATTCCGTAGATTGGATAGCCACGGTGCATGCGATACACCAAATGCAAAAAATAAGTGCCGGAAATGCCCATCCTCATCAACATCCAGATTGGTATACGTGCCGGGATTCATCATTTCAAACAAATGCAGATATTGAGGCAACTTGCTTAATGACTTTGCATGTCCGTTGTAAATCATGGAAATGGCAGCATTGCGTGCTCGTAGGGCCACACCGTAAGTTGCTTAAATTCCAAACTTATCCAACAGATCCGCCTGGATATCCGTCAGTTTCATTAATTTGCTTTGGCGACACATTCTACGTGCAATATAAGCGGCTACAGCTTTCGAACAAACATTCCTTGCTCCGAGGCCTGACAAATCATTTATACATGTGTGATTCGGTTGGAATCTCGTCACTTCCCAATAAAGCTCGCCTCTAGAGTGTGCCCGCAGTGAAAATGGACAATCTTCACTTGTTCTGCAGATATACTCCAAACGGGTCGGGCATGAACGTTGAACTTTGAAATCAACCCTGTTTTCCGTATGAAATAATTCTACGGCCGCATAAAGTTCCTCTTTCGAGCAAAACATCAATCCTTGTCGCAAATACCCGTCGACAACACGATCCCGGTTCAGCGCCACCAGTGAATCAGAAATATCAAGGGGGACAATTAGAAGAAATCAGTTGCTTGCTGCTTCCATGTTACCGTATATAATCTCATCATTGGAGGTGGGACGGTTGACTGGAATGAGCATAGACACAAGTTGGCTCACGTCACCCTCTCTTCGAATTCATGCAGCAAAATCATGTAACGAACAATTAATCAAAGCATCCGGAATATTTTCATCCTCATCATCATCGGATGATGAGTCCAGATGCGCCTCATGATCTTCATCAGTCTCGACATGAACTTCCCTTTCAGGAGCACTACCGGAGGGATTGCTTCCGCTGCCCTAAACTAATTAGAGCCTCCGAAATTAGAATATCTTCAGGTAATTGATTTAGGTTCGGGACAATAAATTGAGGATTTTGCACTTCAGAATAAACAAGAAATACAACCAGCTCTACGTCAATAACATACAGACTTATTAGATCAATATCGTGGCCGAGGATAGCCTTCATTATCCTCCCGATTTTTCGTGAAGCAACAGTATAATAGATGAAGAGTTGGATGGAAGAGAAGAAGCAACGAGCATCCTGTCAATGCTCTGTTGGAGATACGCAAGAGAAATATTGTTCGACGGAATGTAAACCATGAATTCATATCCGCCGATATAATTCGATTAATGATCGAATTCACCGTTCATTTTGACAATAACTGGTCGAAAATCCACCATTTTTTAGAAATGAAGTTTACAGAATTGATAAGGAACGAGGGTAAGAACAATATGAATTTTTTTAGGATGTAAGTAAGGTTGTGCATGAATTTCGTTGATATTTATAAGCAAGCAACAATCAATTTTGCATGACATATCAATTTAGGCATTTCATCGGCACTCTTAGGGACGCCTTTGGCACTCGAAAAAATTAATGTGATAGCCTATACAAGCTTGATAGCTCGCATATAGGCTTCAAAAAGAGACATGTTCTCAACCAAAGGCACTCCTTAGGCACCCTCAAGCACTCCTTATTGAGGATAATCAGAGACACTTGAAAGCTTAGTAATCATCTCGTAACTTTTTCAGAAGTCATTTTTGCTGACAAAGCTGAAAAGGAATTTTTCAGCTTAGGCACTCCTTAGACACTCGTTTTTTTTTTTTTTTTGTCCTACATGTGGTCAATAGATTTAGTGCTGAAAAAGTTTAATAGATTCAGCTTTTGCACTCGTTTCTCTTTAAATAAATATATATATATATATATATATAGATATATATATATTAATGCAGTAGGAGAGCCTACGACTCCCTTAGGCACTGAAGCTGAATTTAGAGGCATGAGAGACGCTAATGCCGAGGGCGTTAATGTCCGAAGGAACTCAAGGCTGTTATTTAGAATGAGTTTTTTAAGCTCTCTACTGCACCCTTAAGCATCCTTTAGGCACTGCAATTTTTAAAAATAATTATTTTATTACAAATTGTTTCTGTTTTAAAAATATATATTGATCCAGTGCCCAAGAGAGCCGTAGGAGTGCCTACAACTCCCTTAGGCACTGAAGCTTAATTTAGAGGCATGAGAGAAACCAATGCCGAGGGAATTCATGGCCTAAGGCACTCCAAGACTCTTATTCAGAATGAACTTTTTAGGCTCTCTACAGAATCCTTAGGCACCCCTTATTTTAATTTTTAAAAATAATTCGTATATTAAAATCAAATCAATCATTTGTGAACATGTACCAAGAAAAATACCTGAAATTATATCAACAATAAAAAAGTGAGTAAAAATTGAGGGTATTTTAGTCATCTTAATTATTTTGTAAACATAAAATAAGGAGTTGGACGAACTTTTTTGTTTGTTTTTAGGGATTTGGCTATTATAGCAAATGCCTCTTAATTTAAAAAGGGTGGATGACACATGAATACCCTCCTCAAGAAATTGGACATTTTGCACTTTCTACTATGGAGATTTGCATATTCTATACGGCTTTATGAAATACTTATGTGAAGTAAGAGTTTGAGAATTTCTCCTATCATAAAGATTAACCTACAAACCACATTGAAAAGATGAACCGAACCATGCTCAACAACCATTGGCAAGGTATGATACTATAAGGAATGTTTACTTCATGAGCCGATCGCATGTCCAAGAGATGATAACCAATGAAATAATAACACAAATATACCATGAATTTGTAAATCTAAGGATGAATGATTTTTTATTAAATAGAGACACACACATATCATTATTTTAATATAAAGGAAAAAATTAAACAACAGATCAAATTCCATTTCCATTTGCTTCTTTTCTCAAAATATGATAATGTACTAATATAACAATGCAATAAAGATTGGAATACTGATTATTAGTAATACTAGCTTTGCCTCAAAACACACAAAATCAGCAATTAGGAAGGCATCAAATTAACCTACACAAATTACAACTCTTACACCAAGTATTGATATAATACTATAGTTAGATTCCTCAAACATCTGCAACTACTTATGTAAGAAGATTCAAACTAAAAACATTTCTTCCAAACAAAAAACTAAACAATTGCAGATTCTATTTTTCCTGTTCTTTTTTTAAACTTCTTTCACTCACCTTCATGCTACTGAAAATTTGAGCTAGGTGTGTAGATAGAAAGGCCAGTCCAGTCATCGCCTCCTCCTCCGCCCCAACAGCCATTATCACCGTCATCACCACCGCCACCACCACCACTACCTCCACCTCCACTTCCACCCTGCAAATTCAAGAATTCATCACAGTCACCACCAGCGTTGTTGCCGCCAATCTCCAAATCCGGATTCGGATCCGGGCCCGGATCCGAGAAATGGCTGTTTAGCTCCAAGTCCGACCCGGTTGGACCTAACCCATCTAGCAAACCGGTAAACTGATCTCCACCGGACCCCAGCAACGAGCTGAAACTCAAACTCTCATATTGCTCTGTTCTCAGAGGAATTGCGTCGAACACTTTGCCGGCGTTATCCCGATCTGCGTCTTTCTTATCTTTGGACTCTGAAGCGGCTGCTTTAACTTCAGAATCTGGCGGTGAAGCTATAGCGGGGCGTTTAGAGGCGGCGGCAGAGGAGGAGCTTCTCTTCGAGTTCTTCCTTGTGCCGCCGCCGACGGGGATGTTCCGCAACGCGCCGCCTTTGGTCCAGTACCGCTTGCAGCTCCGGCAGAAATGGCGCGGCTGAGAGAGATTGTAGTTGTTGTAGTAGCAGAATTTCGTGTTGGGGGAGTCGCATCGAGGGCATTTCAGCTGCTCCTGCTCCGGAAATTGAGGCTGCTGCTGCTGCAATTGTGCTTGAATCTGTGAATACAACGACGAATTTTGCATTTTTTTTGGGGGGGGAGAAAATGTTAAATTCTCACTAGTGAGCTATGAATTTGGGAGATTTAAAATTGAAAAGTGAAACAAGTGTGAAAACGACGGAATTGAAGATCTGTGAGGAAGGGTTTCGGAGATTGGGGATTTGATGTGAAGTGGCGAATAGGGCAAAATCTAGAGAGAGAGAGAGAGAGAGAAAAAAAACTCTTGGCAGATCGAGAGATGACAGAGAAACCTAAGGATATTTTTTGATTTTTTCCATCAATTCACAACTAGAAATTTGTAGCTGTTGTAAAGAACAAGAAGATCAAAGAAATCGACACGTCGGTTCTGCAGAAATCGAAAGGCAAATTCACAGTAGAGAGAAAGAGGGAGAGAGAAAGATGTGAATTAATTTGATCATTTTGTTCACACTTCCTCTATCATGGTGGTGATGTGAAAGATCTCTGCAAGTCCGCGTGAGAGAGACGATCCAACACCATGACGTATACATACACTATACATACAAAATACAGAGAGAGAGAATTGACAATCACTACTGCAAGTCTTCTCCAGTTGGAATTTGTGGGTAAGGGTTGGCGTGACATGACTACTCCTATTATAGTTTTATATTTCAATTACATGCTTTTATTTGTTAATTCTTGATTACAATAATATTTTAGTACTAGCATTGATTAGATAAGATTCTGTGTTTGTGGAATGTGTTGTATCAGTATAAATTATGTTGCTTCATTATTTTAGGTGGATGTTTACACCGCCCGCCCATACATCATTTTATTTCTAATTCGAGTTTTCCGTGCATGATTATTCTAATTCGATTTAATTTTACTTCATGATTAGCAGGCTAAACCAGAAAACTTTATTCAGAACACGCCGACTTACCCTTGTAACAATAAAATAAAATTGAAGAATGTATTCTTAAATACCTTAATAAGATGGTACTAGTGGGTTAATCTTAAAATTGTCAAAATTGGTCAAAATAATTTGGTCCCTGCAATTTAAAATCTGGATTAGGTTTAGAATTGGGAGACCCAAACAATACGGACCTCAATGGTCCGATTCAATCATCCAGCGGCCCAAATAGGCTGGGTGTTTACGTTTTCATGCCCCGTGAAAGTTAAATTTAAAATATGTAATTTAGCATCGAATTTGACTCGATGACTTGTGAAAAGTTAGGTTTTCAGCAATCCGATTCATTTTCGGCTTAGATTCATGAGGTTGGCAACTCTTAATAGTTTATATTGATGGATTGGATCAAGGCAGATTGATTATTGGTCAAACTAGGTCGGGTTAATCCATAAGGCCGGCGAATAAACAGGGTTGAGTAAAGTTTACTATCTAATTTAATTTTTTTGGGTTTTTTTTTTAGGAACCTACCGTCGCTATTGGTACGTACTTGGTAAATTCACCCAAAGCGAACTCGGAGCTGAGTTTAGCATATATCTAAACGTGACTAAATTTCTACTTAATATCTAGATATACACGAAACACTACATAAAACAAAATTGTGTAATAAATAGTGAATATTAGGTAGTGCTGGAGTTAGTGGAATAATCAATCTAAACCGTTATGGTTATTTAAATCTAAGGGGGTCCAATGGAATAATCTTTCGGTATGGCGTGAGGGTTAAGATTATTTTAATGTAAACGAAGAGAAAGTGATCTAATCACAATCAACCTTAAACATATGAACATTAGTGTCACAAAATAATAAGTTAGAAAGTCAAGTTTCCTCGAACTAAATCCTACTGTAGGGGTGTTACAGTATACCGAAAAATTGGTATATCGTACATACCGTACCGAAAAAATATCGAAGATACTGAATTTTTGGTATGATATCATATCATACCGAAGCTTTTCGGTACGGTAATGGTATGAGATTTTCGATGCTACCGCATATATCTTGTAGAAAATAGTTAAAAATGTTGGTTCTAGGGTTTGAACATGTGTTGTTAGAAATTATTATAAATATGTTACTCATATCAAATAATCTTAATTTTATATCATAGATTTACATAAATTTATTTGACAAAAAGTCACATTTATCTATTAAATCATATATTTTTCAACTTTATGAACATTAACCCATAGTATTAATAAATTCATACAAAATATAAAGATTAATTAATTTTATTGCAAAACAATATTAATAACTTTCTTGGCTTTTAGAAAAAATATAGACTAAGTTTATGGTATATCGTTAAATATTTGGTATACCAAAATGCGGTACTGTATATCAAAATGATCGGTACTATAACGAAATATTTTTTTCCATACCGAACCTTATCGGTACGGTGTGTGGTATAGAAAAAATAGTACAGTATACCGTACCGAACACCCCTACCCTACTCTACCATCTAGTTCAAACCATACCGATCATACAACTAGCCTCAATTTGTTGCATTCCCATGCATTAATTCTTTTCACAGAGAAATAAATTTAATAATATAATACTCCCTTCGTCCCATTATTTATGTCACATTGAAACTGAGCACGGTAATTAAGATAGTGGAGGTAAAGGTGTAAAGTTGTGGTGTAAAAGTATAGAGGGGTGGGGTCCACTTGCTTAGATTGATTGTGATCCACTCATTTATTTCCTTATTTGGTATGTGACATAAATAATGGGACAACCAAAAAAGGCAAGTGAGACATTAATAATGAGACGGAGGGAGTATTTAATATAATACTCCCTTTGTTACATTTGACTTCTCTCATTTCTTTTCAACAAAGAGATTGAGATGAATGTAGGGGTGTAAGTGGTTCCGCTCCAAACTGCAAAACCAATCAGACCGAACCGAATCAAACTGAAAAATGTGGTTTAGCTCGGCTTCGTAGTTTGGTTCGATTTATTTTTTTATAAACAGTTTACAATTGGTTCAATTTGCGGTTCCAAGAAATTTTGAACAGTTCGAACCTAACCGAACTAATATCCAATTTATTTATTTTTTTATTTCACATTTTTCTTTCTTATATGAGAATATTATTGGATTTAGATATTAAATTTAAGTTAAGAACAATTCTAATCTATACAAGGGAAGAGAAAAGAGTAACAACTATATACTTATAAGTTCGGAACGAGTGACATCCTATAACTATTATTCTTGCATTATTTAGGATTTAAAAAAATTAAATAAATAAAAAGTGAACCGATGAACCGAACCAAACCAAACCAAACCAAACCATTTATAAGCGGTTCGGTTTGATTTGATTCCAATATTTAAAAACACTTCGAACCAAACCAAACTAAACAGCTTCTATGTGTTTGGTTCGGTTCCTAAAATACATGAAAAACCAAACCAAACCATTACACTTCTAGATGAATGGTTGGTTGTGCATAATAAATGGATCTCGAAAAGTAAAAAAATGGGAGTTTATATAATACTCCCTCCGTCCCACAATTGTTGCTCCAAAACTTTTCGACACATTTTTTAAGGAGAGTTGTTGGTTGTATGTAAATATGTGAGACTCTTAAATAAAGTGTGTAATAATTTACTATTTTCGAAAAGAGAAAATACCAAAAATAACCACCACCAATACCAATTTGCACCAGCTACCACTTGATTTTGAAAAATGCAATACTACCCATGCTTTCTATTTTGTCCCTACTCTATAAGCTTCTCCCACTGTCAAGAATAGGTGGAAATGTTGTGAGGTGGCCGACAGAGCTTGGGAGGGCGCAGAGACCTACATCCAAAAGTTGGCTCCTACTCACCTGAAGCTGCAGAGACCTACAGTCAAAAGGTAGCTCGTACTCACCTGAAGCCAATTCCAAATTCCCACGCCATAATCAGACTTTGGAATTCCAGATTCCCACGCCATAATCAAACTGAATGACATGCGAAATTTTCGGCGATGAAATTTCAGATTCCCATGCTATGCATCTCTCCTTCTTTTTTTTTTCTTCTAATGCTTAGATTTATGTCTATTTTGAGAACAATCAATCCCATATTAAAATGAAGGGTGTTTTGTCACCATTTAAAATGTATAAAAGAATTAGGGTTAGGGTCATTTTGTATAAAATAATTTTCGATTATCAGATGGGTCAGATAATTAGGTTTATGATTTTTTTCTCCATTTAAAGTGTACTCCCTCCGTCCCGCTATTATTGTCCTACTTTCCTAATCGAGTTGTCCCGCTATTACTGTTATATTTTCTAAAATAGCAAAAACTACTCTTAAACACAAAATAAAGTGGGTTCCTCTTACTTAATACTCATCCCAACATTAACATACTCTCTCTCTAAAAATCTATCTCTCACACGATTTTCGTTCCACTTCGTAATCGAATTTTATGATTTTTAACTTTTTGAAAACTTAAGATTATTTCTTAAAATACAATATGAAAAAAATAGAAAAAAAAAATCGTTTGCCTCAACTATGCCCTTCAAAAATTTGGATTAATTCTCATTTCTTCCACCAACCACTCCTCGAAAATTGTGTTTATTTCTTAATACAATTAAAACTCATAAAATACACACTTAAATAAAGTTTCTTAATCTCCGTGCCGAAACCAAAGGGGACAGTAATAGCGGGACAAATGAAGTATAAAATAGGGAAATAAATAGGGATTATTATAAAATTTAAAAATGATAAGTCCTCACATTTTACACGCCCATAATAATGATAATGTCCTCATAAATTTTAGAATGATAATGTCATATACTTTTGGATTAATAATAGTTATTAGGGTTTCTGAAATTAATTTCACGAAATAAATTAGTTTTGGTAATTATTTTTCTCAAAATAAACAAGAAAATAATTATTATGGATAAAATATTGTTCTAGAAAATATATTTCATAGATTATATATTACTAATAAATAAATTAAAAAAATTAGAATGCATATCTATAATTTTTTTGAGTGAAATCGATCCCTTAAAAGAAGGGATTTTAACTGATTTTTTTTTTAAAAGTTAGAGTACATTAAGGACGAAGTGGAACTGAATTGTCACACCACTAACACCACTTCCATCAACATTTATTTTCCCCCACTATAATACTCTTATCCGTTTTACAAGCTCCATAACTTCATCTAAGTTTAGAAACGGCTGTAACTTCATTGCATCAATTCTTCAACACTTATCTTCCACTTCTCAAGAAAAAACCGTTTGCAAGGGATCTTTAGTGCAAAAGCTGACACCACTCTCTTCTTGTGAATATCTCTGGCAACCTCTATCTTGTGAAGATCTCCGGCAACCTCTACCTTGGTCGAAATGACTGACAATATCGCTAGCGAGCAGGCTAGAAAACGTAGAATCCAATTTTTTGTAAATGAAAACTAGGATTTTTCAGTCGACAAGAAAAAGGAGTATAAAACGCTCTCTCCTTGACAAAATCTGGATCTTGTCTTGACACTAGCTGAGGGATCTTCAATTATAAGATCTGAAGAATGAGCATCTTGCCACGAACGACGACGTCTTGTTACTTCATCTGGAATCGATTCTACACAGATAGTAGGAGTATTAGGAATTTCAATTGTACTATTCTGAGTTGAAGCAATTCAGTAATAAGGGTTGGATCTACTGAGTCACCAGGTTCAGGGGCATTTAGCTCAGGAACATCAATAGTTCCCCCTGAGTTGTTATTCTTAGTAGAGGTCGCAGTTACCACATGGATTTCCTCATCGACCTGAATTACCTGGGATTGATTCTGTTCAGTAGAATCAATCTCCTCAGCTACATTGCTTGTTGGTTGATTCTGAATCATCATCCCAACAATGTTGGATCTTTTCGATGTTATCTTTTAAGCTTAGATCCTGTAGCTTGCTCCTGACCTCTTCAGCTTCTGGCTGAGAGTTTGACTTCCTGAACTCAAAAATAAATTCATCAAATACAACATGAGGGCTTTCCTCCATGCAAAGGGTCAAGTAGTTAAAGACCCTGAAAGATTTGCTGACCCTGAAGTATCCTAAGAAAACTCATTGGTCTGACTTGCTATCAAACACCTTTAACTGGTCCTTTCCGTTATTGTGGATAAAGCACAAACAACCAAAAATATGAAAATGTGAAATAGAAGGTGTTCTCCCTTTCCATAGTTCGTAAGGTGTCTTCATGTGCATCTGAGTCAGTAGAGATCTATTCTGAGTATAGCAGGCAGTGTCAGTAGCCTCTGCCCAGAACTTCAATGGTAGACCTGAGTCCGCGAGTAACGTTCTTGCTGCTTCTTTAAGTGTTCTGTTCTTCCTTTCAACAAGTCCATTCTGCCGCTGAGGTTTCATGTTCAATGCCTTCAGCTTCGCAGAAGTCTTTCACCATCGAGTTCAAAAACTTAGTTCCACGATCTGAGCGTATCTGTTGAATCTTGATATCTTTCTCGACGCTCAGCCGCTTCTGTAGTTTCGGCAGCTCAAGTTTGACGTCAGATTTGTTGGCGATGAATATCACCAAGTATATCTTGAATAGTCATCAATAACTATAAGAGCATATTTCTTTCCTCTGATCGTCACTAGATTGACTGACCCAAATAAGTCCATGTGCAGCAGCTGAAGGATTCCATCAGTGGAAGGTGATGGAATGGGCGGATTGCTTGACTTTGTTTGCTTCCCCTTCAGACATGCCTCACAGTTCTTGTGTCTTTTGAATACTTCGTTGGGCATTCATCTGACTTTAGCGTCCGTGCTAGCTTATTCATTGTCTTGAAGTTCAGATAGCTCAGTCGTATGTGCCACAACCATGTTGTTTTGTCATCTGACCTCGTATGTGCTAGCAGGCAAGCTTCAAGTTCGGCGGTGTTCCATTCAGCATATTATATGTTTCTTCGCCGCGATCCTGATAACACAGTTTTTCCTGTAGATTTATCAAGAACATCACAAAAACCTGCGTCAAAAGTCACTTTATTGGAGTTATCACAGAATTGACTGACAGAAAGGAGATTATGTTGAAGTCCTTCAACATATGATACTCTAGGAACTGTCGCAGTCCCTATTTCCAATGTGCCGTATTTCCTTGTGTAGCCTTTGGAGTTGTCACCAAACTTAATTCTGGCTCCATCTTGCTGAACGTAGTCGGTCAGTAGGCTCTTTTGATGTGTCCTATGTCTTGAGCATCCACTGTCGACAATCCAAGGGTCCTTTAGCACCTGCAAAACAAAAACAGATCCAGGTACCCTTTGGGTTCAGCTTGGGTCCTTAATGGTTAGATTTGAGGATCCCAACTTGTCTGATAGCCCTGATGGCTTCAGACTTCTTCTTGCCTTTGTTGTCGGTAACCTTCTCCATTGAACTTGGAGGAGCTGACTTAGTCTTTGAGGTTCAGCTTTCTTCTTCTTTTGAACCTTAGGGCTTTTGACTCTTGGCTCATAGTAGTACGAACCGTACTGAGCTGGATGAGTCAGTTGTTGATGGCCATACTGCTCGGCCCATCTGACCTTCTTGGTCTCCCCTGAATTTGCTCTTGGTGTTCTGGGGATAGAACCATGGGTCATCTTCTTGTTGCTCGGCTGGGGTGCTTGAATTTTCTGTTTGTTCTTTGCCTGAGGAGATGTATAGTCTGCATGCTGAGTTACCCCTTAAACAAACCTATCAGCCAGCTTGGTGGAGCTCTTCTGTCCTGAAGTGGAGGCTTCAAAAGTGTAACCAAGTCCTTCCTTAGTGGAACATGGTCTTTGAGATCGTAGAAGCTTCTCCAACTTCTCCTTGGCTCCAATGTATTGCTCTGTCATCAAGGTTCTCCACACTTCATCACTCTTCCTCAGAGATTCATATTCTGCTCTGGCATGTGTGAGTTCTTCCTTGAGATTAGCAATTTCAGTCTCGTTCTGAGAGACGTCTTTGGTCAACACTGAGATTTGTGCTTCTTGGTCCTGAGACTTAGTCATTAGAGAGTCAATCTCTTCCTTCAGTCTCAGAACAAGTCCTTCAGACTCAGTAGAGTCCTAACTTCTCTTTGAAAGTCTCTGATTTTTCGCTTTCAGGATATCGATCTCTTGAATAGTCTTGCTGAACTGCTGGCTCATCTGAATTTGTTCTTCAAGCAAATCTTCGAATGCAAGAACCACATCCAACGGTTCTCCTGCAACAGAGCTTGTGTCGTGTTTGCAAGGTGAAGAGGGTCATATAATGGGTTCAGAATTTACCTCAGCCTCTTCTCCGGCCATTAGACACGGTTCAGCATCTTCTGTCTCGATTGCCATGAATGCGGCATCGTCATCAGACGATTCCATGAACATTTTCTCATCACTTGAGCAATCGGACAACTCTCCAGCTATGTATGCTTGCCTCTTCTTGACGAACTTATCGCGTCGGGCTTGCCTTTCAGCTCTTTCAGCTGCTGAGAGTTTAGGACATTCGTACTGGAAGTGTCCTGGCTTTTTGCAGTTGTAACATACTGAGCTTCTGTCATCCCTTCTAGATGTGTCTTTTTGTTCGGCGGGAGCAGCTTCAGTATTCCTGCAATCAGGTAGAGATTAAGTTTCACTTTTCGAGCGACTATGATCTCTCTTACCTTGATACTTTTCGGAAGTCTTTTTCATCTTCCTTCTGAACATCTCCTTCTCCTTCTGATATTTCAGTGCAAGGAGAGCATACTTCTCAACCAAGTTGTCAGTAGTAGGTATTGTTACTGAGCTTCCGGCTGACAGGCTTGTTGCTGAGGGACTTCCTCCGGGAGTGCTAGCTGATGCCTTATAAGCATGATCCATTGGCACTTCAGCTTCAGCACCGGGGGTGTGTGGGAGATTGAATTCGAACTCCTCTGCTTTTAGCTCTAAAAACACATAATCGAGAGTAAAAGAATTTAAGTCAGATCTCCTCATACACGTAGCAAAAGAATACCACTTGGGCCTGCTAAGAGCCCTTAGAATCTTCGGGTTGGTCTCCTTGTTGCTAAAATTTTTCCCCAGTCCGTTGAAGATGTTGATCTGGTTCGTGAAATGAGCACTGAAATCATCTGTGGACTCCCCATGAAGCATAGCGAATGCATCGATTTTCTGCAGCTCTAACTCCAGTTTGTTCTCTTTGATCTATGGAGTTCCTTGGCTCAGCACTGCGAGAGCATCCCATAGCTCATTTGCAGTCTTGCAATCATGTACTCTCCCGAGATAAGAGTCACCGAGGGTTATTAGTATTGTGTTTCGCGCAACTCGGTCCGAGGTTATGCGGTTTCTTCTCTTCGGGAGTGAAGAGGATCTTGTCCTTGGCAACCTTCGGGCCGGTTCGCACCTCGTTGTTCCGTCTAATGCAAGTTTGATCGAGTCGACCATCGGAACAATAGGTCCTTTCTCCGTAACGCTCGGCCATGCCGTCATGCACCGAAGTTAAATGTGCCTCCATCCTCACTTACCATACTGCGCGTAGTTCTCTGTCAAGAACATGGGTACCGTCCCAATCCTTGAAATATCAGCCATTGAAAATGATAGGATATAGGATGCAATGAAGAGATGCAAGATGCAGTGAAAATGGATTTTCCAAGGATCTTGTTCGAGATAGACCAGTATTCAGAAAACAATGATCAGTAGGAACACCGCTTTGATACCAATTGTTGGTCCTGAGACGTGCTTCAGGTGTAGGGGGGGTGAATACACTTGAATACAAATTCTTTTCTCAAACGCGAAAGTCAGCTCTAGCTGAATTTGCTACTGAACTGAGTCAAATAGCCAGATATGCTTTCAGATCACGTGGGCAAAGATTTTTTCTACTGAGTTCAGCTCTACTGACTTATGTCAGTCGAACAGTCGTTCAGTATCAGAGTTGTGTGCGGAAGTGTAGGCCATATGAAACGTCTCGGTTGGAAAATCGATTTTATGCTGAGTTTGATGAAATACAGTTTTATGCAATATGATCAGTTAAGAAAACAGTAAATCAACACAACATATTTTTAAAGTGGTTCGGACACACTGGGTTCTACGTCCACTAATCTGACCAAAGCAAGATACTTATTTTATTTATATTGAGCAAGTCTCAGTGATCTGTTCTCAAGACAGATACAAACTTGATGCTTATACTGAGCAAGTCTCAGTGATCTGTTCACAGGACAGATTCTCTACTTATAGTCGTAGTGACTTTACAAGGGTTTTAAACTTAAAGAGTTTGAGGTTTCTCCAACTATGAGGAAGTTCTTACAATAAGAACATTTTCACAAGAAATGTGAACTCCCTCGGGGTTTCTAAGCTATGAATATTACAATGTAGCTCGCTTAGATAAGAGAAGGGGAACAAATATTCTCTAAAGAGTAGAACTAAAAAGATTCTAATCTAAGTCCAAGTTCTTCGCTAGATATGCTGTGAGTTTGCTAGAGATCGTTGAGCGTTGAAAGCTTTTGGTTCCCGATGTCTTTCTGCATGAAGACTCTCCTCTATATATAGCGTCCGATTTGTGAATAGATCCGTTGGAGAGGGGTCTAGCCATGTGTCGAAACGACAAGGAAAACGACTCCTTAAAATTTGAACGTTGATGAGTAGGTGTACTGTAGAGATACGCCTCTTTTTCAGTCTCGGAGTAGCTTTTGTCATAACAGATAAAGCGTTGTTGGCTCCTTATTGGTCGAGGTAGATTGGTAGGTGAGGCTTGTCAGACATCAAGGTTGACTCCCTCTGAATCCTCGGACCTTCAACTAAAGTGACTTCCTACTGACGTTCTTCTGAGCATTCAGTGCATGAGCACGAATTCCTATGCAGATTCAGTTAGTGATCGGCTGACCAACTGACTTCTTCGATCATGAGTCCATCAGCTGAGTGCAAGGTCTTCTACTGAACTCCGCAGCTACTGAACTCTAGCCTACTGAGTTCCTAACATGTTGAACTCAAACTAAGCTATCATATAATCGAAGGTTCATCATTCAGCTATGGGTTTTGGAATCTTCAAATTTATAAAATATGTTACTGAATCTTCATCCCAACATCCTCCTCCTCCGACTCGTCGTCCTCCTCCTACTCCTCCTCGTTTTCCTCCTTCTCTCGCCCGTCGCCAAAGAAGTTATGTCTGCCGAAATCCCTAATGGATTGCTCAACTAGATCCCGATCATCAGAATAGGGGACATGCGATCGAGTCCGCCACATACTTGTTCAGCCCCGTCACTCGGACTCGTCGTCACAACACGCATCCGGATGCGCCTCAAAGCCAACTAGTCGATTCAAATCTTCATCACTCGTCATTAGTGAATTCACGAGCCGACCGACGCTATTTTTCTCGAGAGAATACAACAAATACGAGGTACGCATCGAATTTGTTTGCTTGATTGAATCAATGGTTGCTCTTAGAGATGACAACGAAAGTAGGCAGTGCGGAAAAGCTGCAAGTTGTTCATCCCCATATCTGTATTCGAAACCCTAAAATATTCCTCCATACTTGACTGTTATGCGTGTCCATTCGGCCATCTGAGATTACGTGAAGATTTGAAACATCTCAGTTCCCAACAAAATAACAGTATATCTCCATACGAATTGAAATTTACGTAAAATACGAAGAACTAAAGCAAATTATTATCTGTAAAATATAGAATTAAATGAAAGAAAATTTTTAACGAATAAATATGTTTACAATCTCAGTAGAAACGTCGTACATTGCAGATATTAAATTAAATGTTACATAGCAAACAGAGACCTAAGTTACAATTTACATTGTAAAATTCATGTCGCATGCTTAAATGCAATATTAACCCTATTTACAATGTAACAACTTATAGCATCAATATCACCTACATAAATCATTATATTTATATGGAACAGTGTTAAGAATAATATAATAACGTAGAAACGCTTGAAACATATACGTAGAAATGGATATGACAAATATACTAGTCGAAAATGCTTTAAATATACTACATACCTTGTGCTAAAATGATCAAAATGTAGATCGAGATCCAATTTTGCGCAAAATACGAATGTGTTCTCTCTCTCTCTCTCTCTCTCTCTCTCAACGTTTGTTGGCTGACAAATGTTTGAACATATGAATAACTTAACATCTCTATATATAATTTGAAACCAACATTATTTCATTAAAATAAATTATCCGAAAAAAAATTAAATGTTTATTTCACTCGCAAGATAATTTTGACTACTTTTCAAAGTGCATGTGCGGACTTTGCATGCAATTGTATTGCTGAACACGAAACATAACAGTGTACAAAGCATCAAAAAGTAATTCCGAAAAACAAGGCGTTTTAACTCAAGCTTCCAGCTTTTTCTGCACAAAGCTGACGTAGCTGGAGAGAGGAAACAAGCCGTCAACTTTTTCTGCACATCGCTGATGTGGCTGGAGAGAGGGGAATCAACTTAGGCATGCACATGGCAGCCTACTCTACAGATCAACTTTTTTAGGGCAAAAAAGATACAATGGGTATTAGCGTATTTATACAAATTTGTGGGCATACTTGCATTTTCACTTTTACATATGGGTATTTTTGCACATCACCCTTTCGAAAATAGAGCAACAATTGTGGAATACCCCGAAAAGGAAAGTGGAGTAACAATTGTGGGACAGAGGGAGTAATTATTTTCCTTTACAGAAAATAGGACAAATCAAATAGGAAAATTCAAAAAGGAAAACGAAATAAGTTAAGCCAGAGGGATGGAGCATTTAATAACATAAATTGTGGCAAAAGTATGAATATACATGAAAATGTATTTAACCACGTGTAAATAAATAACTCCTATAAAAAATTGTTCACCAAACGTGAAAAAAGATTGAATTCACTATTTGCTTGGTTGATTAAAATAGTGGAAAATGCCACCACTTATGGAAACATTTGCTTGAAATTGCACCAACTTTGTCAAAATTGTTGATATAAACCTACCACCTTAAAGCCCAAAATAAGCATTCACTATTCCCACCACACATCCTATTTCACACCTTAAAACGTTCGTTTTCACAACTTAAACTGTTTGATTCACAATTTGAAATCTGATTTATTTTCGAGATCATTTATAAAAAATTTGAAATAAGAATCGAATTCTGAACAAGCCCCACCAACTTAATAAGGACTTTTAGTAGCCCAACCTTTTATTTATGATTTCAAAATCTTAATTGCAACCTACCTCATCCAAATAATACATGTAGTCTTTACTAATTCCTTATTTTTAAAATCTCATACCAAACGCCTCTTAATCTATTGAAATTTACACTGGATACATGATCAAATTACACTATACAAATGATAAAGATAGTCTACATATTCGTGAAACTTTTCAAATATTCTCATTTAAAACGAGGTTACTAGGTTTCGGCAAGAAGTTGAGGAGAGAGAAATAGGGGAGAAAAGTCTTAGCTATGAAACAAAAGCACAACATATGCATTTTTAGTTGAAGATCGAAAATATTTTACAAATTAACTGCAAAAAAGAGATCCAATTAAAAACCTATAACTGAAGAAAGGGGACTACAATTGATCCAAGTTAATAAACTTAATAGCCTGCAAGTTAGCAGCATCAAGAATTTCTGGAGAGAGAAGCTACATTTACCTTAGAACTAGAGAGAGAAGAGAGCTACCACCACATTCCATCCAGTTAGCTACCTTGCACAGACAATAACAAAACAGCATCCTTCCTTTGAGGTAAGAGAGGTAAAAAAATACGAATATGGTGGGCGACGCAGCAAAGGGTTAGACGGGCTGGCCGGGAGACGTAAGCACGTTGCTCCGATGCTTGCAAAATACACCACTTCCATTTTCTCAAACTTGGCATTCTCAGTCAGATGGTGCTAAGCACTACTTGGGTGTTGCTGAAAGAAGCGTGTTTTTCTCGAGTAGCAACTTTCGAAAATGTTTACCTTGTGAGGGTGTTATGCATAGTACATGTATAGGCTGTTTGCTGCAGCACAGGCAATTGAGTTTTCTGTTGGGTGCCATGCTAGGTGGAGCAGCTTGGTGGTGAAGTTGGGGTCGGATCCCGGACTTTCTCCACCTGCAACACGTGCTTATACTCAAACCACATAACGAAATCACTACCAGAATTATTGAGATTAGGGGCGGAAATAGCGATGAACAGAAATACGGGTCGCCATCTACAGCGGACTTAGTTTATGTGATATATGGACGTGTGAGCGACGGATATCAAATCGACAAATTCACCGACAGACAAATTTTGTCACTAATGGACCTAATTACATTTTAGTTTAGAGACCGAACTATTCTAGGAGAGTGAATCTGTCAGCAATATGTTGCTACCGGTATTTCAGTCGCTAATTCCCTTATTTATTGTTGTGAAGTAAAAATGAAGATTCATTTTAGGGTAGTGGGGAATATAGAGAAGAAATAGTCATACCTCGTCTCACGACACGGCTGATGCTACTGGTAAGGGATCTAGAAGGCCTAGAAGGGGTCTGGACCTGCCTTCTGAAATGCCATTTAATAGTGTTTAAAATGAGTGAGATTTCAAATAGAAAGTTGAAGACTGCAAAGTGGAGAGAAATTAATGAGTAGGATTACCTCATTGGGTTTTTGCTTGCTTCTAGAGTAGTTGCTTCGTTAGCTCCTGGAGAGCAGCCAAATATACGAAATAGATTGCTGGCAAGTTTCGTTCTCGGGTTAGCAAGAAAGACAAAATAAAAGTTGTGATGGAACTGAAGAGAAACTAGGGATACCTGTATGAACCAGTAGCGACTCGAAGACCATCACCGCTCAGGCAGCATTCAAATTTATCGAATATGGAATCATTTTCATACAAGTCACAGAGCTGAGTATAGTGAAAGTATAATTTATAATCTCGAATATTTGTATGAAAAATCAAGGCAGAATAGTCTCAAGAAGAGCAATTCACCTTCGGTCTTAAATACTCATGAACTTGGAAGGTTGAAACTGGGCCAGAATCCATGTTAACATCCCACAACTGAAACCAACTAATGTGCATCAGTGAAGGATCGATTGAGAATTATTGGAATTGAATATCATTAAAACATAAGAAAAAGTTACGCATCTAAACAAGAAGGAAGCAATGTAGGACCTTAAGGGTCATGTAATCACGACTCAATAAATATCTGCCATCCCTCGCAAACTTAACGTCTGAAATTGAAGCAATAATCTCGGTGAAAAATGATCTTGACCCAGGTGCCTCCTGCTCCTCAAATCTGTTAGGAATGAAAATCAACATCCCATTCATTTTAAGCAAAAAAAGTGGAGTAAAACAACAGTTTTCTAGCAAAAAAGAACTGAAAAGTCTCGTATCCATGCATCATGTAGTTTATTGTGTTATAATAACAAAGCAGATATAAACAGCAGGAGCATATCATCAGGTTCCTATGACACAAATTATTGTCAAACAACTTACAGTTTAGAATGTGAGTCACACAAGGCAGATTGTCGCAAATCAATGAGACGAATTGATCCTTTTGAACTACTATATGCTAATGTGTTGCAATGAGTAGGATGAAATTCTGCTGATGTTATCACCTCTGCAGTAAGGAACAAAATGACAAGTCAAAGCAGTTCACCGCAGAAATTTATGATGATTTAACATATCATCGCATGAGATGAGACCACTCCACCCACACCCACCCCTTCCTCGAAATGACTTTTCCAGATTTAAAAGAACAATCGCTTTAAAAAGTGAACATCTATGGAAATGCAGGAAAGTGTGCCAAAAGTCAACACAGTAGCCTTTTTCCACTATGCTCTAACTTAAAACTAAGTATGACAACCATCTATTCAAGGGAATCTTAGACCTACATTGGAAGTATTGAGAACCAAGGAGATTCCATTGGAAATGGATGAGGGGAAAATGAAATGCCACAAACCCCCACACACTACTGTAAAAAAGAAAAAAGAAAGAAAAGAAAAAAAAAAGCATAAAGAAACTCAGATAATACCATACCAGTCAGATCCTCCATATTTACAGGCTTCACATCAACTATATTGAAACTTTGATTGCTTATTTCCAAGTTCCAAAGATTTATTCGGAGATCATCAGCTGATATAAATGTTTCACCATCACTGCAAACAATTACAATTAAATTGTAAATCCTAATAAAACAGAACTACGAAATAGGATAGTTTACACAAAGTAAAAAAAAAACGTTTAGCATCCATAGCATATTAGAGGTCCAGCTGTGTAAATGTGTAAAAATGCGGCAAATGGAAGGCCTTAAACGTTGCACTTTCTAGTAAGAGATAAGTGCATTACTCATTATTACTAACTATAAATATTAGAAAAATTAAAAAATGCGAAGTGAATGAGCCATACTGATTATATAGTAGATTGCAAACAGTTAAGCCTTCCGAGAGAAAGGTGATTCACATTTTCCATGGGGAAACAAATATCATTTTTTTTCATATCTGATGCAACGTAATTATTAACCGTTGCACTTGATTCAGTTTGGTGTACACAAGTCGAAAATTGATGGAATAATACCACAGCAATTGAAATAAATAGATAAGAAATACTTCACTAACTTGACGAGAGTTTTTCCCAAGAGCACACGAGTACAAACGAGTTCCGAGATAATCTATCCCTAAACTTCTCTCACCTTATATAATACTCCCCCATGCGCACAAACCCTAATGACCATAAATAAAATACTCGAAAATGGAAACCCTAATATAACCCTAGACTCAAATACGAAACATGAAGACCCAAACAATTGACCCAAAACTAACGACGCAACGACCCAACCCAACTGACTTCAGCCCACTCTAGCCACTTTGTTGATTCTTCCTCCGAACATAATACTTTATCGGCAGATTAGTTCTTACTTCCTGCTCCATTTCTCCCGCGTCATTAGACCGCTGCACATCATTAGACCGCTGCACATCAATTCCCTCCGTCTCAACAACCGCCTTGTCCCCAAGGCGAAATGAAGGAAATTGCGCCTCGATCTCCTGCTGTTCAACCCACGTCGCATCTTCAACGGACTGGCCCCGCCAACGCACTAAAACCTCCGTGCACGAGCCCGCGGATGTAACGCGCTCACGCCAACGCGTAACCTCCTCCGGGTTCGAATATGTCTCCAATATCAACTTCGAGTGACACGTATAACGTAGTCTCCACCGGATGGTCGCCGATTACCTTCCGGAGTTGACTAACATGGAAAACAGGATGAATACGGCACGATTGTGGTAGCCGTAACCTATAAGCAACTTTGCCCACACGTTTTTCAACGACGAAAGGCCCGTAAAAACGCGTTGATAACTTCGTAAACCCTGCCGCAGCTAAAGACGTTTGTCGATAACTACGCACCTTAAGAAACACCCGATCACCTGCTGCAAATTCCAAGTCGCGGCGATGTCGATTCGCATCACGTTGCATTCGTTCTTGAGCCCGTGATAGATTCCACTTCAACTGTGACAATATCTCATCCCGCGAACGCAACATAGCCCCAACCGCGTCCACACGACTTTCCTCTTGCGCGTACCGTGTGACGGTAGGTGGAGACTGGCCGTAGACCACTTCAAATGGCGTCACTCTTCCGGCCGTTTGGAAAGCCGTATTATACCAAAATTCAGCCCATGCGAGCCACCCCGCTCACTTACGCGGCTGCTCGGAAGAGAAACATCTTAAGTAAGTCTCCAATACACGATTCAAAACTTCCGTTTGGCCGTCCGTTTCCGGGTGGTACGCCGTACTAAAATGTAGCCGAGTGCCTTGAGATTTAAACAATTCCTGCCAAAATGCACCCACAAACCGTGGATCTCGGTCGCTGACAATAGTACGAGGGATTCCATGCAATCGGACCACCGTATCGATAAAAACTTCGGCTACGCGATGAGCGGTCAAGGGAGGTTTCAACGCGATGAAGTGACCATATTTGGATAACCGATCAACCACCACTAATATCGATGTGTAACCCCTGGATATTGGTAGACCATTAATGAAGTCCATCGAGATGTCTTCCCATACCCGGCTTGGAATCGGCAACGGTTGAAGCAATCCGGCCGGTGTCCGGGCCTCGTATTTCGACTTTTGGCATATCAAACACGCGGCAACATAATCCCGAACTGTACCGAACATGCCCTTCCAATAAACACTGGACGCTAAACGCCGATATGTACGTAACGCCCCCGCATGACCTCCTAATGGCGTATCGTGGAACTCATGTAATAATTTCATAATCCAGTCAGATGTAGTTGGAATTACCAATTTACCTTTATATAATAATCGATCACCGACTATGGAATAGCCTTGCCGACTCGACGGATCTCGCTGCACGTCGCGGATAACGGCTTGAATAAACGGATCCCGCGCCTGCTCAGCCACGATATCGGACATGCCTGACCACACGGGGCCGCTCAAAGCCGTGCACTCGACCTCCGTCTCGTATTGCCGAGATAATCCATCCGCCACTCGATTCGCAGCGCCCCGATTTATACTCAATTTCAAATCGTAGCCAAGCAATTTGGCTACCCAAACCGTCTTGCGCCGGTGTCGCAATCTTTTGATGAAGGAGATGTTGCAAGCTATGATGATCAGTGCGTAATAGGAATCGGCGCCCCACAAGATACGGTCGCCAGTGAAGCACGGCATGCACAAGTCCCATTAGTTCACGTTCATAAGCCGATTTTGAGCGGGCCACCTCGCCCAACGCCTTGCTAAAATACGCACCGTGGCTCGCGATCTTGCATGAGTACGCACCCAATCCCGTTCCCGACGCGTCACATTCTATTACAAATTGCTTCGTGAAATGCACGTGGCGAGAACGGGAGCGGACGTTACGCCGCCGTTTTCAAAGCCGTAAACGCGGCTGCTTCGGTGTCCGTCCACTTCAACTTATCTCCCGCGGATTTTTCCAGTAAGCGCGTAAGGGGCTTGGCTAGCATGCCGTAATTACGTACGAAACGGCGATAATAACCCGTTAGTCCCAAAAACCCGCGAACTGCCTTATGCGAGGACGGCGTCGGCCAATCAACCACTGCTCGTATTTTTTCTGGGTCCATTTCCACTCCTGCGGCCGAAATTATGTGGCCCAAATACTCTACTCGCGCACAGCCGAACGAGCATTTTTTTTGGTTGGCTAAGAACGCATTTTCTCTTAATATTTGCAACACCCTCGCGACATGCTTGCAGTGATCATCTACGGTCCTGCTGTAGATCAAAATATCGTCAAAAAAGACTAAAACGAACCTACGAAGCATGGGTCGGAATAACTCATTCATCACCGCTTGAAATGTCGCCGGGGCATTAGTTAGGCCAAAGGGCATAACTAAGAACTCGTAGTGGCCACTATGTGTACGGAAGGCCGTTTTTTTTAGGCACGTCGCGGCCGTGAACCCCCGATTTGGTGATACCCCGCCTTCAAGTCAATCTTGGAGAAATAAGCGGCCCGGCTAGTTCGTCTAACATCTCCCCGAATTATTGGGATAGGGTATCGATCCGGAATCGTTTTCTTATTAAGCTCCCGGTAGTCCACACAAAATCTCCAACTTACGTCCTTTTTCTTAACAAGTAGAACCGGATCGGAAAAAGTGGCTAGAGCTTGGGCGGATGATGCTGCCGCAGTTATCATCTCGGCTACCAATTTTTCCATTTCATCCTTCCGAAAATGATTGTATCGGTACGGCCTCACCGAAACCGGCCGTGTGTGCCGTAAGAGCTCGATCTTGTGATCGACCGATCGACACGGGGGTAAAGCGTGGGTTGTCCGAAGATATCCCCGAATTCGTGAATAATTGTTCCCATTAATTCCGTCATTTTATTCTGCTCCTCGGTCTCACCGGAAATCGCCCAACAATCTGTCGCCTCGAGTACCACCGCCGTGTATTCTACCTCTTCTTGAATTTGTAACATGTTGACCGAGACCTCTTTCCTTGATAGATAGTCCTCGCCTTCCAATCTTAAGACAAAACGACCGACGTCGTATTCCAAGAATTGCTTTCCCCAATCCACACGCATTAAACCGAGAGTTGACAACCATGCAATTCCCAAGATGATGTCCACGCCTCCTAACGCAAAAGAATGGCAATCCACCTTGATATACCCGGGAGCAAACTGGATCCGAAGGTCTCGGCATACTCCCTCCGACACGACACGATGCCCGTCCCCGAGTCTAACACCAAAACGTCTTTGCGTATCCAAAGGAATACCGTAGGAAGCTACCAATTTATTAGAGATGAAATTATGCGTAGCGCCGCTGTCGATAAGTATCGACACCACGATGCCATGTACCATGCCTCGTAACCGTAAGGTCTGAGGGCCGGAGATTCCCATAGCGGAGCATGCATCCAATTTAGCATCTTCTCGTTTGGATTCGGTCTCGGAGTCTGCGGCAGCTATGTCACCTCCTTCGTCTTGTTGCAAAAAAATTTCTTCCAACTCGATGTCCGAAGCCTCATGATCTTCAACCAACAGGATTCGAAGGCTTCTCATCGGACAATCATGCTGAGGAGAATAGGGCGCCTTGCAACGGTAGCATAAACCCTTCCGCCGTAGCTCCTCACGATCGGAGTCGGTCAGACGGCGAAAAGGAACGCGAACAAGACCTTGATCGCGATTGGGCGCCGGAGGCTGACTGGACGAGCTGACTCGAGGCGCCTGAATCGACGTATTAGTGGGGGCTGGAAGCGCTAATTGCCCGGGAATCGGTCCCCTCTGCGACGAAAAAAACGGCCCACTTTGTCGGCGTGTGGTGGAATCACGGAAACCGGGATTTAGTGTTGATACACCACGACCGGTAACCTCGACCTTACGAGCCAATCGTATTGCATCTCGTAACGTTTGGGGTTCGAGGACCCAAACTTGGTTCCGGATTGACTCCCTCAACCCCATGATGAATAAGCTCAAGAAATTCTCATCAGAAAAATTAGCAACTTGGTTGGCCAAATTCGTAAAATGATCGACATACTCTTCTACCGTACCTGTTTGCTTGGTAGAGGCCAGTTTAGCAAAAGCAGTCCCATCGCACTGTTCGTCAAAACGCTCAATTCTTGTGTGAATTCTGGCCATGTATAAGCAGGGCGTTCCCGCTTGAACTAACGAAACCAGTTGAGAGCCGCTCCTTCCATAGCCACCATGAGCAGTTGCTTTTTCTGTTCATCCGTAGCCGTATACAATTCTAGATGCTGATCTACCCTCGACAACCAACCCAAAGGGTCGGCACCGGAGAACACCGGTAAGGGTGGTGGTGGGCTGTCGACACTGCCCGTCTGAGCATGAGGCTGCGGGTTTTGAAATTTTGGATTCGTGTTGTTATCGGAATTCGTTGATTGTTGCAATGGTGTGCCGGCACGGAGTGCATTTAGTCCGGCCAAGATTTCCGACACTTGTTCGGCGACCATGTCGACTTTGACGCGGGCTTGTCGTTGTTCTTCCGTAATCACGCCAATAGATTCCTCGATAGCGGCGACTCGATTTTCCATTGCACTGGCTCCTGTTCCAACTCCCGAACGCAAAACAACCATAAGCGGATCCGGCAGGTCGGACCAATTGATGCAACGTAATTATTAACCGTTGCACTTGATTCAGTTTGGTGTACACAAGTCGAAAATTGATGGAATAATACCACAGCAATTGAAATAAATAGATAAGAAATACTTCACTAACTTGACGAGAGTTTTTCCCAAGAGCACACGAGTACAAACAAGTTCCGAGATAATCTATCCCTAAACTTCTCTCACCTTATATAATACTCCCCCATGCGCACAAACCCTAATGACCATAAATAAAATACTCGAAAATGGAAACCCTAATATAACCCTAGACTCAAATACGAAACATGAAGACCCAAACAATTGACCCAAAACTAACGACGCAACGACCCAACCCAACTGACTTCAGCCCACTCTAGCCACTTTGTTGATTCTTCCTCCGAACATAATACTTTATCGGCGGATTAGTTCTTACTTCCTGCTCCATTTCTCCCGCGTCATTAGACCGCTGCACATCATTAGACCGCTGCACATCAATATCCCTCTGGAACTTGGAGATATGGATATTCTCAAAGCTGATATAGTATAAAATTGGGTGCATAGAGAACAGCAACTATAGTTGAAGCAACTGAAAGCATATAGGAGAGACAAAAGGCGTCTCCTCTCTGCACAAAGCTTCCAATTTCTATACCATTAAAATTCCTAACTAATCAACTTCTTGGTCGAGCACATCAAAGAGTATATACATGGAACAATAAACATCAAAATCGTGAACAGTGACAGATTTTTGGAGCAAGACTTCAATAAAGAAAAGTTGGCAGGTTAACAGGAACTAGGAAGAACAAAGAATTGGTAATCATGTGCAACAAGAAAAGTCTTGAACCTGTTATTTGAGATAGAATTGATATGGTAATCATGTGCATGAGCATATACTCTCCTACATCTTGCAACAAGACTGGTCTCGCAGCTTCTGATCTAAAATTGTGTAGGAAACACCCAGTCAGCATAAGGAAGAGGAAGATGTTAACATTAACACCAAATATCTGTCCACATGATATTACATAAGATTGATAAGTGAACCCTTGAAATAACTTAAGATCAATCAGGCTTCATCAATCAATACTAGTCAGATTTCAGAAGGATGTTATGACATGAATATACAAGCAGGTAATAAAACAGAAAAAGCGCATAAAAAAGGAGACATAATTGTACGTATATTCAAAATGGAACCAATTGACATCATGCATTCCAGATAAACTCTCAAAAATGCCATTCTAAGAAACCTAAAAATAAAGAAATTCAGTGAAATCCTTAATACTGAAGGTAGAAATCTAGAATTAAAGTACAACTACCACTGGTAATCGCAGTGAGGGGATTCCCCCAGGCGGAAAGTGCAAGTCATTGCTCAAAGAGTTGTTATAACGATCTGAACAGTCTCCATTAGCAAGAAACTGTTTAGAACTAGAACTCGCAATACTACCATTTCCAGCAGCTTTACTTTGGTCAACATTGATCTCAGAAATTTTCTTCACCTTCTTCTCTTGGACCTGTTAGGAGTTGGAACAAAGAAATTAGTCCTAAAATTAAATGTAAATTACTAAGTGTATAAAAATCTTCCGTCTTAAATACATTCAATCCAATCAAGATTCAGTACTAGCATGAAAGAAGAAGGATGAGAGGCCCTAAGGGTGGAGGGAAGGAATCTTCAGTAACTAAACATCCAGATTAATGTTCAAAGGTATGGTATATTCTATGACATTCAATTCCTTTACAAAGATATCCACTATCCGGTTTCTCTTCTTTTTTTTTTTTTTTTTTTTCAATTTTATTACCAATTTATACTGCACTAAAGATGAAATCTGCCGAGGAAATCTAGCAAAAAGTTCAATCCACCCTCTATCTATACAAGGAATTCAGGAAATAAAAGGCTACACTTTTTACAGACAAAATAATCAACTAAAGAGACAAAAAATAATAATATTATTTTTTCGAGTTTGGCATTAATGGCTGCAATTAGACCTAGATGTTCTTCTGAAAGAGATTGGAGGAAAAAGAAAAAGGACATGTAAGGAGATCAAGCTCAAACAAATCAGGAGCGCCTTTACTCTGGCGAAAAATGATTATTATTGGAAACCAGAAAGTCTAGCACTAACCTTCCAAAACTTAATGGTTTTGTCATTGGTTGACAGGAGAAAGAGGGCACCATTGGCTGTCTGGCACCACCGGATCTTGTTGATTTTCTCCTCAATCTCTAAACTCTTGAGATAGTCAAACTGCAGAAAAAGATATGCATGCAAATTTATAGCACTGAAGACTTCTAATTTCCCCTTTCCATGTGAAGAACTAGACTAATGGAAAACAAAGCAAAAAAGAGATGCAGATTTGCAACTCAACCTTTTGAAAACAGAAACCTCAATGTGCAGTCAAGTGTTCAGAGCCCATAATTGAAAAGAAAACTACTATAAATTGCAAGAGCAAGGTTGGTAGAGACAAGATCAAAAGTGTTGGAAAATAAAAATACCTCAGGTTCATGACTCTGAAATTCGGTTTTATAATGAAACTCTGGTTGTCGAGATACTTGGTGGTCCTTTCTCTCTAAATCTCTTCGATTTCCACCATTCTGCATATTCGACTTGTGAAAGGGAAAAAAAAATCTAAGTAGATGAATCAGCATTAATGTACAATTTTCAAGTTCTGCAGTCCCACCTCTTTTTCAGCTCTTTCAAATAAAACCACTCTTCCACCACGGTCACCAGTAGCCAGATGGTTGCCACTTTTATCAAACTCGATGGCGGAGATAATATCCACTTTGGAAAAAAAAAAGCAATGAAAAGTTTTAGATGCACAGTATCAGATAGAAATAAGAAAGACCAAAATGCACATATCTGAAAACTGTATGTCTTCATAGCATATGCACGTATTTATCATTATACAGGTAATTGTTTATCCTATCTCCTGATAATGTGTTCACATAGGCCATAGCTATAGAAAGAACATAATCTGGTGAAACATCAGGCCTAGTTTAAGTAGCTGATCACTACATGCACTTTTGAAATCAGTTCAGTATATCTCATATTTCACGCTTATTGTGCCATACTTTATTTTAAGACACAAATATACAAATAAACAAAAGTGAGGAGGCAGAGGAGGTATGCACTGCAATTTAGTGCCCAGACATTTCAGAGTTCAATATCTCTTCGAAACATAAAATCCAGCTACCAATACTAGAAACAAGAGCAGCACCACCAACATTGATTAACATATTTGACGACCTAATAAAATTTCCAGCAGACTTCTAAATCCACGTGCTTGCTACTTTTCCATAGAAAGATCTGTTTATGCCATGGCAACTTCATGTTTCAATCTCACATAACCATCAATCTCTATTAATCTAATCGCATTCTTGAAAAAGTTAGAAATGATATCATTCAGCCAATTCGTTCTCTAGCCCTTTCCTCCATATCCACCCCTCTTCACATACCAGTGTACTAGGTCAGGCATCATTTGATAGGAACGTTGCATTTTGGAACACAGACAATAACCCAATTAATTACTTCAGAATAGTCAATAAATGCAGTAATCAAGAAAAAGTTATAAACTTGCCTTTTAGTTGGGATTAACTTTATACTAGGCATTTTTCTTTTGGTCTATATTCTTAACACAATACGCCACTGTGTCATAACTCATACAGTTACTGCATGTGGATGCCAAGATGATATGCATTCAAATTAATCCTAAGTGGTCAGCACTAGCACTATTGGCTCATGGTTGTAAGACTCAATCATTTCAACACAGAGAAAATTGCAGATATAAGGGAACCAGAAATAATTCGTGCCATGTGTGCAAGCTATTACTCACAAGTCACAACTACAAACAGAAGAAATCATAAAGCAGGTAACTCCCTTTCAATATGTTGGTTTTAGGTTAGCCAACTGAATAAATGCCCAGCACCATTGCAACAGTTGACAGCATGTATTCAACCGCAAACGAACAGATAATTGATAGACCTATAACTAAACCGAAATTGACACTTGCATTTTAGCACATTGAATTAGATCTTCGACGAGCTCCAGTCGAGAAAGAAGGTTTGAGAGGCACACTAAACAATATTGCAAGAATCTAAACCCCCAGCATAACACTTTTGTCGAAAAGAATCAAGTACGTGAAGTAATAAACAACTCAATCATACATCATACCATCATTGAACTCAATTCAACATAATTATCCTCAAAAAACTAAATATCACACTGAAATACAGATCAGTCACTCAAACCCGACCAATTACCAATTATTTCTACTAAATCAAGTAACTAAACGAGCCAAAAAACAAATCAAATTCACATAAACCAAAACACTAACACAAGATCCAACCCCAAGCAAAAACTTGCTCCCGAAATTAATAAAACGATCATTTCTTACCTTCCTGAACTTCTTCGCCGGCCGCTCGCTCGCCAAAGACCTGAGAGAATTTCCACTCCAGCGGCGAAGGTGAACCGGCCGCAGCTGATGCCACCTCTCCACCATCACCACTGTCCATTTCTTCCTCCGCACTCAGCAATAATCAGAACACAATCAACGAAATGGAAATAGCAAACAACAGCTCAAATCGTTTCTCGCTCCGATTCTTCACTTCATTGGAGAATAAAGACAAGACGCGATTTAGAGCTCATAGATTGAAGAAGATCGGAGCATCAACAGTGGAAATTTGGATTCAGATTCGGCCATTTTCAGAGTATGAATTAATGCATATATTCAGCATCGATTAGTACAATAAAAATGGAGGATTACATACTTTCTCTCTCTACATAATATACATATATTTTCTGTATGCATAAATATAGGAATTATTTTCTTTTCATGTTATCAGGTTTTTTTATATTATTCTCAAACTCCACAACTAGTTATGTATGCTCACTTAAAAACTCATTATCTATCTTTATCTTCACATATTATATCATTATCATAATCTTATTTCAATAATAAAGTCACTTTCATTATCTTATAATATTTATTATTATATTTATATCGATGAGCTGTTAAAATTAATTTAAAATAATCAAGTTGTTGGTCCCGAGAGTAGACGAGTCTTCAGGTGTGGAATACACCTGAGTCAAAGTCCGAAGAACGAGCGCGACGGTCGATCTTCTTGAATCGGTGAACGCGTGGGCGGAGAATCCTTCTGCCGAGTACGGTCTGCGGATTCGGTCCGGTAGAACGATAGTTCGATATCGGGTTTCGAGTGCGGAAGAGTAGGCCCAAAAGAATATTCGTCTAAGTCTGAAAACACCGTTTTTATGCTATTTGATTTAAAGTCAGTTTTATACAAGTGAACAATTAAGCAGAGCGACAATAAATCAACACAGTTTTTAAAGTGGTTCGGATATCAAGCGATCCTACGTCCACTGTCCTGAAAAGATCAGGAGGCTATTTATTATACTGAGATAGTCTCAGTCAGCTTGTACACATGACAAACTGCGGCTTGGGGATTATACTTAGCAAGTCCCAGTTTACACGGTTATCAAACTAAAGTGTTTGACAAACTCTCCAACTATGAAGGAGTCCTTTTACAATAAGGAACAAGTTCAAATATGAACTCCTTCGTCTAAGCTATGGATATTACAATAAGATCAGCTTAGATTAGATAAGGAACGAGATAGAACTCTGAGAGAAGAACTATAAGAATATATCTATGAAAGAGTAAGTTCTTCTCTGCGGATATGGCTTGTATCTTCTAGAGTGTTTGTTCGGTTGAGCTCGGTTCCTTGGATGTGTCCATCATCGTCATGATTGATCTCACATCTTACGCTTCGCGTGAAGACTCTTCTCTATTTATAGAGGTGACCTGGCATATGTCCGTTGGAGATGACGATGCCAAGTGTCACTCTATGGGGTAGCAAACGGCTTTATTTGAATTCCGTAGAGTCCACTAACTTTAATGAAAGTGGTTGACTTGCGGCTTTATGTCGGAGACTCTGCAGTGGGCTCTTGTCATTGGTCGAGGTACGCAGAGTGGTTGAGACCTATTCGGACTTCAAGGTGATCACGGGCCGACTTCTCAGATGTACGACCTCGGACAACTCTACTGAATTGTTCTTCTAAAGTCCATGGTCAGTTAAAATGACTGACCGACCGTTGTTGAGTCTGATCTTGATTCAGTAGATAACTTATGCTGAGTCTGCTTTACTGAAGATCAACTCTGAGTACAGTGAACTACTCCTGCTGAGTTCAGTTCGACTGACTCCTTTCGATATCTTTTGCTCCTGCCGAGTCCAAGTATTTACCGAGTCTTCTACCGAATGCACATACCGTTGAACTTTAGCTAGTCTACTGAGTTCCTAACACAGTGAACTCAGTTAAGCTATAACAATATCGAAAGCTCATCATCCAGCTAGGGTTTTGGGATCTTCAAATCTATCATAGTGAACCTAATTCCCAACACAAGTTCATTAATGTATATGATTGAATTGAGCTCAATTGTTCGAGGCATAAAATGTATTGGACTTGAATGACCTAACCCCATGGACTGAATTAGGGGTAACGGTTCGATTCGGTTCGGTTTTTATGTATTTTAGGAACCGAATCAAACACATAGAAATGGTTCGGTTCGATGGGTTTTTAAATATCAGAACCGAACCGAACCGCTTATAAATGGTTTGGTTCAGTTCGGTTCATCGGTTCACTTTTTTATTTTTTATTTATTTTTTAAATCCTAAATAATTCAAGAATAATAGTTTATAGGATGTTACTTCTTCCGAACTCATAAGTATAGAGTTGTTACTCATTTTTCTTCTTTTGTATAGATTAGAATTGATTTAACTTAAATCTAATATCTAAATCTAACAATATTCTCATATAAGAAAGATAAATATTAAATAAAAAATTAAAAAATAGGATATTGGTTCGGTTCGGTTCGAACCGTTCAAAAATTCTTGAGACCGTGAACCGAACCGGATGTAAATTGTTTCTAAAAAATAAACCGGATCAAACCGTGAAACCGAACCGAACCACATTTTTCGGTTTGATTCGATTCGGTCCGATCGGTTTTACAGTTCGGAGCGGAACTACTTACACCCCTAGACTGAATTGTGGTTTGCTTCTAATTTACTTTTTTTATTTATTAAAATATAATCAAGTCTTATATCAATTCAACAAATTTGAACACAACATATCTCTCAAATAACACTTAATCTCAATATATCAGGATTATTCGTTTGGTGTTTTATATAATTAAATATATATGAGATTATAAATAAGCATACTCCATAAGTCTTATAGATTTTGTCACGTTTTCTTTTGAGGTTGTCTTATAAATTTTATTCTGATTTTTAAAATAAAATGTCAAAATCTTGTGACTGGAATTTACACACAATTTGAGGAACCTACCATTTTTGTTGAAAAGAAATGGGCCAAGATCTATTAAGCGAAGAATATGTTTTAGTATATGAGTTGATTTCGTTGAGAGGCATTTAATTTGAGTTGGGTTAAACTTTTAGCAACCCGATTCATTAACGATCCGATCGGACCTGAAAAATAAGTTTGACACAAGGTTTAGTTTAGTTCGACAGATCAGAATATTTTGACAGCTCAAGATATAATATGTAAACTCATTATTATATAACTACAATAAAACGAAATAAAATATTTATAAAAAAAACACATTGCTTTTGGCCTCCAAGCACACCCACCCTAGTCTTTTAGACATCTGTGAGTAACGCTTGGTGCGGGAAATGTTTGTTTGCCGAAAAAATGACAAAAAGTGCCCTTTATTTGTCTTGCTCGATGTGTTTTTATCTCAAAGAGGTTAGATGAATTTGGTAGGTTGGAAACTGTTTATAATAAAAAAAAAGGATACGACAAAGGCGCTAGTTTATTTATATATTTAAATCAAGTATAAGATAAATAAATTTTGTATATTTTATTAAAATTAGATGTTATATAAATATATTAGACACGGTAATTGGAATATCATATCGTCTCATGTCCCAATATGTATCCAATGCGATACGTTATTTTTTTTTCGAAGCCTCCGTGCAAATAGGTTGGTAATTTGTTATTTTCTGTTTGCGTGAGATCAAAATATTCTCACAATTGTGGTTTTTGCATAAATTTATGAATCTTTTTTTAGAATTGTTTGCAGCTTATTGGGCTTTTATCGTGCTGGTTTTAAGGGACAGCGTGTATTTATTAATTTGCTTCGGGAATTGTATTTTTTTTGGACGGAAGCAACGTGCCATTTTAATAGTTATATGCATTGTCCCCTATCATACATAATATGATTATTTAATTAGGGCGCAGTTAGATTTGTTTCCCCTCTCCATTAATAATAATGAATTTGGCACAAAGTCAATATATTTTAAGTAGAAATTTAGAGATTATACAACACTAGTCAAATTTAGAGAAGTGTATATCACTTTCTAAAAAATAGTACTCCTTGTGTCCCATTTTTAACATCATGTATTTCTTATTGAGGAGTCTCGTTTGAAATGTCATGTTTCTAAAAAAGATAAAAAAATATGTAGATAGAAATTAAAAAAATAATAAAAAATAAACAATATACACTACAAAACACAATTTCGACATTACTAATAAAACGAATGGAGTATAATTTTATAAGTGGTCTGTCTAAAATGGAACCGTAACTGGAAATAAGCAATTGTCTATGTAAAAGTCCACACTCATACTTTAAACAATCGGGCCATGGGCTAAGGGATAAACTACGACTCGTTTTACACGAGCTCAAAATAGCAATAAGCCCACTTGGATATGCCTAAACTACCCAACAATAAGCCCAACAAATTACCCATGTTAATATTAAAAAAATAGTAATTCGAGGTGTAAATGGTTTGATTTTTTGATAATTCAGCATATTCTTTGTTTTTTAAGAAATAAAATATTTCTAATCACACCCCAATTTAGGACGTTACGGAAGGGGTATATGCCAACAACTGCAAAAAGTAAATTTACCAGAACCAACAGCAAACACATCCATTAGCATTACACATTTCTCAAACAGGATTGCGTTGATATCAATCTCAGTACTCATAACATAAATGAAACAAAGGGATAGCAACTCGGTCTACTTGTGTCAAGATCAACTAATCCGAAATACGGGGAAAAGGCAAAGCAGTGAAACATAAAATCAAGAAACCTCGGAAGAACCAAAGAAGTAAACCTTTGGTACTCTTCAATTGTTATGAGGATCTAAGACGATTGCCTGTTCCTCTTCTTGGGACCCGAATTGGCAACCTTGAAGCTTCTGTGGACGACGCTCAGTCTTGCAAGAGCTGCCTTCTTCAAGTCGGGTCTGTAGTAGTTATCGGACACCTTCATCCAGAAAAAGAATCAGACTCTATCCAAGCAGAGAGTAATCAGGTCCAGTCGAGAATATATTTCAGATGACAGTAAAACTGATCATAAACCATGCATAACAAAGAATGCATGTTTCAAGGTAGTCAGCACAATTTGTGAAGAATCAATGAACTAATTCTCACTGTTAGTGGACCAGCAAACTAATACTTATAGCTAATGCGGCAGCATTAATAAGACTGATACAAATAACGAATTCTTCCAGGTAGTGAGCACAACTTGTCAAGAATCATTGAACTAATTCTCAATGTTGGGGAACCGGTAAGCTAATATTTCTTGCTAATGCAGCGGCAAGCAAAGAGAGTGATCAAGCCATACAAGTACAAAAGTTTACCTGGTTAGAAACAGCCTTGGCCATACGGTGAAACTCCTTCTTCATGACGGAATTGTTAAGTAGAGCTCTAGGCTTGTTCTGCTTCTTTGTTTTTGTAGTGGCAAGAACCACGGTCTGATCCTTTCCAGGTTGAATGGTCACAGTTTTCTTGTTTGCCAATCCTATTTATCACGAACAGTTAGCAAAAGCCTTAATCATCATACCTCAAACAACTTCAAGTTCACCGAAACAAGAAAACTCGAACAGTAATCAAAGCATTAGGTAAACCTCCATTGCAACTATAATTCTTGCTTCATATTCTATTTCGTAAAAATCTAGGTTGAAGGCAGAAAACTGATGCTAAAGGAGTAAGTTCTTCAAATTCCAGATAATTAAAAATGAATCATATTGACTATATAGCTCATCATAATCTCCCAGTCACATATTTAAACACGATACGCAAATGGATAGAACAAAATGTATGCATAACAATCTAAAAATTCCCAAGAACTCAAACTAAACACAGAAACATCATAAAAAGAGACCAACCTGAGTGCTTGTAGGAGTGGATGTTGCAGAGATTGTTCGGCTCCTTGCTGAATTTCACGCTAGCAGTTCCATTTCCGAACTCTTTCACCAGAAACGAGTTGTTCTTCACGATCTCCCAAATAAGCTGCCCCGGCACCGTCGCCATTTCTCAAACACGCAACCCTAAATCATACAGTTAAAAAATATCAGCCATTTCTCACGTACCAAACCTAAATCAAAACAATTGATTTGCAGACCAATTGAATGAACAAACTTTTCCGTAAAAGCAATCGCTAATCATGAGCAAGAGAAAAGCACAGAGAATTCCAATAAAAAGTCCCCAAACACAGAAAACGTAGAACGAAACATTAAAAACACGCAGAAATCGAACAAGCGACTAAATGTTCATGATTATACATTCAGATCAATGGTTTACCGTATAGAGAGAAATCGGAATTCTAGGTTTTTTTGCACTGACGGCCTTCTTAGTGTGAGTAGCAAATTAGCATTTAACGAAGTCTTAAACACGCCGATCAAGTTACAAAACTACCCCTCCTACATTTACATTTCCAGTTGATTTATTAATTAATAACCTTACTTATTATTAGTCGATAAATACACGAAAAATAACCAAATTTCGGGGAAAATTCATTTTTACTCCATTATATTCGTTACAAATACACTTTGGCTCGTTATTTTGGTCTAATCTAAATTTTAATTCGTTATTTTGTAAAATAATCCGATTTTTAGTCCGGTTCACCAATTTGTTAATTTTGTTTCAATTTTTTAAGAGCTTGTCGTGTAGATGACATGACTAAAATAAAAAAACTTCGAAGAATCGACAAGAAGAACATATTTTTTTTGAAATACAAAGATAATTTCATGTTATAGATATATATTTTTATTTGTAATTAATTCTTGATTTTTTTCAAATCCAAAGCCGGTGGCGGGTTAAACGAAAATAATACAAAAATAGTCACTTCCATAATCTCAAAACCCTACAAACAATCAATCACTTTGCAGCAGATTCTAATCAAGGCTAATCTACTTTTACAATATATACACAAATCCCTCTACAAAGACTACAACATTACTCTAGCCTCATTAGGCCAAACAAAATCACCCATTATTCAAGAAAAAAGAATCTCAACCAATGTACATGCAAGTAAAAAACCATGGTCCCATCACAAGAAAATTTCGAAGCTAAACGACGTCGTTCGAGGCCATCGGAAACTTACTTCTTAATGTTGCATTGATCCTACTAAAGACTATCTTTAAAGAGGGACCCGTGAGCTTCTCCACTATTGGCTTCTTCTTCTCCTCTGTACTTAGTGAAGATAACTTCCTTGTCTTCTTTAAAAGAAGGGTGTTGTTCCTTCTCGATCTCCGAGACGAGGTCCGGGGCCGGCCACGTGGCTTCTGTCCGTAATGTTCGAAATTGGAGGAGCCATTGTCCATCAATTGGATGGTGAGAGGGTGACCGATGATAAGCTTGCTCATGAGGGAGATGTACTGGACGTGGTGGGGCCGATAGTCAGATTTGCCCTCCACTTGACATCGCGTAGGCTGGAGATAGCGATGTGGTGTTTGAGGGCTATATCCGCGACCTTGAACGAGAGTGGCGGTAAGAGATCAGGAGCCTCTGGGGAGGTATTTGGTCTGCTTGTGCGGTGGCTTCTCTTTGAGGGGCATTTTTGGAATCTACGTTCGTTTCGGCCGCGAGTTCCTCCTCTAATCCGTTTGAACCGCCACTCACAAAGGAGCTTTCTCGATACTTTGGCTGATACTTTCGATTTTCTCAGTGCATGAGCTTGTTGGATTGGATCCGTGGTGCTACTCGTTAGCTAAAGAAACGGATGCATCAGAAACTACAGAAAAAAGCATATGAAAGTCGAATTCATTCACAAGAATGATTCATTAGAACACAACACGAGAAACATGGGCGATTTTTAAAAGAAAAACATCGTAAATTATATTGTTTATATGCGTATGAAAAAACAAGAACAAGAACAAGAAGCTACAGTCTCAATCAGTTGTAATGCATCTGTCATATGGAGAAGAGATTTAGTAACATAAATTTCATAAGTGACGCGAAAGCATTAGTTAATACGTATTTATCGTATAAAAATCGTACCTTTTGAGTGTTCTTCATCATCAACAAGAAGGACATCAAACAACTCTTGAGAAGATCCCTTTTCAAGATCCTCTAATCTACTAGAAATTTCATTATCCTTCTGTTGGTCTTTTGGTGAAGCATCACTACCATCCCTACTTGCATCCAATAACGCCCCATCCTCGTATGGCATTCCGTTACCATCCGTTACAACTGAATCATCTTTCTTTGATTCATTAGATTCTACACCGGAAGCCACCATTGTGGCTGCACTTCCCATAACTTTCGCCAAAGGAACATGTCGACTCTTCCTCTTCAAGAGTTCGTGCATGCAAGCAACTTGTGATCGTTTCTTCTTAACCGACGATGTTACTGCCATTCCGAGGTCTTCAAGTCCTCTCATACGCTTCACTCCTTCACATTCATCGTCTTCTAAATCATTAGATTCTTCGTGGGCTGAATCCGAATCATATGCAGAGCTATTGGGATCCTCATTTTCTTCACTCGGATGGGATGCAGAAGGCGATTCATCAGCCCCATTTTGAGCAACTGGTATAGATGAAAAGTCGGGATGGTTGATCCCTAAACGAGCATGCTCAAGCTCGAGTGCATGAAGTATGGCATCTTCTCTACGAGCATATTTAGCAGCCTTCTTGGAGAGGTGAGACGCGGACTCCTTGACTTTCTTGATGCAGTCGTCGTACTCGTACTCCCCACAGTGAAAAGCTTTCATTCATTTCGACTTCTCCAGATTATACCAGTCCCTAGAAAAGCATTGGCAAGAACTTGAATCTAAACAAAAGTAGAAAGATTTAAAAGGCAAGAATCTGAGCTCAATAGCCAATTTAATTCTAGTATGATTGTTTTCAAGATTGCAATGAAAAAATGCCAAAAATGACAACTCAGACATTTAAGAAAGATCAACATTACTCACATTACGACACGACATGACACGACAAGGTAAGTAAAAACAAAAGCACCATGACACGTATAGGACAAGAATTATCTTCTCCATCCAAAACCTCCTCTAATCATCACGTATACGAGAAGGATAAGGCATTGGATGAGTATGATCTAGGAGCGGCTTGTATGTACTCACTTTCGTATACCCTAGCGTGTACTGCACCACAAGGGTATTGACATGTGGCATTTTTCATTAAATCAAGTAGGCCATATTTAACACATGTCAATACTCTTGTGGTTTGGTACACACAAGGTATACGAAAGTGATACATCTAAGCTTTTGTGGTATGATCTGTAAGTTCGGTTAATTAGATTTTCCAATCATAAATGGCTCTTTATTGCCTCATAAATGTGTGTGATTCATAATTCACAAACCTAACCCAAACTGCCTTCTTCTATTAAAACATGTCACATTTCAACTTAATCATCAGATGTTCGATAAAGAAGAAGGAAAAAAAAAAATCTAAACGGTGTGATAGCTGAAGGACTCAACTTGCAAGCATATCCACTACAACCACGCTAGATGTGGAGACCTTCCGATTTTCGGCCTATACAACCCATTAGACTTTCTGTTATGAAACACAAAAAGAACCACAGACGCGTCACTAACACAGGTATGACTAATCTTACGTGAGTGAAGAGGTACCTTATCTGATATAATACGAAACATACCAAGTTAAATACAATCTTTCACTAATATCAAATAGCATCTTCCAATAGTAAGTAAGATTCTAACTCTTTTGGAAACAATCATCAAGAAGAAGACAAACTTGAATAAAGGGTTTACATACCAAAGCAAGAATTATCCGGACAAACGTAAAACCAACCTATGGTAAGAGAAACAAGGAGAAGCTTTAAATCATTCTGCTTTAAAGAAACAAGTCTGCTACATTTAAGCAGTCTACACATAACCAAATCAAGTAAATAACTAAAAGGGATGAAAAAACACTACTTACACACTAGCATCCTCTCTGCCAAGGAGCTTCACCGGGGTCCCTGCTCGAGGAGTATGCACACAGCCCTCGGGCAGATCTTCCGGGCCAAGAATCTTGCCCGGCCACCACGACCCCTTCCTCCTCCGAACCCACACCAACCCTCCAGCCATTGCATCAATGCTCTTATTAGGCTCTTCTCCAGAACTCCCATTTACAAGACAAAACAACAAAGGATAGTTTGTCTTTTTCTGTAACAAAAATGGCAAAGAGATAAAGCTAAGCCATGAGCATTTCTCCAATAACTCAATTCAATTCATGGCAATACATAAAAAACAAGAAATCAGAAACCCTCCAGCAGCAGCATGCATAGTCCTTTACTTCTAAAAATCTAAAAATACAAGAAAAGAACATTAATTAATCAGAGAAATCCACACAATAAATTGAAGATGAACACAACACCATTAAGGGGAGAGAAAATTAAACAAAAAAGGGAGGAAAAACATACTCAGAAAGAGGGGATAGATTTGAAAAGGCAAAGGTTTTACTTTTCCCTTCACTTCTTCTTCCTCATTTTCAAGAAAACTCAAACCCCATAAACCCAATTACATTTTCAATATTCTAGAATAAATAATTCCTCATTTTTCCCATCGTGAACATCAATCAACAAGGATGGATTTGATACCAAAACACTAACTTTTACCATTCAGAGAGCAAGATAATGAAACAAAAAAAGTTCGAATTAGTTGGCTTTTCTCTACTGTGTGCTGTGTGCTGTGTGTGTGGAGTCATAGCTGAGAGTGTGAGTTTGAAAGATACCTTTTTGGTATCTTTTTCTTGGTTTGTTTGATGCTAGGGGGAGAGCAGTGCTCCTCCCCCCCCCAGCGTGCTGACACGTGTATTAAACTTTAAGATGTTCTTTTTTTCAAAAATCTTTCCATTTATTTTATTTTTTATTTTTATAACTCATGTTAGGTTAATTCCTTGCTCCTCTCTCTCTTATCAGTTCTCTCTAACACACGACACACAATTCAAAAATATTTCTCTCATTTGTTCCTTCCTCTCACTACTGCTCTCAGATCTTGGCAAAAAAAAATAAAGAGGTCTCTTAGTATCTCTCAGATCTGGCTATTGGCAAGAAAACAGAACAACCATCGGCCTCAGGTTGCCTGATCTCGCAAGGAATGAGTCGGATTTATTCATACCCACTTTTTACCGAGGCAAACCCCACATCGGCGACCTGCTCCGACCCTTACTTCTCTCTTTAACTTGTCGTAGACTACCCGCGTGTACAGATTCTTAATCACAGATGTTTATACTGTAATGTTTGATTGGCAGAAGATCATGAAGTTGAAGTCTGAAGAAGAATCAGTTGAGTCGGTTGATGAAGAAGGCGGTTAATCTTGTTTAAATCTCGGCCGTGCGATTAGATCAAGGGTTGAGATTTATACTTACTAAAACGTGTTTTCTTTTGTTACGTTTCTTCCTCAGTCATAAGTGCTAGCTGGCACACTAGTTAGTTAGACAGTTAGTTACGTTTTGCTTATAAATAACTGGTGTATGGCTTGTAATCCGTAGACTGAACACAACACAAAAATAAAAAGTTTTCTTCTTCTGCAATTCGTCTTTAGAATGTTCTAGATCTAGATTTTTTGTGCAAACTGCAACATGGTATCAGAGCTCGGAACTAAAGCTGCGAAGACGATGCAATGCCAAAACAGAGAAGGATCCAGTGGGAGGTGTTAGCAGACGAAGAAGCAGACTCTTCACATAGATCGTTTCGCGATCTGTTCCGGAAAGGTTCCGACCGATTGAACGACGATTCTAGCAATTCTGTGACCAATCGTTGTGACGATACACTGGTGGAGCAGAACATGACAACACAAGGTGAAAATGCGCTGCGTAGGTCAGATGTATATTATCTGAATCCACACGACCACGCAGGTTTGAAGATTATAAACGTGATGCTTACTGGATCTAATTACTATACATGGAGCAAGGCGATTCACCGTGCTCTTGCGGGAAGAAATAAGCTACCATTCATTGAAGGTACTCTTCCTCAACCTTCACAAACTCATGCCTCTTATAACGATTGGGTGCAATGTGATTATATGGTTTTCTCTTGGATTATGAACTGTATCTCGGAGAAACTATGCCAGTCCTTTCAATTGAAGGATAATGCTAACTTGTTGTGGTTGGATCTCAAACAACGCTTTGATCAAAGCAATGGACCAAAAATTTTCCGGATAAAAAAAGGATTTGTCTAGTTATGTACAAGGAAATGAGTCAGTTACAGCATACTACAGCCAATTGAGTGCCTATTGGGATGACTTAGCCTTGTTACTTCCTCCTCCTAATTGCGTGTGTGCTGCTGCGGATAGCATTAGAAGCATGTGTGAAAATGAGAAGCTTATGCAATTCCTTCTTGGTTTGAATGATATATATGACAATGTTAGGAGTAACTTGTTGATGTATGAACCTCTTCCCACAGTCAACCGAGCATACAATGTAGTTTGTCAAGATGAGGACCAAAGGCATATTACTTGTTCTAAAACTGGTGCTATAAGTCAGCCTGTCATGACAGTAGCCAATAGTGTTAACTTGGGTGGTGTGCATCAACCAGATCAATTGATCATGAATGTTAACCCTAAAGGCAATTATAATCAACATAGTAGGGGTCAGGGAAACTCATGTAAGCCACGGCTGAGTAAGGAGGAGAGGAAGAGATTAAAATGTACATATTGTGAAGGAGTAGGACATGAGAGGAATGAATGTTTCAAACTAAATGGAGTTCCGGAATGGTATAAGAAATTAAAGGAAGATAAAATACCAAAGCATGCGCACTGTGTTACTCAGTCAACTCAGGAAGGAAGATCTCTAGCTTCTGTCTCCACTAGTCCTAACACTACTGGACAGATTTCTCATTATATACAACAGGAAGTTGAGAAGGTCATAAACCAGATGAGAGGGGTGGGAGGAGTTGGTTCTAATGGAGGAAACATTAATACCGTCAATAATGTTTCTTCTCTTAGGCCACTCAGTTCCTTAGACAGACACTATGCTTTTAGTACTTTTGGGGAGTTGAATAATAAAGGAGTTTGGATCATGGACTCAGGTGCTAGTAGTCATATTTGTTGTGATAAAAGTCTACTTTACGATTTGAAACCACTAAGCTCTCCTCAAAGCATTTATCTTCCCAATGGTGCAGTTCAACAGATCTTTGAAATGGGATCAGTGAGACTGGTAGAGAACATAATTCTGAGAGAGGTCTTTTATGTTCCTACATTCACACACAATCTAGTGTCTACATTTCAGTTGACACGAGCTCTTGAACTGAGGTGCACCTTCTTTCCTGATTACTTCTTAGTACAGAATATAGAGAATGGCCATATTTTGTGCATGGGAAAGGCAATTGGGCGCTTGTATGTAATTGAACAGGATCTTTCTATACATCCAGTGAACATGGTACCTCAAATTGATCATGCCAGAATTTTAGAGTGGCATGTGAGGCTAGGACATGCCTCCTTTCAGGCTTTGAAACACATTCCTGAATTGAAGACTCTTTGTACATCAGATGCTAAAGGATATCTAGTTGCATGTGATATTTGCCACAAGGCCAAACAGTGTAGAAATCATTTTCCAGTTCTTAACAGGAGAAGTGAAATCTTATCTGAGTTAGTGCATGGAGATGTTTGGGGACCTTATCATGTTGATAACATTGCCAATGCTTCTTATATTCTTACTCTGGTGGAAGATCATACTAGGTGTACTTGGACTTATCTGTTGCAGTCCAAGCACCAAGTATGTGGGATTTTACAACAATTTGTCAACATGGTAAGGACACAATATGGTTGTGGGATTCTGAAATTGAAGACTGATAACGGCTCTGAATTTGTGAATCATTCTGTTCAGACCTTTTTGATGGAATCTGGTATTGTTCATCTGAAAAGTTGTGCTTATAGCCCTCAACAAAATGGCACAATTGAGAGAAAACATCGTTCTCTTCTGGAAATAGCAAGGGCTTTGATGTTTTATAGTAGACTTCCTGAAAAGTTCTGGCCCTATTCCATTCTTTCTGCCACATGGATTCTTAATAGAATTCCTAGCCAGACATTAAACTGGATCAGTCCATACCAAACACTAACAGGTTCAGCACCATGTCGTCCAATGCTGATATAGTATGACCGGATTTGCATCTTTATCTAGTGTAAAGAAGATTGAGAGTAAATGTAAAAATTGTGCTCGTATTTTGATTTATTTGATATGTGAAATTGGATAAAACCTTATACTTTGATAAGTTGTTGAATTTGGAAAGATCTTGTAGTTTTCACCGATCTTTTGTATGAAATAGTGGAATTGAAAGCTAGAAAGGAGAAAAGGTTCTGCAAATTCTTATTGTTACCCATACGTTCTAAGTTGGATTGCAATTAAAAAGACATCATCAATTAATTAATTTAATACGTATTTTGGTTATAATCGTTTGTTTTGCTTAATAAGTAAGATGTCACCATCCCAACATAAATGAAGGCGGTAAGTCTTGTCTTACTTATGATAATTGATATTACACATTGCTCGTAAACCAATATGTAACAAAAAAAATTGAATCTTTTATAATATTTATTAAAATTTCAGATGACAAAAATACAATCGAAAATGAAATCTTTACAAAATCTGTCAATTTCGGTGGGCAAAAGACAAGATAAAAATAAACAAAATTTCACAGGGGAAGAGTCCGGCTCCGAGAAGGTTGTCGATATCGGGTTTCGCTGTTGGTGGATTTTTCAGTAGAGGACCAAACTCTTCACTCCATAGTTTTTTTGCATTTTAACACAAAAACCAACCAACCATGAACCCATAATCAATAAAGATAACTAAAATAAGTCAGTCAAACAAATCTAAAGTACTGGAAAAGTTACAACCCATCTAAATTTCCAGATCCATCTTCCCATCAACAAAATACAAGATCCCTTTTTTTGTCACAATAGATGAAGAAGAGCAGTTCCCTACCTTGTCCAGTACAACGTTATCAGCAGTACAAGATAAAAAATAAGAAAGAGTAGAAAATATCTATAGAGAGAACCCTAGATATAAGAACATAGAGAAGCGAGAGAAAGGCTAAAGAGAGAGAGAGGGTAGAACACAAGTAATAGTTTTTGTGGATAGAGATAGAGATCTTTTGAAATAACTAAACCAGAGTTAAAGAAAAAGAAAAGGAAAGAAAGAAAAGCAAATTAAAAAGATTAAAGAAAAAATAAATATCATTCAAATTTTAATACACGTGTCGCACGTCGGGGAGGGAGGAACACTGCTCTCCCCCAGCATCAAATAAACCCTTTTTCTTGCCAAGGCAGATAGAAGCTGAGATGAGAGAGAACATGTAAGAGGATAGAGAAGAAAAGTATGAGTTTTCTTGAAAATACTCTGACCGATATATATATATATATATCTCGTAAAATCCGGTGAGAAAATAAAAACAAAAAAATTGAAAAAGAAAGGAGCTTTGTTTAGGTATAGACAACTAGTGCGTTAGTACTTCCACACTTGCTCTTCATGCACTTCACTGCTTGTGGGGCTTTACAGAGAGTGTCACCATGCGGAATCTTTTAACACAAATTACAGTTAAACCTCGATAAAGTAATAATTTCGTTAAGATAATAATTCTTCCGGTCCCGATATGGGCTAATGCACTAAAATAATATTTGATAAAGTAATAACCTCGTTAAATGAATATTTTTTCTAGGTCCCAAGGTTATCACTTTATTGAGGTTTAACTGTATACATTTGTCTAGGGCTGTTTAAACTTTGGCCAAACCGGCCGAACCGAATTGAGTTCGGTTATGACAAAACCGAACTTTTAAGTTCGGCCCGGTTCCCAGTTAGTAAAATCTGCAATCTTCAATTTTCGGTTCGGTCCAGTTAAAGTTACCGATTTGGCCGAACAGAACTGAAAATCGGTTTAATTTTTAGTAATAAATTAATTTTACTTATTTTATAATAAAATTAAAAACATAAAATTAAGAGTAGTAGCCCTAATTTTTGCCGTCAGTGTCAGTCTCTACACCGCCGCTCACTTCACTCTGAATTCTGATTTCTAATTTCTGAAGGCTCACCGGCCACTCCACTCTAGTGAGTCCAGTCGGTCGTCGCTCAAATCACCGGCGGCTACGACGGCTGGGCTAACCCCTACTTCTCTGCACGAAGCCATATCACATCTACTTGCCCCAAAATCGATAGAGGTCGGGGCGATAAAACTAAAGAGCCTTCTATTTTGAGAGATCGATCGACGAGGAGTCAGGGACAAGGACGGAGATGGATCGATAGGAATGAAAGTAAGATCAAATGGTCTTTGTACCTAGTCCTGCATGAATAGCTTGAAATACCATTCTGCCCTTTCAATTCTTCTGTAATCGCACTTTATTGCTTGCTTAATTTGGCTTGAGAGTTTCCAGAATGGTGTTCTCAGGTTTGTTCCCTTCTCCCCCTAATGTTGTGTATGTAGATTTTTTGATTTATTTATTAATGTAGCTTGTAGCCTTAGTGACTGAGATAGAAATCACCATGCATTAGAAACCAAGCAACTATCCAACCAATTGAATAAATTTATAAAATAAGTCAATAAGCTGCATGCTTGCATTGTAGCGCTAGTTGTTACAGCAACCCTCATACTCTTTCCAGTTTCCAATTTCGTATCATGTATTTAGCTCTTTGTGTTTCTATTGTATTTATATTGATTGATTGAGAAAAATTGTGTTATGAATAGAAATGGCCGGAGAAAGCAGACAACCATCTTCACCCTTACCTTGGGAATTGGGGTTAGAAGGGGGAGACGATCAAATGGAGCACGAGGAGATTGAAGTTACGGGTGCAAGGCAAGCACAAGAAAAAAATCATAGTGGAAAGATTTCCCAATGTACTTCTAAAGCTGCATTTTCTATAAGAAAAGTGATAAAAAAAAAAATATCTCAAGTTTGGGATCATTTTACCAAGTATCGTGATGAGGATGGCAATGAACGTAGTCAATGCAATTATTGTGAAAAAAACTGTGCGGCTGATCTTAACAAAAATGGAACTTCAAGCATGAAAAATCACTTGATTGTTTGCAAAAAGAATCCCCACAATAAGAAAATAAAACGACCACCACTTGGACAGTTTTTTAGTAATAGTGCTAGTGGAAGAAAATTAGGGAGCTTTAACAATTGGAAGTTTAATCCAAGATGATGGTAGGAAGGCACTTGCCATATTTATTTTTAAATCTGAATTACCATTTTCGATTGTAGAAGATAAGGGATTTAGGGAATTTATGCTTGTTGCTTGTCCTATGATGCATATCCTTGTAGAAGAACAGTAACTCAAGATATCTTGGGTTTGTATCTTGAGCATAAGAACAAATTGAAGTCTTTGTGGATGAAAAATAAGCAAAGAATGTCTTTGACAACTGACACTTGGACTAGTAATAGCAAGATCAATTTTATATGTTTGACTGGCCACTACATTGATGATGAGTGGAAATTGCATAAGATTATTCTTAACTTTGTTCCAATTGCTAGTCGCAGAGGTGAGGATATTGGGATTTTAGTTGAAAAATGTTTGCAAGAGTGGGGTGTTGAAGATATTTTTTTCTATTGCTGTTGATAATGCTTCTTCGAATGATATTGTTGTTGCTTATCTAAGAAAAAGGTTGATTGCATGGAAAAAGTTTTATTGACTAGGAAGTATTTGCATGTTCAATGTGTTGCACATATTGTGAACCTAGTTGTTAAAGATGGACTGAAAGAGGTGTCACAATCTGTTGAACGCATTTGTATGGTTGTGAAATACATTAGGCAATCACCTGCTAGGTTGCAGAAATTCAAAGCTTATGCTGAGAAGGAGAAGGTACAAAGTAATAAGATGTTATGTTTAGATGCGCCTACTCAATGGAATTCTGTGTTCTTTATGCTTGAAACTGCTGTCATTTATCCTTATATGAAGTTGAGTTTCAAAAAGACATTAATGGGGTTGGCCATTATGGTGAAGTTGGAGAGCCAACAAAATATGACTGGGAGGTTGCTGAGAGATTGTTTGTGTACTATGTTGTTTCTATGATTTAACTCTCAAAATTTCTACATCAAAACATGTGACATCTCATGTATTTCTAGATGAAATTGCAAATGGATGATGCTATAAAACAACGGATTTCGAGTGATGATAGAGAGTTGTCTTCTATTGCTTTGAAAATGAAAACTAAGTTTGACAAGTGTTGGAAGGACCCAAAGAAAATGAACATGTTGTTACTTGTGGTTTTAATTCTTGATCCTAGAAGGTAATTCAAGTATGTTCTTATCACGTTGAAAGACATTTATGGTTCGGAAGCGGGAGAAACCATTGGTGTTATGGTGAAGGGGGCATTGTGTAATATGTTTGATGAATATAAGAAATTCTATGGGCCGACTGAAAGTCAAGGAGCAAGTGAGTCACAAGATTCAAACCGTGTTAGACTTAATGTTGCTAAGCATTCTTGAATAGATTGAATATATGTTATGGCGAGGATAATGAGTTGCTTGGTAAGTCGGAGGTGGATTTATATTTGAATGAGAAGCCCGTGAAAGAAAATTTGAATATGGAGTTTGATATTCTTAAATGGTGGAAAGGTAAATCGGAAGAACCTTTTCCTATTTTATCAAAAATGGCTCGAGATTTGTTAGCTATGCCCATTTCTATGGTTGCTCCGGAGTGTGCTTTTAGTACCAGAGGTCGTGTAGTTGATGATTTTAGATCCTCCTTGGCTCCTAAAACTAAACAAGCTCTAATTTGCTTCGAAGATTGAATACTGTTGGGAGATGATTCAGTAGCTCCACAACTTGTTGGGAGATAGCTCAGCAGTCTAGTGCTCTGAATATTTGCTGAAGATTTGAAGATCTCAAAACCCTACTTTGAACTGATGAACCATTTCGTTGTAATCTGTATTGTTCTGTCTCTGAGGTTTCAGACTCAGTAGACACTCTTCATTTGGTTCAGATGCTTAGTAGATTACCAGCCTCAGTACCAGAAGAAGAAGACTCAGTGATCTTGGACTCAAGGGAGCGAGAATGCGAAAAGAAGTCGGTGGAACCCGAACTCGGCGGAGTGGTTCATCGAACTCGAGAGTTGATCTTCGTAGAGGCCGACTCGAGCGGGAGCATGCTACCGAATATAGATCGGACTCGATGAACGATCGAACAGTCTTCTAACTGTCAGAACTTACTAAGTCAAATCAGCAGAGTCATACGAGGAAGAGAGAAGTCAGCTTCAGATCTACCTTGAAGTCTTTTTTGTCTCACCTACTTTCTTCATCCTCGACCAATGACGAGCAGCCAGCTGTCAACTTTCTGATTAAAGCTACAAGTCAACAACTTTCCAGAAATGGAGGGAAAGTACTCTGCCACCATTATTTGAAAGAGCCGTTAGCTACCCAAAAGAGAGAGACACAAGGATCGTCGTCTCCAACGGATCTATCCTTGTCTCTGCTCTATAAATAGAGGGATACAATTCAAATTGAAGCTCACCTACGAATATAGAGAAAATCGAAGAACACAAGAGCATTCACGAGCAACTCAAAATGACCTAAGTCTTCCGCAAGAAGTTTAAAGAGAAATCTCCGGTGAAAGACGACATACCTGCTCATAGGGAACCAAGCTGAACTCGAGTATAAAGCCTCTAGTATCCAAGCGACTGAATACGAACCCAAGTCCATACTTAGACTGTTCGTCGCTCTAGAAGCCACCTTCTCGTTCCCTATCCCTCTAACCTAAGCTCAGCAGATCTTATCCATAGCTTAGACGAAGGAGTTCATATCTGAACTGATCTTTATTGTAAAGGATTCCTTCATAGTTGGAGAGTTTTTCAAACGCCTTAGTTTGATCTTTTGTAAACTGAGACTTGCTCAGTATAAATCTCAAGACCAGTGTTTGTCCATCGTACAAACCGACTGAGACTATCTCAGTATAATACATAGCTTCCTGATCTTTCGGGACAGTGGACGTAGGATTGTTGGATCCGAACCACTTTAAAAACTGCATGTGTTCTGTGTGTTTTTCTGTTTTTAACTGTTGCATTGATTACTGTGCATACCGAAAGTATTTTCTAAACTCATTCAATCGAGTTTCAAGAAAAGCTTAATCGATCGCAAGAATATACATCGAAACCGTTTTATTAAAAACGTTTTCTAAACTCAATCGAATTTGGGCCTACACATTTCCGCACTCATCGAACTTCATGAACGGATTCGAATTCCGACTCAAGTCGGCCCAGCGAGCCTCGGTGAAGTCGGCCACTCTCTGCGACACGATCCAAAATAACTTATTTGGTCTACTGAACTCATTCAGTACGGCACGCTCCTAAAAAGGACTGTTCGTGTTTGAAGTTGAGAAATTGTTTTGAGGTGTATTCACCCCCCCCCCCTCTACACCTGAACGTTTAATCTCAGGACCAACAATTGGTATCAGAGCAGGAGTTCTCTAAGACTCTTGTTATTCTGAAACTGGTCTACTTGAACGGATCCAGAAAACGTTTTCACTGCATATCATTCTTCATTCATATCATTATCTACTATGTTTGATATGTCAGGAATCAGGATGGTACCCATGTTCTCAGAAGAGAACTACGGGGTATGGCGGGTCAGGATGGAGGCACATCTTACCTCCCTCCACGACAGCATGACAGAGGTACTGGAGGACGGACCTATCATTCCAATGGTTGATAGTGTCGTAACTCAGGACCTAGCACAAGGAGGAGGAATGGTGACCGGGAAGAAGATCCCTAAAGACAGAAGTCTCTTCACCCCTAAGGAGAAGAAGCTTCACAACTTAGACCGGGTCGCCAGAAACGCCATACTGACCACTCTGAGCGATTCTTACCTCGGTAGAGTTCAGGACTGCAAGTCCGCGAAAGAACTCTGGGATGCTCTAGCGCTACTGAGTCGGGGGACTCAGAAGATCAAAGCCAACAAGCTAGCGGTGGAACTTCAGAAGCTGGTGAGACTGTCTCTCATGCCTGGTGACTCCATTGAAGATCTCAACGTCAGATTCACGGATCTGATGAACTCTATCAACGGGCTGGGAAAGACATTCTCCAACCGAGAGATGAATCTCAAGATTTTGAGGGCACTGCCAGACGGTCATTGGAATCCCTTTGCTACTTTACTGAGACATTCTGATTTAGATATTGTTACTCCTGACCATATCTTTTCAGAACTTAAAGCTGAGGAGTTCAAGTTTGGTTTACCTCAAAGGAAGCAGCAAGCTGAAGCTGACACCCAAGTCGACCATGCCTTCAAAGCATCAGTCAGCACAGTGGCTCCAACTTCTAGCAAGGCTGAACCTTCACTCAGTGATTTACAAGAAGGAAACCTAGCTAAGAAATACGCGCTGCTTGCCGTGAAGTATCAGAAAGAGAAGGAGAGGCGCAGAAAACTTTCAAGAGTCGTCAGAGACTCCAAGGGTAAGTCTGAGTATACACCTAAGTGCACTCCTGACCCATATACTTCTGAATGCTGGAAACAGGAGGACTCAGCTCAGTAGAAAGACAACGAAAGCAAAGAAGAGAGAGTCACTACCTGCTACAACTGCAAGAAGCCAGGACACTATCAGTATGATTGTCCTGAGCTCAGTACTGCTGAGAGAGCAGAACGAAAAGCTCGAAGGGAGAAGTTCATCAAAAAGCGTCAAGCATATATAGCTGGTGAACTCTCAGACGACTCAGATGAAGTCGATTCCTTCATGGACTCATCCGACGATGAAGCGGCATTCATGTCCATAGAGCTTGAAGAAGACGCTGAAAAGTGTCTCATGGCAGGAGAAGAGGATGAGGTAAGCTCTCACGCTCCACTTAACTCCTCTTCACACTGCACACACGACACTATTTCAGGTGCAGACGAGAATTTGGATGTCGCAATCGCATATGAAGAACTACTCGACGAGCAGATTCAGATGAGTCTGCAGCTCAGTAAGACTCTTCAGGAGTTGGATACCCTGAAAGTGGAGAATCAGAGACTTTCTCAGGAGAGTCAGGTTGCTACTAAGTCAGAAGGACTTGTGTTGAAACTCAGGGAGGAGATAAACTCTCTGATGGCCAAGTCTCAGCATCAAGAAGATCGGATCTCGATCTTGACCAATGATTTGACTCGAAAGATACTTGGCCCGAGTCTCATGAAGCAAGAGTTGTCAGGACTTCAGACCGAGCATGAACTGCTGAAGAAGAGCGATAATGTCTGGAGGAACCTGATGACAGAGCGGTACATGGGCGCTGAAAAGAAACTTGAGGCGATGCTAGCAAGCAACAAGCCTAAGCACTGCAAGGAGGGACTTGGATTCAGCTATGGAGCCTCGTCATCTGCCCCCGTACGCTCGTAAAAACCGACTAGCCGACAGATTTGTTCAAGGGGGAGACCATCAACGCAGAGATTCTGAACCCCTTAGCCAAGAACAAACAAAAGATGAAGGCACCTCATCCCAGCTATCAGCAGCAAAGCCTTCAGAGTTTTTAACTACCGTACCCTTTGCGTGGAGGAAAGCCCTCATGTTATTTTTAATGAGTTTGCTGCGAAGACAGGGAGCGGGAACTCTAAACCGAGTCCGAGGACATCGAGAAGCGCTACGGGATCCGAGGCTAAAAGATAAAGTTGAAAAGATCCAGCTGTGTTGGGATGATGATTCAGATGAAGAAACTGAAGATAAGTCTACTGAATCTCAGCCAGCAGCAGAAGTAGCTGAACATATTAACTCTACTGAATAAAGTCAATCCCACGTAACTCAGGTCGATGAAGAAACCCAAGTGGTAACTAAGACCTCTACTGAGAGTAATAATTCAGGGGGAACAAATGAAGTTCCTGAGCTAAATGCCCCTGGACCTGTGACTCAGTAGACCCAACTTTAGTAACTGAATTGCTTCAATCTCAGAATAGTACAACTGAAATGCCTTACTCACCTACTATATGTGTTGAACAAATCTCAGATGAGGAGTTGAAACATCGTAGATCGTGGTTGGACGCTCACACATCTGATTTGATTATTGGAGATCCTTCAGCAAGCGTAAAGACAAGATCCAGATTCTATTAGGGAGAAAGCGCAATATATTCTTGCTTCTTGTCTACTGAAGAACCTCAGTCAGTTGAGGATGCACTTAAGGACGCTGATTGGATCATAGCCATGCAGGAGGAGCTGAATCAGTTCACGAGAAACGAAGTATGGGAGCTTGTTGACAGACCCCAGCATCAACATGTGATTGGAACTAAATGGGTCTTCAAGAACAAGCGAGATGAAAGCAAGACTCATGGCAAAAGGCTACTGTCAAGCTGAAGGGATAGATTTCGACGAAACTTTCGCTCCAGTTGCAAGATTGGAGGCAATCAGACTATTCCTAGCCTACGCAACACATCAGCGATTCAGAGTTTATCAAATGGATGTGAAGTCTGCGTTCCTGAACGGCGTGCTGAAAGAAGAAGTCTACATAGAGTAGCCTCCCGGCTTTCAGCAGGGACATTAGGTCTACAGACTCAAAAAGGCTCTGTACGGGTTAAAACAGGCACCCAGGTCTTGGTACGATACCCTATCTGAGTTTCTTCTTCAGAATGGTTTTCAGAAAGGCACAGTAGACCGCACATTATTCAGCATTCGACTGGAAGACAATATCCTACTTGTGCAGATCTACGTAGATGACATAATCTTCGGATCGAAGAACGTCATCATGTGTCAGCAGTTTGAGAAAATGATGAAGGATAAGTTCGAGATGTCAATGATGGGAGAGATGAACTATTTCCTCGATTTTCAAGTCAAACAATCTGAGAAGGGAACGTTCATCAATCAAGGCAAATACACTCGAGACCTCATCAAGAAGTTCGGTTGCACATCCGGCAAACCAATCAAGATCCCGATGAACACGAACATGAAAATCGATCTTGATAAAGAGGGAGTATCAGTAGACCATACTGAATTTCGTGCTATTATTGGTTCATTGTTATATCTAACAGCTACTCAACCTGACATAACTTATGATGTAGGTGTCTGCGCTCGATTTCAGGCGAATCCTAAGCAGAGTCACATGGACTCAGCAAAGAAGATTCTCCGCTATCTCAGAGGAACACCTGACATGGGTTTATGGTATCCAGCTGATGATAATATTGAACTAACTGGTTATTCTGATGCTGACTATGCAGGATGTAGAATTGACCGAAAGTCAACTTCTGGAACGTGTCAGTTCTTTGGAAGTAAGCTGATTTCATGGTTTTCAAAGAAACAATATTCAGTAGCGAGGTCAACTACTGAAGCTGAATATATGGTCATCGGAAGTTCTTTGCGCCCAAATCCTTTGGTCGAGACAGCGGCTACGCGACTATGATGTTATTCGGAATGAAGTGCCGATCTTCTCATGACGGCCACCAAGGTCAATTGCAATCACTCAGAACCCAGTACTCCATACGAGATGCAAGCACGTGAACATCAAACACCACTTCATTCATGATCATGTCGAAAAGAAGGATATCAGGATGGAAAAGATCTATACTGACCATCAAAGGGCAGATATTCTGACCAAGCCTCTAGCTGAAGCCAGATTCAGAGAACTTTCAGTAGAGCTAGGTCTGCTGGACCTTACTGACTCCAGTCAGTAAGTGAATTCAGGAAGAGGAGCATTCAGCAAGGGGGAATGTTCACTCTCGGTACTGAGTAAATTCAGTACGTAGAGACTCAGCAACCATCTACACGAGGTATCAATTGACTACGATGTTCAGCTGACAGGTTTGCGTATATCTACTCAGTAGCCAATGAAATATTATGTGCATTTATGATTCAGATTCAGCTTCGTATTCAATGCCTTAGAAAATGTCATTTAATATAACAGTTTACATTAAATACACGATATTCTATGTAAAGCATGCTGAACTCTGCGGCGCATTAAATGCATGTCGTATCAAGTTACTTCTTTGTCTATTTACAACTGTATTTTGACTTAGGCGGCTAAATTGATCATTACCTATTTTATAATATTAAATCCTAGCCGTCCATCTCAAAAAGCTATTTCAAACTGAACCGTGGATTATTAACTGTTCATCTTCTTTAACATATATAAACACGTTCAAAGTTAGAAACCGCCATTTTCACTCTGCAATTTCACAACCCTAGTTTTCTGAGAAAAAACCTTCGTTTCCTTGCAAACTCATTTTCAAATATCTCAGAAAAACATTTGGTAAATCTTTCATGATCATTTAGCATCGTACATGATATCTTTAATATTTTTCGTTCGATACTGATTTCTTGTCTCTGCAGATTATTAAATATGGCAGGAAGAGATGTTATGGGACCGGCGAACATGAAAGAGATCCTCGAGAAAGACCGTGTATGGTTCGAGCCGATGATGGAGTTTGACTCCTGCGATCTAGATTTCATGGAGAAAATCTTTGACTCGCTGAGGGCGACTGGATTGGAGAGGTTTCTGTCAAGGAAGCCATCATACTTCCTTCCTCGACAGATAGCTGAGTTGTATCTGAACTCAGAGTCAGTAGATGGGGACATCCGATGCAGATTTGTCACCCATATTCTTGGAGACCCCGCCCGCGTCATTCCTGAAATCAAAATGATGTCTATCAATGAAGCGCTTCAGCGAAGCTTTCAACTTCCAAGCGAAGGCTTCACTACAGTAGGCTATAAGGACGATCTTATGGACGAATATTTGGAAGTGTTCTACGGGAAGCCTACAACATTCAGAGCTGCCTTCCCAAAGAACGATATGCTTCCCCAGTATAGAGCTCTTGCATACATAGTGACTCAGATACTGACGAGTCAGGCCAGCTCGTTTGACCAACCGAAGATTCAACTGATGATGGCCATTCACGATCATGCAAAGATTAATTGGGTTGAATTCTTCCTGAAGGAGTTTATGACTCAGGCTGCGAAGTTTGATCATTTAGACAACTGCTTGTCAGTGAAGGGAAAATTATTATACGGCACGAAGCTATCTGTTATGATAGAAGACCTCTGCGGAGCGGACAATGTGGTGTATGCTGACAAGCTGTATTTCAACCCGAAGAAAGTCCGATTCCAGAGCAGGGCAACGGCCCTTCAGCAGATTGGATCAGGGCCTATTGATCCCAAGTCAGGAACTCAGAAGACCTCTACTCCTACGAAGAAGAGGTCGCCTCCCAAGTCTACTCCCAAGACGCCGACCAAGAGACTGAAGAAAGTCAGTGAGGTCGTTCCAGAGGTTGTTTCCGAACCACCTCTGCAGCTGAGGGACGAGGCTGAGTCCTCAGAGAAAACTCAGTCAGTGGAGAAGGCCGTCTCCACTGAACGAGATGAGACAGTGGACCAAGGGGTCGAAGCTGAACAGATTCCTATGACTGAGAGCCCTTTGGATATTCCTCCACTTAGCAGCATTCCGTCTGCTGAGAAGCAACAATCTCTGATTAAAGTCGAAGATTCCGAGACTGCTTTTGAGTCAGAATCGACCTGGATGGAGGCATCTGCTCTGCAATCAAGAACCTCCCGAGAGATTGTTGAACATATCCCGGAGATAGCCAGCCACACTGACCTTATCATACTGGCAAGGCAGGCTAAACTCCATATGTTGATCAGGTTCCAGGAGTGGTATACCCTGAACAAGCTGATCAAACACCACTCCTGCGAACAGCTCCACGAGGAGGAGCTGATGATAAGGAACAAGATTGGATACTCAGAGTCATCTGACATCTGTTCCTTGGATGACTTGAGGGATGCCCTGCTTGCCATGCTGAATGACCGCCAACCAACCTCAGCAACGACACCCTCAGATGGGTCTAACCCCGATGGTCAGGACCCACCCCGTGATTCAGGCCCTAAGAAGCCTGATGAGGGAACTCAACTGGACAAGGATGCACCAACTTCTACAGCTGAACCTCCTCTCAACATCCTTGGACCAGGTCAGTCGGAGGCTGGTACCTCGAAGTCTGCAGAACCAGCTCAGCTTCTTCTTGAGTCTGCGTTCGAGGTAGCGCCCAACCCTAAAAGCAGACGATCGAAGTCAGTGGCGAGGGCCCTGAGGAGTCAAGGAGCTCAGAACAGACTCCTCGCCCGTGCCGTCCACAAGACGTGGAGGCAGACCACTCAGGCTCAGAGTGCGGAGATCAAGGGGCTCAGAACTTCTACTGAAAACACGCCTGCCCCCGACTTCTCAACCATCCTGACTGAAGCACTCGCCACTCAACGAGCCAACTTCGAAGAGCAACTGAAGTTGATGGAGGTTGGCCAAGCGAAACTTATGAAAGAATACAAGGCCGCCCAGTCAGCTCACACTGCATCCGTCTCCTCTATCTCTCAGGCCTCCGAGCTCAGAATCCAAACAATTCAGAAGGCTATGGAAGATAAGGTGGATCAGAAGTTGCAAGATATTCAGACAGCAGTAGATGCCTCTCATAAGAAGTACAGCGAACAGCTAACTGATGAGAGAAACGAACTGCATGAGAGACTCACAAAGCTGCAGTACGCATTGGATGATCTTTTAGTAGCCTACAGGAGTCTAGATAAGAAGGTGCAGATTCCCACCCCTGGCTTATTTGTTGGTGCCAAAAAGGGGGAAGGAAAGCTGAAGATTACTGAAGGGAAGGAGAAGGTACTGAGAGTACCTAAAGGAGTGAGGACAGTGGCCGGAACTACTCAGAGTCAGCAATCTGCTCCCACTGGTCTCTCTACTCAGTCTGCACAAGGCGAGGCCCAGGGTGTCTCAACAGCAGGAGATGTAGTGCCTGCTGAGATCGGCCCAAGTGGCTCAGGACCCAAAGATTCTGCTACTCAAGCAACTCAGACACCGAGCGATATAATCAAGGAGATTGCTAAGTATGCAGAGGAGGACTCAGAAGAGGAAGAGGTTCCTCTGCCTCCTCCAGTGCAAGGAAAGGGCAAGAAAATATTGAATCTTCCCACTCCTCCCAAGAAGAAAACTAAAAGATACATCACTCTTGACGAAGAAGCTCAGATAGCTGCAGATGAGAAGCTTGCCAGAGAGATTGCCGAGGCTGAGGCTGCCAACAAGCCAAACAAAAAGTCAGCCAAAGGCAAGACTAAGGCCCCAACAGGAGGTAGGAAGCCTGGGACAAGGCTGCCTCCAAGGAAATTAAAGCTGAGTGATGAGGCTGACAAAGAAAAGGAAAAAGAACAGCAGTAGCAACAACAACAGACATCTGGTCAGTAGGGAACTTCAAAAGAAAAATCCTCTACTCCTACTGATTCAGAAGAAGAAGAGCATGTACCCTATGTTCCCTCGAAGAAACAAGAGCTTGAAATGCAAGAGATATGGGATCAGATGGAGAGGTATCTAGACAGAGGAGTTGAAGCAAGGCAAATAGAAGCAGCAAGAGAAAGGCTCAGATTGGCATATCTAGAAGCTCTGAGGCTGAAGGCTGAGAAGGAAGCAAGTTAAAGGATTCCTGAGAAGGCAGATATCCCTTATAAATACAGAAGACTCAGGAAGCCTACTGATCTTAAGATCCACAGATGGCCCAGAGTGGATGAATGGATGCCATGGGAACGGACACAGAGATGGGAGTCACTAAAGGCAGACTACATCAAGAGATACTATTTCTAGAGATACTGGCCTGAAATGCACAAGTCTATTGCACTTGCTGAATGGCTTCTGAAGACTGACCCAGAGATATTTGCTAGAGTTCAGAAGGCCATAGCAAACAAAATTGATGTCAGGGTCCCAGCTCCAAGGATCATGCCTCCCCCACTGAAGCTTGATGGCTCTGTTCATTATGGGGTGATTGAGAAAGAGATTAAAGATGCTGCCCAAGCAAGACATCTAGATGAAGATAAGCCTGCTGATTTGCCAAAGATACTGGAGCTAATGAAGATCACTTACATAATGTATGGACTGCCACTTCCTGAATCAAAATCAAAGGACTTCAAAGACAGGATTCAGCAGTTCAGATGATAGATAGCTTCTGTATTTCTTTTCTGTTCTATTTTTCTTAAAATAGCAGTCTGATGTATTTGTACAGTATTTCCTTATATATAAAACATCACTGTTATTCGGCCCTGACAATTCCTTATTGTATATATGGCCTTGTTTACTTTATGCTTAACACACAGAATCACTCAAGTGATTACTAACTCACACACTCACTGTATATGTTTATATCTGTCAGTTTTTACCTTGTTAGATTCTAGTATGTTAGATTGCTTATAGATGGGGGAAAATGTTGTTAAGAAAGGGAGAAATTGCTATTAGTTTTCTATATAGGTTCTGATATTTCTTCTCTGTTCCCCTCAGTAGTCTAGAACTTGAAGAACAACTCCATGGATTCTACCTGTAATACTTGTAAGGAGCTCTGTCTCTAATAGTTATAGTGTTAGGTTTTGGCATCATCGAATAGGGGGAAAATGTTGGGAGATGATTCAGTAGCTCCACAACTTGTTGGGAGATAGCTCAGCAGCCTAGTGCTCTGAATATTTGCTGAAGATTTGAAGATCCCAAAACCCTACTTTGAACTGATGAACCATTTCATTATAATCTGTATTGTTCTGTCTCTGAGGTTTCAGACTCAGTAGACACTCTTCATTTGGTTCAGGCGCTCAGTAGATTACCAGCCTCAGTACCAGAAGAAGAAGACTCAGTTATACTGGACTCAGCAGGAGTGGTTCACTGAACTCAGAGTTGATCTTCAGTAGAGCTGACTCAGCAGGAGCATGCTACTGAATATAGATCAGACTCAGCAACGGCTGAACAGTCTTCTAACTGTCAGAACTTACTAAGTCAAATCAGCAGAGTCATATGAGGAAGAGAGAAGTCAGCTTCAGATCTACCTTGAAGTCTGTTCTATCTCACCTACTTTCTTCATTCTCGACCAATGACGAGCAGCCAGCTGTCTACTTTCTGATTAAAGTTGCAAGTCAACAACTTTCCAGAAATGGAGGGAAAGTACTCTGCCACCATTATTTGAAAGAGCCGTTAGCTACCCAAAAGAGAGAGACACAAGGATCGTCGTCTCCAACGGATCTATCCTTGTCTCTGCTCTATAAATAGAGGGATACAATTCAAATTGAAGCTCACCTACGAATATAGAGAAAATCGAAGAACACAAGAGCATTCACGAGCAACTCAAAATGACCTAAGTCTTCCGCAAGAAGTTTAAAGAGAAATCTCCGGTGAAAGACGACATACCTGCTCATAGGGAACCAAGCTGAACTCGAGTATAAAGCCTCTAGTATCCAAGCGACTGAATACGAACCCAAGTCCATACTTAGACTGTTCGTCGCTCTAGAAGCCACCTTCTCGTTCCCTATCCCTCTAACCTAAGCTCAGCAAATCTTATCCATAGCTTAGATGAAGGAGTTCATATCTGAACTGATCCTTATTTTAAAGGACTCCTTCATAGTTGGAGAGTTTGTCAAACGCCTTAGTTTGATCTTTTGTAAACTGAGACTTGCTCAGTATAAATCTCAAGACCACTGTTTGTCCAGCGTACAAACCGACTGAGACTATCTCAGTATAATACATAACTTCCTGATCTTTAGGGACAGTGGACGTAGGATTGTTGGATCTGAACCACTTTAAAAACGGCATGTGTTCTGTGTGTTTTTCTGTTTTTAACTGTTGCATTGATTACTGTGCATACTGAAAGTATTTTCTAAAATCATTCAACTGAGTTTCAGCAAAGCTTAATCGATCGCACTAACATACTGAAACTGTTTTATTAAAAACGTTTTCTAAACTCAACTGAATTTGGGCCTACACATTTCCGCACTACTGAACTTTAGCTGAACGGTACTGAATTCTGACTCAAGTCAGCTAGCAGGCCTCAGTGAAATCAGCCACTCTGCCACACGATCCAGAACAACTTATTTGGTCTACTAAACTCGTTCAGTACGACACTCTCCTGAAAAGGACTGCTCGTGTTTGAAGTTGAGAAATTGTTTTGAGGTGTATTCACCCCCCCCCCACTACACCTGAACGTTTAATCTCAGAACCAACAGATACGCAATGGACCTCGCATACCCGTTGAAGAAGATTACCTACACATTGAGAGCATAGAAAAAGGTATGTCAAACTTAATTTTTAATCTTGTCTTTTCCTATATAATTTTAACACTTTTTTTATCACTTTTATTTTTTAGAGTTTATGTCACGACTCGTGCTTTAGCAAGATGAAGATGTAGTAAAGTTAGAGGTGATTCTTACTTTTCAATGGAGATGAAGATGGTACTTGTTACTTATTATAATTTCTAGTTTTCTAAAGATGGAGTGAAACTAATTATTTTTCATTGACTCCAATTTTTATGTTATTTGCAGTACAGTCTAGATCTAATAATTTTTATTATTTTTATTTTTATGTACGGATTGGTCTAGATTGCAAATGTGGAAGATTGAAGATGGAGTGAAGCTTTTGTACTTTGACAACTTGTTATTTGTTTGCTTTTGGAAATGAGACAATTTCTGCCTTTGTTTGGCTATTGTCTACTGTATAGTGTCTACTGATCGACTTCAAGTCTTTATTGTTGTTTGTTAATTGTTACCAACTTCACTCTTGAATTGAACTTTGAAGTGCATTGGTTTTGAATCTCATTACTTTCCCATCTTTTCTGTTACTTATGATTTGTGTGTAGACTGTGTAGTTCATACAGTAGTAGCAATGTAGTATGATAAATTATTAATGACTAATTACTAATTAGATTATAGTACAAATTCTTTTTTTAAAACAAAACTAAAAATAAATAAAAAGATTTTTAGTAAGTTATAACTTATAATGAAATTATAAACATTAAACAATATAAATATTTATAAATGATAAAACGTTTTAAAAAAAAAGTTTAGCTAGTCGGTCGGCTCGGTTAACCGGCCGAAATTAACCGGTTGAGACCGATAACCGAACCGGTCACTTCAGCCCGATTCTCGGTCAAAGTTTTTTTAGCTTTTTCGGTCCGGTTAACTGGTCGACCGGTTTTTCGATCGAACCAACCGATGAACACCCCTACATTTGTCAATTATTTTATTTGTAGTTTTAATGAAACTATTGCTGAAAGATTCAACTTTAATCGTCGATTACTTGAATTTTACTTGCTTCTTCATCTTAACAAGTGACATTTTATCTAATCGAATATGAATCAAGTTAGAAGTAAAGATTCATTTTTTATGGTTCATATGCTTGTTTGGTGATGGTCTCTATTTTCTTCTGTGTCAATATAACACTAAGAGCACCTTCAATGGCTCATCTAAAGGCTAACGTATCCATGGATGGATGATAGGAATCTATGGATGAGATTTATTTATGGAGAGAGAGTGAATTATGTTTAAATATTTTTTAAGAGAATTGGAAAATGGACTACATGTTTTAAAAAAATAGGCATTGAAGAGAGAATGAAATATAAAAAAGTGGAATAATTATATTTAAAAAAATCTTAGAATTGGTAGATATCAATTCGGATCTTCTGACCCAATTTGTGAGGAACACTACATAGCCCACCAATCAGGTAGTGTCACGTGTGTTTTTAAAGTTAAACAAACACTATAATATTAACTACATGGCCCACCAATACACACGTGACACCGCTTGATTGGTGGACCACTGAGTGGTCCTTGCAAAATTGGGCCAAAAGATCCCTAGCGGGTAGATATGTATGGATAAATGAGAACTATTTATATAGTTCTACATTACCAGAAAAAGCCTTCAAATTTCATTACACAACCAATGTTTCAACCGGCATATAGAACACATCTAATGATCTCACCATTTATATATCACTGATTCACAAACACACACACACAAAAAAAAAACTCATCAAAATCCGAAAAACTGCAAAGAATGTTTCAATAAATGATTCAAAGCAGCAGGAGCAATCTTCCTAGCAAAGAGGAAGCAAATATCAGTAGCCTCATCATTGTAGGTGCATGATGGTCCACCAATGGTCTCACTGAAGAACTTCTCTGTTAGGTCCTTGGCACTGAATGTGGCCGGGTGGGCCCCGCCCCTCGACCAGTCGACCCACGTGAGGGTCCGGTTCGCCAGTAGGTAAGGGGACTGTATGCTCAGCATGGTTGGCAAATAATGCTCATCTGAGTAGCAGCCATGCGGTCTGCAGAACTGCTCAAAGATTGGGTAGTATAGTTCGTCTTGCACGACGGCAACGGCTAGTTTTCGACTTATCTCGAACCACTGGGACCCTTTTCGCCAGTCGGAGAGATTCACCGTTGGGGCCATGTGGGAGCTGTACCGGCCCCTCCCGAAGGGGCCGTCCTCATCAAACGCGCCGATGAAGCTGAACCGGGAGGTGGAGATATAGGAGTAGATTGTGGTGAAGTTCTTGAGAGGGATGCATGCTTCGGAGACGAGGACGAACCACTCGTTCGAGATGTCGAGCAGGGCGTTTGCTAGGAGGCGCCTCTCCGCGTCGCACATGCTCATCTTCCCCCACTCGGCAACCTTACAAGAACAAGAAGAAGAAGAAAATGCATTATAGATCACAATGCTGCACAAAAACGAGGAAATATGCAAAAACAAGATACGACTAAAGCAAGAAAAATGACACGAGAAAACCATAGGTCAAGTTGTTGTTACAAGAAAGTGTTTTGGCTGGACAAATACTAAGGCATCCCTGACAACATTGTATTCACAACAATTCATGAAACAAGGGAGATTTCAGACAAGAAATTTGCTTCTTTTACAAAACATCTAATTCATGAAGAAACTTGGTACAAAATTGAGAATCCATGTAGAGATAGTTGTGTGAAGACATTTAACATGTAGGCAGAGAAGCAAGTAAAAGAAGCATATATGAAAGAGAGGAGTTCCATCCCTCCATTTTCCAATCAAGTAAAAATCAAAAAATATATCAATAATAATAATAATAATAATAATAATAATAACAATAATAATAATAATAATAATAATAATAATATAATAATAATAATAATAATAATAATAATAATAATAATAATAATAAAAATAATATATGTTAAGATGAAATGTGTAAAACTACCATATATTCTTAAATTGCACAAAAACCACTACCGTCAAATTTAACCATGCATGCATCTCAAATACTAAAAGTATGAACATCTTTCAAGAACGGGTATTTTTCAAGAAAACAAGTACACGGTAGTTTTAAACAATTTCACCTAACACTTCGTAACTTTTTCCTTTTTCCCGAAAACGACATCGTAGAATCAAATTATTGGAAGCTTAAGCTAGCTCAGAATCAAGTAAACTCAATACAAAATCTAAGAAAGTTGATCTAAATAAGTCCCTTAAACAGTTCAATAACTAAACACATTATAATTACACAACCATATCACATAGAGGTGTATTAATCTCAATACCTGGCTTGGTATTTGTCTGCCATAGAAAGCCGAAGAATGATGAAAAACTGGCTGATAAGAAGGCAACGAGTGAACGTAAACCGAGTAAAGCTTTTCATTCCCTTTGAAAAACTTATCCCACAAAGGTGAAAGAGGCAAAGGCCCTCTAGTTAGAAACATGAATGCAATCTTGGGAGTCCTCTCGAATGGATACTTCTTAATTACCGGCTCAAATGAGGCACACCAAAAGAGCTCAGTATCGTTCATTTCGTGCAAAATGGTTGATGGAGGCCTAATGAAACTCTCTAACTTATTGGTTCCTTCAATGCAGCCATGTGTTTGAATTCTTGAAGGAGTGGAGGGGACTATACTGTGGATGCTTATAAAACGGTATGTATAAGTACTGATTTAGAGGAAAAATATGCCTACTCCCAATAAGAGGAAGAGGAGGACTACTCTTAAGAGGCAAAAAAATCTTGTTGTATTGGTGCATATTTCTGAGATGAAATTGGCCTTCCTCTAATGAGGGAGAACTACCAATTCTAGATTGCATTTTCTCTAACTCAATCTAAAAACCTTAAAAATCCCTCCTCAACTACGAGGAAAGGATGTTTTTCTTACAATCTTGATCATAAGCAAACATGAATAGTTCAATACAATAGAATACATAAACATAGATAGTGAAACCCGAGATTAAAAGAATTCAATAGCTATTTCTCTATTACAACTCCAAGAATGATATAACTAGATAAAAAAAAATTGTGAAAAGGAAAACAAGAAAAAGGGAAATTCCAACTTTTTAGGAGATGGGCATTCAAGAAAAACAAGTAAAAATTTAATCTTTACAGCAGGGATTGAACAATCTCAACTAATAACATCATGAGATTTGAGAAAAAGTAAAATGGGCCAGTTCCTTACGAAAAGGGAAAACCTCGGAAAATAGGATGTTGCAAATCAATCATTACAAGAGGGAATGAGGTGATTTCAAACCTAAGATTTCTTACCAAAAAAAATAAAAATAAAAATAGAGGCAAAAAGAGAAGGGATTTATACAAAATAGTAGGGGTGTGCAAAAAAACCGCAAACCGCTACCCGCCCGCTTAAACCGCCCATTCCAATCCGTACCCGCCGGTTGAGATTTTTTAAAATGAACCGCGGTTTGAAATTTAAATAAACCGCCACTTGGCGGGTGGGTGACGGTTACGAGTTGAGGGCACCTGACCCTCCCGCCTCCTATTTATCTTAATTTTTTATGTTAAAATATAATATTTAAATATATAAATAATAAAAATATAGTCTAGTGTATGTGTCTTTTAGAATTAAGAGAAATTGGTTCATTCTTGTTATATCCTTCTTCCTCTTCCATTTCAAGTTCTAACTTTTTAAAATTCATTCATCGCCTTCAATTTAAGTCCATTTCCTATTCTTTTTCGAAGTTTCTTTTCTTTTTATGTTCGATAGGTTGCAGAATACAATTTCCAGATTACTTGACGGACTTTAATTTTCAAGTTATAAGATTTTAATTATGTTCATCAAAATTTGCTAAAATGATTCTTTATTATTATTTCATTTTCCGTATTGGACACCTCTTATTGATATTGAATGATTAATTTTATCGACATGATTTAGAGAATTAACAATCCGCAAACCGCCCGCAACCACCCGCCTAACCGCTTACTCGACCCGCTACGATCTCGAAAAAAAACTAAACTGTCAAGGTTTGTAATTCTCCTAACCCGCTTATATATAGGTGGGTCATTTTTTACGTCTAAACTCGCCCCAAACCGGCCACGCACACCCCTACAAAATAGCATAAATGGGATGTTTTATTGGCCATCATGGAATAAATGTGCATAAAAATGGTTGGGAATTTATTGATTCATCAAGAGATGAGGAAGCGTTAGGGCTTGAAGAATGAAACGGATTCTAGCTTGGTTGCTTTTAATCTTTTTTGCACAAAACGTTGGGGGAATTTATCTGCAGAAGAAATGCTGCATTCTTGGGGCATTATAATCAACATTGATGGGAGATGGTGATGCAGTGATGTGAGAGAGAAATTCATGATGGAGATTTGGAAAATATATTGATTTTTCTTGGGAAGTAGAGAATTGAAAATGAGAAATCTTATGTTATATTTATTATTATTTGTTGGTCCAAAGATTAGCTTCAGGTGTAGAGAAGGGTGAATACACCTGAATGCAAATTCAAACTCAGAACGCGAAAGTCAGTTTTAGCTAAAGATTGTTACTGAACTTGTCAGTTAGGCAAATATGTTTTCTCGATCGCGTGGGCAGAGATTCTCCTACTAAGTACTGTCCTACTAACTTATGACAGTGAACAGTAGTTCAGCAACATAAATTGTCGGAAGTGTAGGCCCTAAAATAATCGTCTCAGTGAAAACCCGTTTTATGTTGTTTGATTAAAACTCAGTTGTATGCAGAATGGCCAGTTAATCAATGCAACAGTTAAAATCAAGACAAGCGAATTTTTAAAGTGGTTCAGACATGACGGGTCCTACGTCCACTATCCTGAACCAAGCAGGAGTTTTTGTATTAATTATACTGAGCAAGCCTCAGTTGATCTTTTCACATGACAGATTCTCACTTGTTTGCTTATACTGAGCAAACTTCAGTCAATCTGTACGCAAGACAGATATCTACTTATAGTCGTAGTAACTTTACAGTTCTTAACCATTAAGGTTAATTTCTCCAACTAAGAAGGAGTTCTTACAATAAGAACATTTCATACGATGAACTCCTTCGAGGTTCTAACCTATTGAATATTACAATTAACACGCTTAGATAGAGAAAGAGAACATATATTTCTTTAAAGAGAAGAACTAAAGAAGATCTAATTCTAAGTGCAAGTTCTTTGTTGAATATTGCTGTGAATTTGCTAGAGAGTATGTGAGCTTTGATTGCTTTGGTTCCCGGTTGTGTCTTTATGCATGAAGACTCTTCTCTATTTATAGTCTTCGATTTGTGAATAGGTCCGTTGGAGGGAGTCTAGAGTCTAGACACGTGTCGAATAAGACAAGGAAAACGGCCATATGAATTTGAACGTTGAAGTAGAGGTATTGTAGAGTTTTTCTCTTTTTCCGTCTAGGAGCAGCTTTATGGCAGAACAGGTAAAGCGTTGTCGGCTCTTTATTGGTCGAGGCTAAGAGTGTAGGTGAGGCTTGTTTAAACTCCAAGGTATGATGAGTTGACTTCCTCTGAATCCTCGAACCTTCAACAGATGTAACCTCTATTAACATTCGTCTGATTAATTCAGTTTGCAGACTCGAAATCCTTTGCAGATTCAGTTGGTCTATAGTTGTCCAACTAACTTCCTCGATACTGAGTTCTCCGATTGAGTGCAAAATCTTCTATGAGCGCACAACTACTGAACTCTAGCCTACTGAGTTCCTAACAACCTGAACTCAACTAAGCTATTACAAAATCGAAGATTCATCATTCAGCTAGGGGTTTTGGGATCTTTAAATCTTATCATACTGAATCTCATCCCAACATTATCAATGTGCTTAACATGTACAGAAGCATAAAAAATATGCAAATTCAACGTGTGTTGACAAAACCAAAATAATAAATAGGTGATTTCTAAGATATCATCCTCCATGCAAAACATAAGATAGTTATTGGTAGAAATCAACAAGTGTAATAGTTGAATTTGAACAAGCTATTATGATATCTTTTCTAAATGATTGAAAAGATATCATATAAATAGCATTTGTCTTTCACATTATCATTTTCTTCATTTACAACACATTGCAAAATACATGTTAGCTTTTATATTTAGTTATAAATATTTTTTCGTGGTTTCGATACTAAATGTCATATTGATACTAGTATTGGAAAATATGAAGAACAGATGGAGCTCAAATTACGAAAGGAATCTCCTTCTCCATTTGAGCAAATTTCAAGGAAATTGAAAATGAAATCTGGAGTTATATCTAAAGAAAAGATGATCTAAGAATATCTGGAAGAAGTCAAGAAAGATGTGTTGATAACATTTAAAGAAGACAATGTCTTAAAAATCTGGCAAATCAGATGTGTCAATGGCGTCAGCAAATCAAGATGCTGATTTTCAAGAAGGTCAAGATCCTAATGAGGAAGTTTCTATTGAAGATATTTTGAAACGATGAAGGATGTTATAGTTGAGAAACTCAACCACAGAGAAAAATCTTCCGGATCTAAATAAAAATAAAAGGCGAGATAGGTGTTTCGAAGAAAATGAATATAAAGGAGGAATAATATTTTACATCCAAAAAAAAGGAAGCATGAAGACAAAATATTTGTCTCCTTCTCATCAATAATGAAGGAATTCTCCAGAAGAGAGAAACGTGTAAAATTTTCATTTTAGTTGGTTACTATTTGTATAGATAGTAGGTTACTATTGATAAATAGTACCTTTCTTTTCATAGTCTTTTTATTCTCCCACTTTGTCTATTTAAGAGCAAGGGATATCCTATCCCATTGTGTGTTCTACTACATGTCCCATTCTTAAAGTTGATTAATAATTTTGTATGGAGTTACTTCAATGGGACATGTAGTGAGACATAAAGTGGAATAGAAGATTCGGACTGATATTTAAGGGAGGAGGGATGTAAGGAAGAGAGAGTCGAAACATATCAATAAAATTCTCTCTTTAAAATTTTTCTCTTTCATCAAGTTTCTTCATAAGAGCGTACGAGAAGTTTATTTCTTGTAAGTTTCTTATTTTCATATAATAGTTTATAAATTAAGTTTGTTAATTTGATTTTATATTTTATCATATATGCTTAGCCTTATAGGCTAAACTCTTGTATGATAAATTATGTATGATCTATATAATTATTTCATGACACTGGTTTAATTATCTTGAAAGATGGAACCGATGTTATGGTAAGAGATGATATTGAATTGATGTTTTAATTGTAATAACTAGCATGTTTAGGGTTTTGTAAGATCTGTTGTCCACGCCGTTTTGTCCCGATTTTGGCCATTTAAGTTGGAGGCCGTTTAAGGGATTGTTGGTGTGATGTATTGATCTGAAAGATCTAAGAAGATGACGGTTATTTCAATTAGGTAATCAGAACTTGTTTCGTTCTATTCCTAAATATTCGATACTCATCTCTTCTCATGCACCAATCCTATCCAGAATTTTGATTGTGAAACCCTTTTGATACAATGAATCATATCATCGGTATAACCAAACTCTGGAGTCAATTTCCAGCTCCAAGGAATTGAAAATTCAGTAAACAAATATAAGGAAGATATTCCTTCAATACATAAACCTTTTTATTGAATTTCAAGAATTTTTGGGAAAATTTCCACCTATTTTTGTAATTTTTCTTTGAAACAATCTGGTAAGATCCTTACTGTAGTACCATAGTACTTCTACCATTTGATAAACCATATAGGTATATCGAAGTTATAAACTTCTGAACAAATCTTTATAAACCAAGAATGCTTTCTTTTTGGGTTTTCATATAAGAAAACATTATAAAAAACATCTTTATAATCCCAAAAATCATATTTAATGAGAGTTTTACTCTGTAAATAACAAAAAAAAATGCCTATTTGGAGATATTCCCCATCTTCCATGGATATGATCTTTTTTATGACAATTTTAGAGAAGTTATAAACTTCTTTCTGTCTAGTCGTAAAATGTTGGATCTCACACATATTATTAATGATTATATTTTCATAATATTCTCGAAACTTATAAGTTCTGGCTGGGTATGCTGCATTTTCAAAATATCTCTCCATAATATTCCATGGATTATTTTTCCATTCCAAATCCTTTTCTTCTAATAGAAATATAATTTTCGTTTTCTCATTTAGAGTATAAGAGATATTCTCTTCATCATTATCCTCAGAAACAATTGAGGAATAAGTAGGAATATTATCATGCTTCTAGCTATTACCTTCTTTTTGTTTTTTTATATTCCAGAAATTCCTGGAATTATTTGTCTTGTGACAAATTAGCAGCTATAAACTTCTGCTTTCCATGTTGAGCCAGAATTTTCGGCTGAAATCCTCTACCTCTTCCTCTATAAGAGGAAGTTTCTCTCCCTCATTCCTGGAAAATTCATTGAATATATTCACGTGTTAAGAAATCAGAGAGATTATTTTCTTCCCCTTTTTTATACATAATTTCAAAATCAAATGGGGCTAAACGTGCGTGCCACCTAGCAAACATTTGTTTAGAAACATCATGTTTGAAATCTTTATTAAACATATTTTGCAGATTTACAATCAGTTTTTATAAGAAATTTTTGATTATATAAATCATCTTGAAATTTTAAAACACATTTAACTGTAGCTAAAATTTCTCTAGCTATAGTAGAATAATTCTTTTGAGAATTATTCCATTTCCCTGAATGGAATCATATGAGATATTCTTGTTTTGTTTGAGGACTTACCTGTTTGAGGATACCTCCATAACCAATATCTGAAGCATCTGTTTCAACAATTTTTTCCCAATTTGGATTACTAAGCATCTGTTGGGTTATGAGTCAGTAGATGGTATTCAACTGTTAGTGGTTAAAATAATATTGGGGGAAATCATAGTAGTACTATGGAATTGAAGATCCCAAAACCCAGCTGATATCAGTAGTGTAGTGTCTTAATAGGACTAGATGATGTATAGGCTAGACTGTTTTTATTATCTATCTTTTTTGTCTAAGTCTTGTACGGGGTAAATTGTTGGATTGATCTTCTGTCGAAGTTACCTTCCAAAACCCCACGTCATCAGTGTAATTGCTTGCATTCTTAAGTCATCAGCTGATCTTCGCCTCAGTGGAAGATATCTCATCAGCTGACAGACATCAGCAGAAGAACTCTATGCAAGCTCAGTACCTTCGCATTCATCAGCTGACCATACTCAAGAGAATATCTCTTGTCAGCCGACTCAGACGAAGAAGACAGAGACTGCTTAAAGTCTACTGTATCCGACAGAAAACGACTTAGCCGCTAAAGTCATTTCGAAAGTCAGCAGAAGACATACGAGGATTTGAGAGAGTCAACTCCGATGTCTGACACAATCTCACCTACCACAAACCTCGACCAATGAGAAGCCGACAACGCTTTATCTGCTCTGACCAACTAAAGCTGCTCTCATGTACAGTGTCCAACAACTCTGCTGCAACAATTCGAATTTATGGCCGTTTTCTTTGGAAGCTTGTGACACGTGGCATCGTCTTCTCCAACGGACATATGCCTGCTCACAACTATAAATAGAGAAGAAATCCGAGCTTCACGCATGGGATATCAAGGGAAAAACGCTCAAGCTTTCGAACAACTCTAACGCATTCAAGATCAATCCAGCGAAGAACTTGCCCAATAGAATATCATTAGTTCTTCTCTCTAGAGTTCTTTAGATCCCTCTTCTCTAGCTAAGGTCATTGCCAAATTTATAGCTTAGAAATTCGAAGGAGTTCACTTTTAGTGATTGTTCTTATTGTAAGAACTCCTTCCTAGTTGGAGATTATCTCCTCCCTTTCAAACTTCGGTTTGATTTGTAAAGTCGCTAAGGACTATAACTTAGAAGGGTCTGCATCCCGTGCACGCATTCCTTCTTTGAGACTTGCTCGAGATAAATCAACAAGAACTCTGTTCGGCGGGACCGTGGACGTAGGATCTTGCGTATCCGAACCACGTTAAAAATTACTTGTGTTATTTACTGTTTTATTGCATTGCATACAAACTGATTAAAAATCATATCTTTGCATAAAACGTATTCTCAAAGCGCACTAGCCAAATTACTTGATTTGTGAAAATCATGTTTTCAAACTGAGCGAATCTCCGAGCCCCACACTCTTTTCCGCACAACGTCTCCAACTAAGTTTCAAGTACTGACAGAAGTCAGTAGGAGAGCTCAGTAGTTGGCACACTTCTGACCCGCGATCGAAGGTTACTATTTGACACTGTTCATCAGTTGCAACCTACAGCTCAGCTGTCCTTCGCGTTCTGAGAAAAAGAAACTGTGATCAGGTGTATTCACCCCCCCTCTACACCTGACTATCGTCTCCGGACCAACAACATCAAACAAGGTAAAGTTTTAACTTTACTTTTAATCTATTGTACAACCTTAGTATGCTGTTCTATCCAAGGATCTGGAGCTTTTTTCAATCTATCATAAAGTATAGTCGTATCTTTGGCAATATCTTTATAATATGGAGAAATATAATTTAAGCTTCCTAAAAAAACTTCTATTAATTGGAATTATATTTCCTTTTTCTATATTATGTCCTAAAAATCTAATATTTACTTGAAATAAATTCATTTTTGGTTTAGATATAACTAATCCACTTTGAATAATAATATCTTTAAATATTCTTCAATGTTTAAAATGCATTTCTATATCTTTAGAAAATACTAATATATCATCTATGTAAACTATAATAAACTCACTATAAGGAGTAAAAATATCATTCATAATTTTCTAAAATTCAGAAGGTGCATTTTTTAATCCAAATGACACCACATTCATTCAAATTGTCCTATTGGAACATTAAAAGCAGTTTTGTATCTATCAGATTTATCAATTTGAATCTGCCAATATCCTGACTTCAAATCAAAATTTGAAAATATAGCAAAATTATATAATCTATCTAATAAATCTTTTTTATTAGGTATAGGATATCTAATCCATTTTAAAACTTTATTAAGGGGTTTATAATTAATTACTAATCTAGATACTCCTTTTTCTTGTTCACTATGTTTATTAACATAGAAAGCCGTACAAGATCAAGGAGATTTTGAAGGATTCATTAATCCGTTTTGTAATAAAGTTTCAATTTCTTTTTTACATAATTCTAAATATTCAGAATTCATCTGGCAAGGTCTAGCCTTTGTCGGAATTCTTTTTTCATTAAATTCTTCCTCATAAGGAAGGGAAACAATATGTTTCTTTCTTTCCCAAAAGCATTAGGATGATCATTACAATTTTCTAACGAAAATTGATTTTTAATCATCTCAATTTTATTCTTTAATTTAGAATTTTGAAGTCTATCTTCAATTGTAATAAAATTTAATTCTTGCTTTAAATAATATAATTGATTTTCTTTAGGAGAAATATTATCATAAATCTCATGTAATACCTTAGTAAAAGGTTCATAAATGAATTTAAGAAAAATATCATTTCCTTCAAAAGTTCCTATAATTCCTTCTTAAAAACACTTTTTAATGGATAGATCTTTGTTAAAAATGGAGTTCTAAGTATAACTTGGTTAGTAATATCTTTAGCAAGTAAAAAACTTGTCTGGATGCATTTTTTATTAATACAAATATTTGCTTTTGGTAATTTATAATTTATTTTTAATTTATTACCTCCTGTATGAGACAACGTATGAGTTGTTTTCTTAAAATACCTAGTAGGCATTAATCCTTCTTGTATAACATTTAAATCAGCTCCACTGTCTACAAGAGCTATAAACTCTTTAGAATAATAATTATCAATTAAAAGAGTGATTTTAGTATACCATTTTTGGGATATAACCATCTCTAACATAGCTAAATAGTCTTCACCTAATTTATCTTCTACCCCTTGCTCTAAAGGAGATGTAGATGAGCTTTCTTCTAATTTAGAAATTCTATAATCTAAACTCTTATTTTCATTTTTTAAATATTTTATTTCCTCCTTAGGATTATTAATTTCTATTATTAAATCATTTGTAGAAGTATGATTTTCTTCTACTTTCTTTTATTTAATTCGTTTATAAACTTCAGACATCATATAAGGACCTTCTGGATTTAAAGGTTTATTTTTAAATTTTTCATTATTATGGGAAGTAGTAGGAGTATTCTCCATAAGATCCATTATTTTGGATATTAATTCTGGATCTTTGATTGTTTTTAATAATTCCCTAATATTATTATGTGTTAAAACATTAATATTTAAATCTTGAAATTGTGACAGAATATTATAAAATTCTTTTCCTTCAATTTCACTATTATTATCTTCATTTTTAGAGCAATCTTGCCCTAAGATACACGGTAAACATTCTGAATCTAAATCTGATATTATAGATTCATTTTCTAAAACATCTAATTCTTTATCAGATATTTCACTTGTATTAGTATTACTAGTATCTTCTGATTCTGAATCTGGATTTAATATTAATCTTTTTCTTAGTCCAACATTCTTTAGCATAATGGCCATATTTTCCACATTTTTTACAAATTATTGTTTTTCTTTTTTCCCATCTTTTTCTTATTCTATCATCTTTTTTCTCTCTATTCTTTTCAATTTTCTTTTTAGAAAATTTTCTCTTTTTCTTATGATAGTTTTTATTATCTTTCCATACCTTTTTAGGTTTACTAACAGGTGGAATCCTATCCATAGCAAACTGGTCACAAAACTGTCCTAATTGCTTCTTTTATATTATATTTTTATCGTTTCATTTGTTAATTTAATTTTATCTCGTTACTGAGACTTAGTCCTTCTTGGACAAATTTCCCATACGAATAATTTTCATATGGAATATTATTATAATTTTATCTTAAAACTTTTCTTACTCTTTCCGCAAATAAATTGGGAAGACCATCTATGGATTTAGATTTCTAATGATTGCTATTACACTTAGGACGTTTCATAACTCTACTTAGAAAGGTATCTTTATACCATCTGAAATCTCTAAGTGTTTTACACCTAAGATTCTGTAGTAGAGTTCTAATGTTTTCACTATTTTCTGTATATCTTCCTGCAAAATGTTCTACAATATTAATAACCAGTGTATAAACTACATTTTCTGTTAAATTGTTTCCTTCTGTTTTTACAGTATTTAAAATATTATCTCTATCATTTTGAGATAAATAACTATCCCACCATCCTTTAAGTTGTCCTGTAAAACCTGATATTATCATTTTTGCAATTTCTTTATCTCTACCAATTTTTCTTTTAATTTTTTTATCAAGTGTCCTAATTCTTAAATTTTTAAAATTTTCTTCTAAGAAATTTTCAAATTCTTTCATAGGTTTTAATTTAAAATTTTTATTTCTGGTGGTGATTGTATTGTTGGATTGACTATTTCTTCAATCCTTTTCCCTTTGAGGGTTTTATAGTTATAACTTTTCTATTTAATTCTTCTAAAGTATTTTTTACTCTATCTTGTAAGAAGGCTAATTGTTCTCCTAAAACATTAAGGTAGATATTTGTGTAATTATTTTGTTCCATTATGTTATTTATTTGTTTACAAGTTATCGGTAAAGTATCATCTTCTAATAATTTCGCAAAAGCTAGAAAATTATGAATTTTCGCATTCTTTTCAATTTGAAAAGGTTGTTGTGGTGGATATATCTATTTTAAAATATTTCCACTTCTTAATCTATAATTTCTTGCTAGTACTAAAATATACTGTTCTACATAAGTAGAAACAAACCAAGGGACAAAAAGAATAATTTTATTCTTTTGCTCACAAAATTTATAAAATTCTTCTTGTATATTTCTTTTTTCTTCAGAATTAAAGTTTTCAAAAAATCATTTTCTAAACGGTTCCCATTTGGGTGTATTAAATTTTGTTTTTATTATTTGTCTTACCTGGGATCCAGGACTAAAATCTATTTTGTTTTCTAAAACCATTATATTGGAAAATTCATTTCTGATTCGGTTATTTCCTCTTCTTTAGCACTATAAGTACTATTTCTTATTCCTTTAACAATATTGTTTTTATCTATTATTATTTTTTCTATTTATCTTCATCAGAAAATTCACTGGAAGTTTTTTCTCTTATTTGAGATGTAGAAGCTGTGCATGGAGTAAAAGGTTGTTATATTCTATAATCTAAAGGTGATATATGCGAGTATATAGATCTAGATAAATGTCTAGAAGGCAATGTTCCTAATTCGTTATTATCTTCAAATTGTAATGCTACTGTTCCTTCTGGTGTTTGTATTACTTTTTTACCAAATTATTTTGAATTGGTTGCTGTGGATTCACCGCTTGTTCAATAGTCCAATTTTCTGGAAAATCTATTTCTTCCCATTTAATTTTTTCTTCTAGTAGTAATATTAGATTTACTAAAATTACTTTCTATTACAATCGTTACATTTAAGGGTTTATCAACCTTCTTGCATTGGGGATTTAATGTATACAATGGTTTATAATATACTCTATAACAGATAGCTATGACTTATGTTCCTGGTTTGTAATTATAACCATGAGTTTTAACATTTAATGATAAAGAATCTAATATATTAATATCAGATAATGATAATTGTAAATTTAGGTAAACATCAAAATATACTGTACCATGAACCAAATTGGTTTGTATTATTCCTATTAAAGATTGTTTCCATTTTAAATTTCTCTCATTTCTTAAAGCTGCTATAAAACTTTCTGGAAGTCCTTCTAATGTTCAGGGCTTAAATGCAATTTGTACTAATCCAATATGTATAAATTTATGTAAATGTCTATAAGACAATTTTCGGGAACTTCCTTCAAGAAAATTAAATATAAAGGAAGAAAAAACAAAAGAGACCGACTTTGAGAGCATGTGATCACCGTATTGGTAATAATAATAATAATAATAATAATAATAATAATAATAATAATAATAATAATAATAATAATAATAATAATAATAATAATAATGTAATACGTACAACATATGGAAGTAAAGTTTCAACAAAAAAACAAACCAACACCATGGCAAAATCCATACGTACAATTAATAAAATTAAGCCACTCATGCTATAATTTTACCTATATAGGAATAAAATAATTAAATGATGGATCACATATACTACATATCAACACCTCGTAATGTGTAATGTATAAGAAAATATAATATATGACATACAAATCTTTGTGGATTTGATGTTTGAGGCAGACAAAATAATTTGCTCCTAAAGAAGAAAGGTGTCACATACTTTTGAAAATTAAATTTTCAATAATAATAATAATAATAATAATAATAAAGTAATACGTACAACATTTGGAAGTAAAGTTTCAACAAAAAAACAAACCAACACCATGGCAAAATCCATACGTACAATTAATAAAATTAAGCCACTCATGCTATAATTTTACCTATATAGGAATAAAATAATTAAATGATGGGTCACATATACCATATATCAACACCTCATAAAATATAATGTATAAGAAGATATAATATATGACATACAAATCTTTGTCGATTTGATGTTTTAGGCGGACAAAATAATTTGCTCCTAAAGAAGAAAGGTGTCACATACTTTTGAAAATTAAATTTTCAATAAAAATTGTCTTGGGGTTTTGTCGAGATATCCGAATTATTTAGAGATTGTGTTCATTTTCATTTTATATATTGATTTTAAAAAATGTTTGTTTTCTCTTTCTAGCAAAACGCACCTATTTTCTTTATTCATTCATCACTGATTTATTATGTTACTTGTAACTTAAAAAATTATAATATAAGATTGGATACACTATATTAGGGAAAAAAATAAAGTGTGAAGCTCGCAGCCACTATCAAAGTGCGTTTTAGCCTATTCAATCAGACTTGCGCTCTAGCCTATTCAACTAGATTAATCATAGGTGATAGACTCACACATAACAGTTTTAATGGGTTTTGAACTAATGACTTTCCGGCCACAAGCTACCCACCTTAACCGTTATATTTTTTTTTTAATAACGAGAAACCCGCAGCCGCTACTTTAATGCACACAAGATAAACCTCGCTCCTATGCAATAGTGTGCAAATCCCTAACCACTATGTTATTCAAGGGACAAAGTGATATATTTACGTTTTATTTTCTTTGCACAAATAAAGGGAAGTCAACCCCTTGTTTTTAACTCAATGGGTGTAAAAGTTCGGTTCGATTCGGTTTTTAGTACAATTTAGGAACCGGAACATATGAAAGTGGTTTGGTTCGGTTCGATTTAAGGTGTACTTTACTTTTGAAACCGAACCGAACCGAACCGCTTAGAAATGGTTCGGTTCAGTTTGGTTCATCAATTTTACCTTTTTAAATCCTAAATAGATTTTTTTGAACTATAACGTGAATGAAATTCAAGCACGACAACTCCAAAATATTAACAAAATATAAATATACGAAACATAACTACAAAAGTTAATCTCCAACTAGGGCTCCAAAATATTAACAAAATATAAATATACTTAACATAACTACAATAGTTAATCTCCAACTATGGGAAACAAATTCACGACTCCACAATCCACATAGGCAGTAGCAAAATGAAACAACTTCATGACTCCACGTAAATGGATGAACTAAGAACTCCTAGAAAAAATTCCTACGGATGGAGGACTTGTTCTTCAACTTTAACGTTTTGGTAGAAAAAGTGAAAATAGTATTGATAATGAATTGAGAAATGAGAAAGAAGATGGAAATGAGAATTGAGAACACAGAAGAGCGATGTAGTTAGGACTCAGTTGTGCGGCGTGCTCTACTGCCCTAGTATAATAGTAGTATTAATATCTCTTTTTTAATTTTTTTAATTACATATTTACATATGTATCAATTAACTACTATACCCCTAGTAATCACATATTAGTATACTACCTAGTAATAAGTAGTATGTAGTATTAACAAAAATCTTTATATTTCATTCGGTTCCATTGATTCGGTTCGGTTTGAGTGGTTTCTAAACCTTTGGAACCGTGAATCGAATCGATTGTAAACGGTTTCGAAAAATATAAATCAAACCGAACCACAAAACCGAATCGAACTGTATTTTTCGATTTTGTTCGATTCGATTCCGTCGGTTTCGCGGCTCGGACGGGAACCCTTACACCCAGTTCGTTCATCTCTCTCTTCCAGATTTTAGCTGATGCGATTATTCAGAGATAATGAATTGACCCTTTCCTTTCGCTGATTCTTCGTAGAACCCCTCAATTCACTCTCCCCCTCTTATTAGATCGCCTTCTGCATTACGTATGGTTCTCGCGTTTATTGCCACCTTGATTTCAGTTAATCATGTCCATCGGTTTCGAGCCTTTGTTGAGATTATGACTTGACCCTCTCGTTTCGCTGATTCTAGGTATAAACCCTAATTTCACTCTCCTCCTCTAATTAGTTTATGCTCTGTGTTATATAAGTTCTTGTTCTTTCTTCTCGTCAGCTTGAATTCAGACTCTCAGTTACTGAGGGTTTGACTTATATATAATCAGAGGCCATTGATTCTCAATTCACGAGTATTCACGGACATTTGTTTTTTCTTCTTATCAATTTAGTTTGATTCTCTAGTTGGATTGTTCTTGAAGTGACTGTTGCTGCATTTTCATGCATAGTTTGATGTGTTTAAGATAACACTCTGTCTAAAGATTTGATCTTTATGCATTTACAAGGATTTCTTGGAGGTGAATTGCTTTACACTAGGTGTTGTTGCTCCTTGTCATCGATTTCAAGGCTCGTCGAAAATTGCTTTAGTTTACCTAAGGTGGGGTGGTTCTTGGTCTAGATTTCTTTGGGACTTTTAGTGTAGTTTTTAAGGAGGTCTTGATTTGGGCATATGATCATAATTGGTGTTAAATTCCACGGGTGCTAAAGTATAATAGACACGAGTCGAACTTAGTGAAACCACGAAACTTTCTCTTGTATTTTTCTATATAATTAGAAGGAATATATGATAGCGGAATGAGTGGGGTTTATTAGTAGTAGTTTGTGGGGTAGTCGAATGAAAGGCAAGAACGATGAAGGGAAGCAAATGGCTCCTCCTATGTTTCATGGATTGTATACTAGTGATGGAGATAAAGGAGGGTCTAGGAACAAGTTGGCTCTCTTTGAAGAGAGTAGTGTGAATTCTCGAGGTCTGGAGCTCTGTCCTGGACCAAGGCCGTTGCTGTCTATACCACCGGGCAATTATAGTAACTTATTTTCACAAGTATCTTCAAGCCATGTGAGTTGCAGACATGTTTCTCCATTCTATTTGAATCATGAGATTACCTTTATTTTGATTTTTGAGTTCCTAGGCAATGTTGTACTTGAATGAATCATGTGTTGAGCTTCTCTTAATAAAGGTATTTATACTAAGTTGAGTTCGTTTACCACGTAATTTTGGTGAATGTTATGCAAAGGATGCATTTATAAATAGTTGTGGTAATATGTACGAGGCCTTTGATCATCAGTTGCTTTTATATTTGGTTTAGATCAGTGGACAAGATTCCGATACAGATGGCATTTGGTCATTGTTTTTTTAAGTTGAATTTTTAGGCCAGTTTTACAAGATTAAAAGACCGGTTTTAAATAGTGGCTCGAATTGTATAGAATATTTAGTTATATCTTGAATTGCTATCAAAAGGGCCAAAATCTGTTTTTTCGTGGAACAGAGCGAGGATTAGGGTTATTATTCGTATGGTTATATCACAGTACGGTTCGTACGATTAGGTTAGGAATATATATGCTGTATTTGTAATAATAACTTGATACATAGTGAAATTTGCTCTTTCTCTCTCTCTCTCTCTCTCTCTCCCATGGATGTTATGTTCTTGTTTACAGTTTTCTTTTACGTTTTCCTATTTCCGCTCCTCATAATCACAACAAAGACCTTTCTGAGGCATCTTCTAAGTCGCCGCAACAATAAGATCCCGGTGAAGATGATGAGCATGTTTTCAGTCCACTAACTGGTTAGAGTTTTACTATCAATGTAATCTGATGAAAATATGAAGATTTTATGTTGCAGATTGTTTGCTCTTGTTAAATTGTGACTATTCCTGATTTTTGTTTATACACTTTGGCTTGTTTTCTCAAATTAGAGTTTGTACAATTAAGCAAATAAACAAAGTTGCCTTTTGAATCAACTCTATATCATCCTCTCAAATTCTTGAACAGGTTGTTGGCGTAAAACGGAAAGTCCGGCCTATATTAGCTGTCACGAACAAATGGGAGCCCTCCAAAGACAATGATTTTTTGTCATTGAAGATAGGAAATGCCGACAAAAGTGAAGAAACCTCGGATAATTACACAAAGGGCTCTACCCTATGTAAAGATTCACCTTGTGATGAAGTTGCAAGCGTTCTTGGTCAGAGACTGTTCTTCAAAGCCAGAAAGATAATGGCCTGGTAAGCATTTCGAACTTTCATACGTAAAATCTTTTCCCCATTTGATGAATCTTTATATTAATTCAAATCATTTTGGCCTATAATCTTGCAGTCAACAGAAAATCTTTTCTTTGCAGATTTTTGAGCTGCACAGACTGATCACGGTTAGCCGTCTCTTAATGAAACAGACTTCTTGGTGCAGCGGAAAAGGATCGAAATCCATTTATTCCTATGCCGGAAGATTCTCATCCGCTCATCGATGTTTGGATGCCGTTAACCTAGCTATTCGTGTGTCGAATCAATGGGTTAGTGAAGATCAACTTCCGATATTTGTGTGCGAATCAATGGATTCTGATTTATATTTATAATCTGTCTTCCGGCATTCAGGGGAATCAACAGGTTACGTTGCAGGTGCAGAGATACATAGCCCGATTTCCACTAATCTTGCACGAAAACACCTCCGATCAAAACAGTAAGTTGCTCTATGTTTCTCCCTTAGATCCATCCTCGTCAGTTTTTGTTAAGGCGAAAACCAACACTATGAAGTCCAATCTTTGGGTATCTGATCCTTATGGACTAACGGGAAGAGTACAGCCTGTAAATCCGTCGTGGGGCGTGGAAGGTTTTCAACCTTTTGTTCCGGGAAGAATGGAGTGTGGGATCAAGACTCTACGTGGGGTGCTTCCGTTGCCTATAACAAATGCTATCTTCCTCATCCTTTAACTCCAACACCTTTACATAATCATGCATCTGTGCCTATTGATCCTAAGCTACACCCTTGGTGTTTACCCGTGCCAACACGGACCCGATGGTTAGTCCCCGCACAATCTCCTTCCGAGGGACCGATCTACAAGCCATGTTCCGTGCCCATTTATGGAAATCGCTCCTCTATAGGCTTTAGCGCGGTGGGAGGAGCAACTTATGTCGTTCCTTCTCCCAATGAGCCCAATCATCAAAGTTCAAATGGAAGTGAAGAGGTAGACCTCTCTCTCTCCCTCTCCCTCTCCACACCTCCGATGCAGGCTCCGAGGAACGAGAGGAGGGTGAATGTGAACAAGGTCGTTCCCCACTACCGTATCTCATAATCGTCTTCAGCAGCGCGGGTTTTCGGGTGATACGAGAAGGGAGAAGAGAACAAGAGTAACTACTCATCAACGTATCTTCATATGCTACTTTACCACAGTAGAGTAGGAGAGGGAGAAGCATTCTTTCAAACTTATACACTTTTTTATTTTTATTTTTATTTTTTTAAGGTTTCAATAATGTTCCTCATCAATTTCAACCATCTTGATTCAAGTGTTTTTCATGCATCATGTTATGTTCTTTGCCACATTTTTTGGGGAATGATTATGTTTATGGAGATCTTTTTCTGCTTAATTTGGCAGGTTCTTGCTGGAGCTGGCAGTGAGAAGTGTAGGAGAAAATAATGTTACTTCTATACTTAATTTGGCAGGTTCTTGCTGGAGCTGGCAGTGAGATTTTTTTTTTTTGAGAAATCCGTAAAGTTACAATCAAGTCTCGAAATATGAACAATAAAAAATAGTTATAGTTAAACCTCGATGAGGTATTATTCGATAAAGTAATAATCTCGTTAAGATAATAATTTTTTTCGGTCCCAATATGGATTAATGTATTAAAATAATGTTCGATAAAGTAATAATTTCGTTAAATGGATATTTTTTCTCGGTATTATTAGCATAGCTAATTACTCAAAAGTCTCATCAAGCCTTGACCATTAAAAAAAGTTCAGAATGTATGATTATTTTTCACTTTTTGCTATCACAAATAACGATAAACACATGTTACACTTCTGTAATATATACAAATATGAAGATAAAATGCATAATGTTGTAATTTAACTACTCAAGCCGGCTCATTAATTTGGTATTCACTATGAAGGCAATAATTCTTGGAGTTCATTGAATTTGATTTTTATACTATAAAAATTGCAATAAATTGTAATTTTCCCAGAAACAGAATATTAATGCAGAAACGTTTAACAATTTCAACTTTAATAAACATTTTGAAAACTTGGAAAATATGTGTTATGTACGTTTTAATTTTTTATCACCCCAAAACTGTAATTAAATGTGGTATATTTTTGTAATGATAATCCATATCAACACACGTCAGGTTCATAAATTAAGTTTCAAAATTTCAACAGATTTTTCTTAAGTAGATTAAAATCTAGATAGAGTCGTGGTCAAACAATCCTTGTATATAGTCAATTGTCAAAATAACACTCGCTAAGAAAATAATTTTTAAAATAATACTCTTTTAAAAATAATTCACAAACTAACACTCTTTTTGTAACATATATAAAAATCTACATGAAAAATACTTTTTATTTATTATATTTATTTAATTACAAAGTAGTACAATTTACTTAATAAAATCGCATTTCCAAATAAAAAACGATAAAATGTATTTTTTAGTTTTTTATTATTCTGTACGCGTGTCGTGTTTCTATATAAAAAAAAATATTTTTTATTTGTTTAATTTTATATTATTTTAAATCGAATAAAAAATATTTTATTTTTGATATAAAAATGCGGAACTCTTTTTATGATTTTTATTATTTTAATTACAGAATAAATAAAAACAAAAAAAATATAATCATTGCAATTAGGTTAGAAAGAAGTTTTTTCGGGGTACTTTTCAACTAAAAATAATAAAAAAAACTGTGTTTTATTTGTTTTGTTATTAAATAAAATTTCCCATATTTTCAAACTAAAAAATATATATATATTTTTATTTCTTAGGATTCAAAATGCTAATAGTAAAATTAAATGTAAAAATAAAATTTATTTTTTATGAAGATATTCATTTGGTAAATAAGTACATATTGGTGGCAAAGAGAGTGTTAGTTTGAGAATTATTTTTAAAAGAGTGTTATTTTGAGAATTTTTTTTTTTTGGAGAGTGTTATTTTTGTAATTGAATCCATTGTATGCAGCTGATAATTGTTTATGGCAAGTTGTTTTATGAGCAATTTTCCTTTTACTTTTTTGGTAGGTGAATTTCAAGAATCGGTTATAAAAACCGCATGCAGATTTACACAACTTGGATCAGAAAATCATTAGAGTTTTCATTTTTTGTATTTAGGGAAAATACGAGAATTATGGATGTAATGAAACTGCAGAGACGAAGAGGAAGAAGAACAATCGAAGTGATATTGTTTGAAAACAGTAGAGTCCAGTGATAAAGAGAGAGGACTGTAAGATTTTTACACCCCATTTTATGTTTATAACTGAAAAAAGTTGGTTTTACTTTATTTCATTTGGGCTTCTTGTATAATTTGTGGTGAATCTCTCTCTCTCTCTCTCTCTCTCTTTGAGTATAGGGGTTTTGAAGGAAATGGAAATTGATAAGATTTAGGCTTTGTTAGAGATGATTGTGGAGTCATACATTGATATCCAAAACTCAAAATCTTAAAAAAAGGAATTGAAGTATGTTTTTGTAAGAATTGATATGTAATGCTTTGATGGCTTCATCTCCGTTTAATCTCTTGCTCTATTGTTAACTCCACTGCTGTTGATTGGTGAAGGATTCAGTAACAATCGTTGCTAGTAACTAATTATAGGGCTTCTATTTCCCTATGCAGACTTCAAATCTTGACTCTGGTTTATGGTAATCAGTAGAATGAGAGGAGAGGAACAGGAGAAGGGCCCTGTTGTTGCCAACATTGTAGTTGCTGTTAATGCATCAAAGGAGATTCCCAAGACTGCTCTCATTTGGGCACTAACTCATATCGTTCAGCCGGGAGACACCGTTACTCTTCTCGCGCTTCTCTCTTCACCCTCTCGAGGTGAGAGTTATTAGTATATCTCTATGGTTACCTTTCTTCAGCATATATGTGAATTAGTTAGTACTAATGTTGTTGATTGGTTGCCTTGCTTCATCTTAAACTAGGTCGATTTTGGCGGTTCGGATGCACCACCAGTCGCCATACAAGATCATACTCCCTCGCAAACGCAGATGAAATATCGAAAACTAACGATCGTTGCTCTCGGATGATCCTTAAGCTTCGTGGGATTTATGATGCTACAAAGGTACTCATATTTTGTGTTGATTCTTGAATGTAGATTGATTAGTGATTCTTGATCATACATATGTTTAGATCGACGTAAAGGTAAAGACCGTATCCGGTTCTCCCTCCGGAGTAGTGGCTGCAGAGGCGAAGATAGCTCAAGCAAACTGGGTTGTTTTGGATAGGCTTAAGCATGAAAAGAAGCATTGCTTGGAGAAGCTGCAATGCAACCTAGTCGTAATGAAGCAAGCGCAGCCAAAGGTTCTCCGGCTAAACCTAATTGGACCGAATGCAAGGCAACCTGAGAGGAGAGTAGCTCAGTCTACTAGCACTGAGACATTCACCGCCACGGAAGTTTCGGATTCTGGTCGAGGCGTGGTGAGATTGGTGACGAAACAAGACGGATATGATGATTTGGGGAGCGAATATATAAATTTGCCCCTTGGTGAAAGGCTGAAGTACCAACCGTGGATTGGGGAGATTTTCGGTTCAGGCGAAACGGATTCGTCTAATGAGGCCGTATCAAGAAAGCGAAGGCCAGGTGAAGAAGCAGCGGCGCCACACACCTGCAGTTTGAGGGAAGTGGTTTCCCTAGCGAGGAAAGCGCCTCCCGGGCCTCCTCCGTTGTGTTCCGTGTGCAAACTTAAGGCTCCTGCATTTGGACACCCTCCGAGGTGGTTCACGTATGCGGACCTCGAGGTAGCTACTGCGGGTTTCTCAGAAGATAACTTCTTAGCAGAAGGCGGGTATGGATCTGTGCACCGAGGGGTACTTCCTGACGGCCTAGCAATAGCGGTAAAGCAGAACAAGTTGGCCAGCACTCAAAGCGACAAGCAGTTCTGCGCGGAGGTGGAAGTGTTGAGCCGCGCTCAGCACCGCAATGTTGTGATGTTGGTTGGGTTTTGTATTGAAGATGGAAGGAGGTTGTTGGTGTATGAGTACATATGCAATGGGGCTCTTGATTCTCATCTCTATGGTATAATTTTTCCCTCATTTCATGCTCCTATTTGCTCGAAACTTGGCTTGTCATCGTGTTGATTTCTAGGCGGGCGTGAGGAAACGCTACCATGGAGCGCACGCCGGAAGATTGCGGTAGGTGCAGCGCGAGGGCTCAGATACCTACACGAAGAATGCAGAGTCGGGTGCATTGTGCACCGCGACATGCGGCCGAACAACATCCTTCTTACTCATGATTTCGAGCCCCTGGTACCGTTAAGCTAGAAATCGACTTCTCCATGTTTTAGCATGATTTTCTAAGGGTAGTGATATTCTTGAAGGTGGGAGACTTGGGGCTAGCACGATGGCAAACGGAAGGCCAGAAAGGAGTCGATACTAAAGTAGTCGGTACATTCGGGTAACATCCTAGTCCTCTACACGTCTCGTCTCGTTTCGTGTCTGTGCAGTCCAGTACGATTAAGGCTTAACAAAGCTGTTACATCTAACTCTAGGTACTTGGCACCTGAGTATACACAGAGTGGGCAGATCACGGAGAAGGCCGATGTTTACTCGTTTGGCGTGGTGCTTGTGGAGCTCACTTCCGGCCTTAAAGCCGTCGACATCGATAGACCGAGGGGGCAACATTGCCTCGCCGAATGGGTGAGCCTCAATGTCCCAGCAGTGTGTTTGTTTTTCAGAAATGTGACACAAGAGAATTTCAAGAAAGAGGGATCCAACAGTTGAATGTTTATTTATTTGGTTTTCAATCAATTTACTCTATATAATTTGGTATGTGTATTAGGCTCGGCCGTTGCTAGAAACTCAAACATTTGGCGACTTAATCGATCCACGACTAGGGAATGAGTATGTGGAACACGAAGTTTACCTAATGTTGTACGCTGCATCTCTTTGTCTTCGTAATGATCCTCATACTAGACCGCGAATGGCTCAGGTACGTAACATGAATATATTTCATTCGGTACGATAAAAAAAAAATAAAAATAAAAAATCAAGAATTTATAGCTCATACGTTCCGACTTATGTTGTGTAAATAGGTGCTCCGGATACTTGAAGGCCACACGATCGATCCATTCTACAACTGTATAGGAAGTGATAGTGGGAAGATGTGGTCTGATCATGACCAACAAGTACGTTGTTTCTTAGTAACCAACGAGTCACCTCGACTCAGCACGAAGCGCCTTCTCGACTCAGCACGAACATCAACAGACGATCACTAAAATGCAACTTTGATCAAATCCTTTTATTTCTTTTCTAGGTGTTTAATAGCCTATCATATTAGTATTATTTATTTGTTGTTTCCAAATCTCGATAATACTTATGTAGTATTTCATTTTACATTGTAATATAAAAATATTTATTTTATGCTAGTTATTTTATTTCACTTTATTATATAATCTATTCTCCGTTTCGAAACATTTTATAAATTCACTTTTTCAAACAGTCTTATTTTAAGATTTAACTCACTAGTTTACCCTTTTATTTTTTGCTTTTCATTAATTAACTAGGACATCACCCGTACTCCGTACGGAAAAATATTATAATTTTATTATACAATAGTTAATACTACTTTAAATAATAATATCATATTATTAAAACACAAACTACTAAGTGGGATACGAAGTAATATTCAAGTCATATATATTATTAAAACACAAACTACTAAATGGAATACGTAGTAATATTCAAGTCTTATATATTATTAAAACACAAACTACTAAATCGAGTACGTAGTAATATTCAAGATTTTGAATCATGTTTCTCAAAGATTGGGTGAAAAATGTATAATATACTCCTTAAAATATCTTTTTTTTGTGGAATAAAATTTAAATTAGGTGACGCTAAACAGCTATAAGCACGGTATTTTGGTGAATAAAAAGTTTTTTTGGAAAAAAAAAGAGGAAAAAGATTAGTCGGCTGCTCGTGTTTCCTCGAGCCCATAAGAGAACTACTGCTTCAATTGATTCTTATAACTTATGTATTTATTTCAGAAGCTAGAGACACTCCACGAAGACACTTCATGATACAAAAGGCTACCTTACTCAAGTTGTCATGAAGTTTTACTATTTCAAAAACGCATAAAATAAATATCCATTAAAAAATACAACGAATATCTGGGAAAATAACTATCAGACTTTTCAAAATCACAACGTGAAAATCCTCAAAGCGTGAAAAGGAGAAATAATTTCACCTAATGCGCTCAGTTTCACAAGAGATGGGGGAATGGGCGGCGGACAAAAGTGGGAAGAAAAAAACCGAGGAAGAAAAAAAAATTGCCTAAGTTTGGTTGAGCGGCAGTTGAAAGAAAGGAGATGGGGGTGATGACCGTGCGTAAAGAATGAAAAGTGAAAGGAAAGTGCACGTTTAGGTTGGTAACTGAAAAATTATTTTGAATGATTTTATTGGAAATAAGTTTAAATTATTCAAAAATAATTGCAACTATGAATCAAGTAGATTTAAACTTCTATGCATAATTGCACAATTCATTGAAATTGGTAAAATTGGATTGATTAATTAATTGAAATTAATTGAATCGAGTTTCTATATATTTAGATGTGTATATATGGACTAATAAAAAAGAATACTCCCTCCGTCCCATTATTTGTGGCTCAATTGGTTTCGGCACGGAAATTAAGAAAGTAGATGATAAAGTATGAGAGAGAGAGTAGATGATAAAGTATGAGAGAGAAGATGAGTAAGATAATGAGAGCGTATGAGAGAAAGATGATAAAGTAGGAGAGAGAATGTAATAAAGTAGGAGAGAGAAGATGATAGAGTAGGAGTAATTTTTTACCAAATTAGGAAAGTGGGCACAAATAACGGGACACCCCTTTCGGGAAAGTGAGCCACAAATAGCGGGACGGAGGGAGTAATATATTTACCCTTCAATTTATTGAAAATTGCAACTCGATTCAATTGAATTGAAATTGAATTGGAATTGCACATTCGCTTTATATATACTCCCTCCGTCCCGCTATTACTGTCCTACTTGCCTAATCGGATTGTCCCGCTATTACTGTCCTCTTTCCTAAAATAGTAAAAATTACTCTTAAACATAAAATGAAGTGGGTCCCCCTTACTCACTACTCAACCCCCACATTCTTATACCCTCTCTCTTCAAAAATCTATCTCCCACTCGATTATGTTCCGCTCCGAACTCAGAAAATTATGATTTTTATCTTTTTGAAAACTTTAGATTATTTCTTCAAATACAATATAAAAAAATATAAAAAATAAAAATCGATTGCCTTTTACTAGCCTTGCAAAAATTTGGATAATTCTCATTTCTTTCCACCAACCACTCATCGAAAACTGTGTCATTTTCTTTATACAATTAAAACTCATAAAATACACACTAAACTAAAATTTCTTAATCTCCGTGCCGAAGTCAACTGGGACAGAATTAGCGGGACAGAGGGAGTATATATATATATGGTGTGAATCTGGTGAGAACCCACACTTAACGTGAGAACTGCGAACCATGCATAATCCTTATATGTTTTATGCATAATCTTTATATATTTTGTGCAAAATAACCCTAATATTTAATACTTATGCATTCTGCATAAAACATATAAGGATTATGCAAAATGTAAAATCATAAGTCTTATGCATAAAAAACATAAGGATTATGCATAAAATATATAAGGATTATGCATGTTTCGCAGTTCTCACGTTAAATGTGAGTTCTCACATGATCCACTCCCTATATATATATATATATATATATATATATATATATATATAAAAGAATGAATACTACATAAACAATTACAGTTCTTGTGTAGTTATTTGGGATACCTTACTACATTGGCCATCCACACCAAATCTGTCGAGAAACATTTGGAAAAGACAAAAGTCCATTACGAACCATTTTCTATAGAAATTAGTTTAGTATATATTCTTTTTGGAGGCAATTTATCTATTTCTAAAATGAACAATTTCATCTAACTCAGCAATCAATAGTAACTTCGTAGCATAGAAGACATTAGTAACTTTTCTCTCACCTAGATATTAAAAGAGAAATAGCAATAAATAATTAAATAAATCATTGTATAGTTTGTGTAAATTAAAAAAAAATCTCATTCAGCAAACCTTTGAAAATGGTTGGTTTAAAAAATTGGACAATCAAAATATTGGGATTCAAAGTTTGGTTTTTCATTAAGGTGAAAAACTTATCAACATAATCTTCTCAAATAGTGCAAGTTAAATATGTCCCCCTACATATGAAATGCAACATTATTAATGAGAATTAAACCAGAAAGATTTAATTTTTTTAACATAATCTAAAATTATTAATATTAAAATTAAAATTGATACTTTGTATCTTCAAGTTTGATATTGATTAGCCTCTTCTCTGGTCCATTAGGTATAGTACGGATCTCTATATTGCCAACCTCTGCAACCGCTCCTATGACATCTGCAAGCATATGGTAATTGATTATATATGTTATCTCATGCACATTTTAAAACTATAAGCACAATCATATATTTGTAACCTACCAAACGGTGTGACTTTGTTAATGATCTCTATTTTGTGAACATCATCAAAGTTCTTAAAGCAATACTGTGTGTCAGGAAAATCCTTTTGCAAGAGTTTCAAGACTTGATGAGCAGTTATTCAACATAAAACTTTTAAAAATTAATAGATTTGAAATTAATTTATCTTATAAAGCTGTGCTTTGAGTTTCTTTAATTATATTTTATAAAATATTAGATTTAGCATGATTGAGCGTAAATTGAGGGATATTTTCAAAATATTAATATTAATAATTAATGGGCGTAATTTGAGAAACATTCTAAAATTATTTCATGATTGAGCATAAATTGAGGGACATACTCTTATATATCTTATATATTTACCCCTCAATTTAATGAAATTCCAATTGAGTTCAATTGAATTGAAATTGAAATTGATTTGGAATTGAAATCATTCGGTTTTTATATATACTAGGACATTACTCGTACTCCGTACGGAAAAATATTACAATTTTATAATACAATAGTTATAACTATTTTAAATAATAATACCATATTATTAAAACACAAACTACTAAGTGGGATACGAAGTAATATTCAAGTCATATATATTATTAAAACACAAACTACTAAATGGAATACGTAATATTATTCAAGTCGTATATATTATTAAAATACAAACTACTAAATGGAGAACGTAGTACTATTCAAAATTTTGAATCATGTTTCTCAAAGATTGGGTGAAAAATGTACAATATACTCCTTAAGCATCTTTTTTTTTTAATAAAATTTAAATTAGCTGACGCTAAACAGCTATAAGCACGGTATTTTGGTGAATAAAAAGTTTTTTTCACATCATCGAAAAAAAAGAGGCAAAAAATTAGTCGGCTGTTCGTGTTTCCTTGAGCCCATCAGAGAACTACTACTTCAATTGATTCTCATAAATTATGTATTTTTTTCAAAAGCTGGAGACTATCCATGAAGACACTCCATGATCCGAATGACTACCTTACTCAAGTTGTCATGGAGAAATCTAAACATTATCTTAGTGTTTAAGACCCTGGTGAAATAAAACAACCATTCGGTTTTTATATATATAAAATTTTAATTATATTTTATAAAATATTAGATTTAGCATGATTGAGCGTAAATTGAGGGATATTTTCAAAATATTAATTTTAACAATTAATGGAAATAATTTGAGAATCATTCTAAAATTATTTCATGATTGAGCATACATTGAGGGACATAATCTTATATATCTTATATATTTACCCCTCAATTTAATAGATTGGAAATTGATTTATCTTATAAAGTTGTGATTTTAATTTCTTTAATTATATTTTATAAAATATTAGATTTAGCATGATTGGGCGTAAATTGAGGGATATTTTCAAAATATTAATATTAACAATTAATGGGCATAATTTTAGAAATATTACAAAATTATTTCATGATTGAGCATAAATTGATGCACATAATCTTATATATCTTATATATTTACCCTTCAATTTAATTTAAAAGTTAATAGATTTGAAATTGATTTATCTTATACAATTGTGCTTTGAATTTCTTTAATTATATTTTATAAAATTTTAGATTTAGCATGATTGGGCGTAAATTGAGGGATGTTTTCAAAATATTAATATTAACAATTAATGGGCATAATTTTAGAAATATTATAAAATTATTTCATGATTGAGCATAAATTGAGGCATATAATCTTATATATCTTATATAATTACCCCCTCAATTTAATTTAAAAATTAATAGATTTGAAATTGATTTATCTTATAAAGTTGTGCTTTGAATTTCTTTAATTATATTTTATAAAATATCATATTTAGCCTGATTGGGCGTAAATTGAGGGATATTTTCAAAATATTAATATTAACAATTAATGGGCGTAATTTTAGAAACATTACAAAATTATTTCATGATTAAGCATAATTAAGGGACGTAATCTTATATATCTTATATATTGTTGGATATGAGTCAGTAGATTGATACTCAGCTGTTCTAGGGTTAAAAGAAATTAGGGGAAATCATAGTAGTACTATGGAATTGAAGATCCCAAAACCAAGCTGATATCAGTAGATTAGTGTGTCGATAGGATTAGCTGATGTATAGGTTAAACTTGATGTTATGTTTATTGTTTTTGTCTAAGTCCTGTACGGGGTAGTTGTTGAACTGATCTTCTGCTGAAGATACTTTTCAGAACCCCATGTCATCAGTGTAATCGCTTGCGTTCTTCGTCAGAAGTTGAATGCTAAACTCAACCGGAGACGGCGCATCGCCTTACCCGATCTCGGTAGAAGACATTATCAGCGATGGTCATCACGGAAGAACCTATGCAAGCACAATACCTTCGCAGCCGACCAACCGACTATCGAAGCTCACTTCATCGGTCCGACGACTCACCAAGAAGACAGAGACGTATTCGCCCATCGTACCCGATAGAAAGCGACCCCGCACTCGAAGTCTTTTCGAATAGTTCGGCGAGAAGACATACGAGTTTGTTTGAACGGTCAACTCGACACTCTCACCAACTACAAACCTCGACCAATGAGAAGCCGACAACGCTTACCTACTCTACAAGAAAGCTTGCTCTCATGAACAAGACATTAACGCCCCCGCTGCAACTAGCTCGAATTTATGGCCGTTTTCTTTGGAGGCTTGTGACACGTGGCATCGTCGTCTCCAACGGACATATGCCACAACTCACAGCTATAAATAGAGAAGGATTTGAAGATTTCGAAACACAGAGGAATATACGCGAAATCAAGGGAAAGCATTCAAGCTCACAACGCTCTAGAACCTTCAAGCTTATCCAGAGACGAACTAGTTTTCATAGAACACTTCTTGTAGTTCATCTCTCTAGAGCTCTTTGATCCCTTTCTTCTCTAAACTAAGCTCATTGCCAGATTCATAGCTTAGATTCAAAGGAGTTCACATTTAGTGAATCGTTCTTGTTGTAAGAACTCCTTCTCAGTTGGAGAATATTCCCTCCCTTCTAAACTTAGGTTTGGATTGTAAAAGTCGCTAAGGACTATAACTTAGAAGGATCTGTCCTGCGTACAGTTTCCTTCTTTGAGACTTGCTCGATTAATCAACAAGTTTCTCTCGCCGAGTTCGGGACCGTGGACGTAGGATCCGTTATCCGAACCACGTTAAAAATCGCTTGTGTTATTTATCGTTTTATCGCATTGCATTTAACCCAGCTTTTAAATCATCGGCTTGCATAAAACGTATCTTAAAAAGCGCACACCCAAAAGACTTTACATTGCGAAAACACGTTTTCAAAAGAGACGACTCGGGCCTAACACTTATCCGCACTACGCCTCTCGACCGAGTTTCGTAATACCGACATCGCCGTAGAAGAGCTCGAAGCCGACTCACTTTGACCCAGTGATCGAAGGCTTATTTGGCACTGTTCATCGGTTGCAAACATCGGCTTGGTGACCTTCACCGAGAAAAAGAAACAGAGCTCAGTGTATTCACCCCCCCCTCTACACCCGACTTTTCGTCTCCGGACCAACAATTGGTATCGAGCGCACGGTGTTCAACCGATCGCCGGTTCGTAATACCGATCCTCTCGAACTGATCCCGAAAACGTTTTCTCTACACAAGCATCTCTTCATCTCATCCCTATACTCGTTGCAACATGTCTGATATGTCAGGTATTCGGATGGTGCCGATGTTCTCCGTTGAAAATTATACGGTTTGGCGCGTGCATATGGAGGCACATCTTACTTCACTCCACGACAAGCATGGGCGGATGTTCTTGAAACAGGACCCATAATCCCCATGATCGACAGGCGTCGTATTTGCCGCCGGAGAAGGCGTAGGAGCAATGACATGGTGCAAAGATTCCCAAAGACAAATCTGCCTTCACACTGAAGAGAAAAAGCCGCACAATCTAGGCCGAGTGGCACGAAACGCTATACCGACTACGCTTAGTGACTCACACCTCGGCGAGTGCAAGATTGTAAAACAAAGAAAAGAGCTATGGGATGCTCCGGCTGTCATCGAGCCGTGGAACCCCTCGGATTAAGGAGAACAAGCTCGAACTAGAGCTTCGGAAGTTCGACGCCCTTACTATGGAGCCAAATGAGACGATTGACGAGCTCGGTGTTAGATTCGCAAACCAAGTCAACGTCATCAATGGGTACGGGGAGGATGTTCACCAATAAAGAGATGAACACCAAGATCTTAAGAGCGTTACCTCGACGAAGTGGCTTCCATTTGCTACTTATCTAAGACGTTCGATCTAAATTCTCTAACTCCCGATGTTATCTTTTCGAACTAAAAACGGAGGAATTTGAGCATAGCCTACCCCGTGAGATGCTCCAAGTGCTCCAGCGACACCCACATTGATCATGCCTTCAAGGCAACTCACAAGAAACCGGAAACAAAAATACTTCATCGAGCAAGGCAAAGAGCTTGTGAAACAAAGTCATCCGAAATATCCGGTGCCGATGAGCTCGCGCGATGGCTCTCAAATACCAAAGAGAAAAGGAGAGAGTCGTAAAGTGAAGAAGTATCACGGATATTCACCCTCGTGTAAGAAAGATTATCAAAAAAGGGAAGAATCTAATTCTACACCCGAATGCGGAAAAACAGAGCATGAAGCCGCTAGTCCTTCAAAGGACTCGGTTAGGAAAAGCAAAGAAGCAGAAAGTCTCTACATGCTATAACCGCAAAAAGGAGGGACATTATCGCACGACCGTCCCGAACTCTCACCTGCTCAAAGAGCGAACGGGCAGCCGAAGAGAAAAATTCGCGAAACGAAGGCAGCCTACATAGCCGGAGAGATATCCGACAACTCAATTGAAGAGGATGCTTTCATGTATTCCTCTCAAGATGAAGCCGCATTCGTCGCAGTTGAGGAAACAAATACAAGTCCTCGAAGAGTCGCCCGAATACGCTTGATGGGCAGGAGAAGAGACCGAGGTAAACTCCAAACCTAAAACAACCTCTTCTTCACATAGCACACACGACACATGTTCTCGTCACGGATGATCCTCTGAGACGTTGTGCAAGCGTATGATGAACTACTAGAGGAGCAGTTCAGTGAGCGAGAGTTCAGAGTGAACGATTCAGGAACTTGAACAGTAAAGGCTGAAAATCGAGACTTTCTTCCGATTGTCAGTCTCCTACTGAGTCGGTGGATCTAGTGGCGAGACTCAAGGAAGAGATTAAATCTCTTATGACTAAGTCTCGGCTTCAAGAGACTCGGATCTCGGTTCCGACCAAGGACAATTTCGAGAAAGAGACCGAAATAGCTCAACTCGGTCGAAGCTCTTAGACGTACGTAAGGATTATGATTCACTCGAAGAAGTGACGAAGTCCGGAGAGGACCGATGACCGAACAGGACCTTGGAGCTAAGGAGAAGTTGGAAAATATGCTCGTGAGCACAACGGCCAACTCCTTGTGAAGGAAGGCCTTGGCTACAAACATGAAGCTTCCACTTCCAAGAGCTCGGACTTGCCGACCGATAGGTTCGTCGAGGGAAAGTACAAACTGCCGCCACTCCACCTCAGGCGAAGAACAAACGTGAAAATTATTGCACCTCGGTCGAGCAACCGGAAGAAGCGGTGACCAATGGTTCCAGCCCCGTGACACCACGATCAAACTCGGGGGAACCAAGAAGGTCGGATGGGCGAACAATATAGAGAACCACTGTATGAGCATCCGGCTCGACGGGTTCATACTACTATGAGCCCGGGGTCGGGAGAAGCGCTAAGACTCGAAGAAGAAAGCTCCCGAACCCAAAGTCAACAAGAAGTCGATATCTCCAAGTCCTAAAGAGAGAGAAGTCGACAAGGTTCGAAGAAGAAGTCTCGTACTTCTAAGGTTCCCTAAGCAGATCCGGGTTCCGAAATCACCCACTAACCTCGTAAGGACCCAACTGAACCAAAGGGTACCTACAAATGTTTTTGTTTTGCAGGTGCATAAGGACCCTTGGATAGTGGACAGCGGCTGCTCGAGACACATGACACATCGAAGAGCCTGGCCGACCAACTACGTAAAAGAAGATGGTCCCGAATCGAGTTTGGTGACAACTCCAAAGGCTACACAAGGGGATATGGAACACCGAACATTGGGCCGCCTCGGCCTAAGAGTAACATATGTTGAAGGACTTCAACATAATCTCCTTTCGTCAGTCAATTCCGTGGATAATCTTAACGAGAGTTATCTTTGACGCCGGTTTTTGTGATGTTGTTGACAAATCTACGGGGAAAACGGTGTTGTCGGGCTCGCGGAAGAAGAACATCTATGTTGCAAACCCGGAAAACCGCGAACCCGAGACTTGCTTGCTTGCACATACTAAATCAAGTGACAAGTCAGCTGGCTATGGCACAAGAGACTCACCACCCTGAACTTCAAGACTATGAACAAGCTCGCAAAGAACTCTAAAGTCGAGGATTGCCCAAGGAATCTTTTATCAAAGATAGAAATTGTGAAGCACGCCCGAAGGGAAAGCAGATAAAGAAGAGCAATCCACCTATTCCTTCACCTTCCACCGATGGAATCCTTCACCGCTCCACATGGATCTTTTGGGCCGCTCTCTCCAGGTGACTATAAGAGGCAAGAAGTATGCCCCTAGTCGTCATAGACGACTACTCGAGATATACTTGGGTCATCTTCATCACCAATAAGTCCGATGTTCGACCGAGCGCCTAATCTACCGAAAAAAGCTCGGTGTGGAAAAGGACATCAAGATACGAAGAGGATACGCTCGTACGCAGGAACAGAGTTTCTAAACTCGGTAGTTAAAGAGTACTGCGATAAAGAGGGAATTCGAAGCACGAGACATCACCGCACGCACCCCCTCGCCAGAACGGACTTGCCGAACGAAAGAACAAACACTCAAAGAAGCAAAGCAAGAACGCTCCTAGCGGACTCTGGACTACCCTCAAAGTTTTGGGCGATGCTACCGACACGGCCGCTACACTCGTAACCGCTCACCGCTTACAATGCAACACATGAAGATGCCTTACGAACCGTGGAAAGGGAGAATTCCTTCTATTTCTCATTTCCATATTTTTGGCCGTCCTTGCTTTATCCACAATAATGGGAAAGACCGATTGAAAGTCTTTGACAAAGAAATCTAATCAAGGAGTATTCTTAGGATACTCTCGGGTCAAAGAAAGCATTCGTGAGTCTTTAACTATCGGACTCTTTGCGTGGATGAAAGCCCTCATGTTGTTTTTGATGAGTTTGTTACCGAGGACGGGGAAAGATACCGAGCCAAACATTGAAGATGTCGGCAAGCAAGCTACGGGATCTCTGATCGAATGATAAAGCCGAGAAGATCCAAGCATTGTTGGGATGATGAGTCGGACGATGATGAAATTCGGACTCGGTCCAACAAGCAATGTAGGCGACCCGGTTGATTCTCCGAACGTAATCAACAACAGGTAACAACGGTCGATGAGGAAGCCCCCGTGGTAACCGAGACCTCTACCGAGAATATAAACTCGGGGGAACGTTAAATGTTCCTGAGCTAAATGCCCTCGAACACCGGAAACTCAGTAGATCCTAATCTTCTTACTGAATTGCTTCAGTCACAGAACAGTACTACTGAAATGCCTAATACTCCTACTGACTATGCAGAAGTAGTATCAGAAGAAGAAGCCCGACTCAGACGCTCGTGGCTCGATGCTCATTCTTCAGATCTAATCATTGGAGATCCGTCAGCTACTATAAGGACAAGATCAAGATTAAGTCAAGGCGAAAGCTCACTTTACTCTTATTTTCTGTCTACAGATGAACCTCAATCGATAGAGGATGCACTTAAAGATGCCGATCGGGTCATAGCCATGCAAGAAGAGTCGAACCAATTCGTGCGAAATGAAGTATGGGAGCTTGTTGACGGCCTAGACATCGCACGTGATCGGAACAAAGTGGGTCTTCAAGAACAAGCGAGATGAAAACAACGTCATTGTCAGAAATAAAGCTCGACTAGTTGCAAAAGGTTACAGTCAAGCTGAAGGAATTGACTTTGATGAAACATTCGCTCCAGTCGCCAGATTGGAAGCCATTCGTCTTTTCCTTGCATATGCAACACATCAAGGTTTTAAAGTATATCGATGGATGTGAAGTCGGCTTTTACGAACGGCGTATTGAAGGAAGAAGTCTACGTTGAACAACCACCCGGCTTTCAGCGGGGACATCGGGTGTACGGACTTAGGAAAGCTCAGTATGGGTTAAAACAAGCACCCGTGGCTTGGTATGATACCCTATCGACTTTCTACTTCGTAAAGGTTTTCGAAGGGGACGTAGATCGCACTCTATTCAAGCATAAAGTCGAAGATGACATACTACCGGTGCAAATCTACGTGGACGACATCATTTTCGGCCGCAAACGAAGTCATATGTCGGCAGCTTGAGAAAATGATGAAGGAGAAATTTGAGATGTCTATGATGGGAGAGATGAATTATTTCCTTGGATTTCAAGTAAAGCAATCAGCGAAGGAATTTTCATCAATCGGGCCAAATACACTCGAGATCGTCTCAAAAGATTCGGTCGTGATTCCAAAGAAGCCGGCCAAGATCCCCATGAACACAAACTTTAAAATCGATCTAGACAAATGAGGAAGCTTCCGTTAACTCTACCGATTATAGAGCTATTATTGGTTCTTTACTTTATTTAACGACTAGCCGACTCGACATAACTTATCTTTGTAGGTGTATGCGCAAGATTTCGGGCGAATCCCAAGCTAAGTCATCTAGACTCGGCGAAGAAGATTCTGCGATATCTAAGAGGAACACCGATCTTTGGGTTATGGTATCCTGTCGATGATAATCTAACACTAACGAGTTATTCGATGCCGATTATGCGGGATGCGGGATAGATCGAAAATCAACTTCGGAACATGTCGGTTCCTAGGCGGCAAGTCGATATCATGGTTTTCAAAGAAACAAAGACTCGGTAGCTACGTCCACTACTGAAGCCGAGTACATAGGCTGCAGGAAGTTGCTTGTGCCCGGATCCTTTGGCTTCGACAACAATTGAGAGATTATGGTATAACTCGGGATGAAGTGCCCATCTACCGTGACTCCACCAAGTGCAATAGCTATAACTCGTAACCCGGTCCCGCATACGAGATGCAAGCACATGGATATTCGACATCACTTCATCAGAGACCATGTCGAGAAGAAGGACATCAGAATGGAGAAAATCCATACTGATAAGCAAAGGGCAGACATACTGACCAAACCACTAGCTGAGAACAGGTTCAGAGAACTATCAGTTGAGTTAGGTCTTCTAGATCCTACTGAGACAAGTCAGTAGAAGCCAACTACTGATAATGATATACTTAGCAACAATTGGTATCAGTATGGAATCAGCACGACAAGTCGAAAACTTAGTACGATGACTCGGTTGGGAGATGCACACCGTACACAACAAGGGGGGGAACATAGTCGTCAGCACAACCATCCTCCTGATAAATGATGGTAACCAGCTGATAAGTTCAGCTGAAGAGGTTTGCGTAGTATCGTCACTTAAATTGTTCAGAAGCATGCGGCATTTAATGCATCAGTCTCTTACATTCAGTTGTTAAGGAGCATTTATTTCTTACCATTTATTATGCTTAAGGTTTAAGGAAAGGTCGGCAGGACCCTTCGCTCGTGTAATTAATGCTCTGTCGCGCATTTAATGCATGTCTTCTCACTTACCTTTATTACGTATATCTATAGTATTGGCGGCTAAGTAATCATACCCTCTATATCATTCAATCTTAGACGTCCATCGATTTTGAAAGATTAAATTTGAACCATAGGATTCAAACTGAAGATCAAATCAACTTATACAAAATCTTTTCAACTTCGATTACTCCTCACTTTTCGCCATTCTCATATCTTAGAGCTTTTTCTTAGCGATTCAGTTATCTTCCTAAATCCTCATCCAAACTGCATTGTTGTATATTCATTCAAGCCCTATTTCACGATTTCAATGGCGATAGTACAGACTCCTGAGAAGATGGTTGAGATCATGACCATCCGGGTTCAGTTTGAGCCGACGATGGCTCTCCGGCAGGTGGACCTTTCATATCTGGAGCCGGTGTTTGGCGCCCTTGAGAAGTCAGGGCTGGCAACTCTTGTGTCGAGGCATCCCCGTTCTCATCTGCCGAGACAAGTTGTGGAGGCCTACTACAACTGGAAGTCGCTTGCCTCAGGAGGAGAAGAGGCTTCGTTTGTTTACGATCGGGAAGTTGCCCCCAAATAAGTGGAGGGAGGCTACCCACTCCTTCAACATCTCGTAGGCTCTCGTTCAAGCCTTTCAACTCCCCTCACGGGTATTTCTCCCATTGGTTATAAGGAAAGGGAGATAAATGATTACGTCCAAAAGTTCTGTGGACGCAGCGACATAGTGTTCAAGACGGCGCTACAGAGGAATCTTTTGCTACCTCAGTATAGGGGTTTAGCTTATGTTGTATCTCATATTCGACGAGCTCAGTGGATCCTATGATCGCTTTCTAAGCCGAGGATACAACCGATGATGATTATAGACGATGGAGTAGAAGTGAACTGGGCGACTACTATACTACTCAGCTGAAGGCCCAAGACCAGAAGTTCACTACTTCGCCTACTGGAGAGAGGAAGCTAACCAGTACAGGCAAGCTCCTATTCGGCACCAAGATGTCGGTGCTGATAGAGAGTGTGGTACAGAAACGTTCAGCTTTTGCGGACTCAAAGTCTTTTGATCTCAAGAGTATTAAATTTAAGACAAAGGCCGGAACGGAGAAGTCAATGGCAAGGGGCCACCTCGAATCGAAGAGAGCTGCGTCCGCTCTGCCCCCATCTCGTCCAAGTGCCAAAGAAGAGGAGGTTGGCTAAGACTCGACCTCTGAGGTCACAGTGGCTCAGCCACTTACCATTATTGAGCCAGCTCCTCCTTCTACTCAAGAGGAGCAACTACTCGATTCAGATACTGGAATCGAGGGAGCGACGATCAAGGACAAGGTCCAAGTGATCAGCTCTGAGGAAACAGTCCGACAAGAGGGAACCGTCACCCGAACCTCTATCGCTGAGTGGACAACAACCGACACCACTCGATCATTGCGTCTTGCAGTCGAGATTCAAGAAGAGATACCGAAATTGCCGAGCACGCAGATCCGGTTGAGATAGCAAGAAGGACAAGAGCTCGATGCTCTTAAGGTTTCGCCTTTGGGACATTCTTATTGACTTTGCCAAATCCCAAAGCAATACCGGATGAGCTCGACGAGAGGAGCAAGAGCTCCAAGCCAAGATTGGATTCGGAGAGCCAAGCGATGTGGCGTCCTTCGAAGATTTGAGAGCCGCAATGCTCTATTTATCGAGCTTGAGAGCTCCGATCGAAAGCGACTCCGCCCCCATCTCCACCTTCCGATAAAGGTGATAATGATGATCAAGATGAGGAGATGGATGGCAAACCCAAGAAAGCGGCCGGGGAGAATCTGCAGAGGGACAAACTCCCCAAGAGAAGAGCCCAACACCACCCATAGTCACATCGGTGAGGCTACAACCTGCTCCGAGTACAAGTAGGGGAGCGATTGATCTCGTTCTACGAGCAGAGGCTCGGAACCAGCTCTTATCAGATACAACCCATCGGTTCCGTGTCCTCACGTTCTGTCAACAGGGCTATCAAACGCCAAGGTGAGAAAAATCGACTCCTAGCCAAAGATGTTCATTTCAAATGGGAGAAGTACACCAAGGCTCAGAACGAAGCTCTAAGTAAGTTGGCCGCCGACATCTCAACTCCTAAAGAGGCTTCTTAGCCAGATTTCAAGGAGATAGTTGAGCAGGCCCTAAGTGCTCAAAAGGCCGATTTAACGCACAGAGTCAGCAGTGCTTGCCGCTCTCAGCATAAAACTTTCTCGGAGCGGTGACTCGAGCCATGAAAACAGTTGAAGGCTTCATAGATGAGAGAAACAAGATAGCAACCATTTCTCTTCAAACGGCCATCAAGCAACAGTGAGGCCTTAAAAGCCATTCGAGAAGAAATAACGAGAATCAAATGATCAAGCTCTGCTTGAAACTCCGTCAGGAGTCGCCGCCTTCGGTTGAAGAAATCTAGAGCGATCGGGAGAAAGACTGGGAAAACTACGCAACTTGGTCGGTGATTTTGATGACACGGTTACCCGGATCAAAGATTTCGCGCACAACTGGAGCATGACGTAAAAGCTATCCGCACCTCCCCGGCAAATATTGCTGATGCCAAAAAGGGGGAAGATATTGTGAAAGATGAACCCGATACGGATACGGTGACGTCCGGATCCTTGAGGGACATGCACGAGGCGGGACCCCTCCTCGGCAGCAGAGCCCTCACCGCGAGATTCGGGGGGAACAGGCTCGGAGGCGGGACCATCTACTCGAAAGGTACATCTACCGAGGTCCTTCTCCTTGATTTCCCACTACAAGCCACCCCCATCTCCTCTTGACCTGCACACATAGACGAAATCGCTCAATTCCTTGAAGAGCCAGTGAAGAAAAAGAGTCTCAACAATGCCCGCAGAGGTCGGGGGAAGGAAATCGCTCTTTGAATCCACTACTCCTTCCTCCCCGGTCAAGAAGTTTAAATCAAAAGCGGAGCAAGAGGCATTCGACCTCGAGAATAGCCCAAGAGCTGCAAGACAAGCCGGACCAGGAGCGTCGGCTAGAGGAGGCACCGAAGCAAATAAAAAGCCTAAGGGCAAAGCGTCGTGGGGCAAAGGAAAGAGAAAGGTCATTAATACGGTTGAAGAGCAAAAGAAGAAAGCCCAAGAAGATTTTGCTAAGGCTCTTTCGGCCGAAATCAAAGCTACTTGCTCGAGTATTCCCATATCTACTCTTACACTGAGCGGATAGCGAAAGAACAAGCGACACGGGAGGCGACGGCGCAAGGACCGAGTATCGACGAGGAGACACTAGAGTAGCCGCTCTCCGTGAGAAGAAAAGGATGGGCGACCGGCAAGAGTGAAAAGCCTATCCGATAAGCCGGCCGATCCGAGAAAACGATACCCGGAGGATCGAGGAACAGGAGGACTACTATCGAACTCCTCGTATGAAGCCGATTCCCGCACCTCATGTGGACAAATGGGTACCTCTTGATCCGAATGATCAATGGGAGACTCTCAAAGAAATGTTTGTTAAAAATCTGTATGTATGGGGCTTCTATCCGAAAGACATTCCGGCGATCAACTGTTCGAAGAGTGTTTTAATAAAGTTTTTCCGAACTCGAGAACGGTTCTTGCCTATCATGAAAGAAGCCGAACATTCTGTGAAAGCACCCGCATTCGAGAAGATATCCTCCTCCCATGATCTGCTAAAGGCATTATCATCACAAAGTCTATCGAAGAAGAAATCGAATCTGCAGCCTATCGGCATGAGTTACATCCGCATAGACCGGAAGATCAAGAGGAAATCCGGGTTTTGCGCAAAAAGGATTTATAAATTTTCTTGCTGGACCCTCCAGGCTGATCGCTCGGCGGATTTCAAGAAGAAGACTCGAGCTTCAAACGACGGCAGTGATTTCTCCTCTTTGTTTTTGATAATTCTTTGTAATAGCATAGGAACACCGTACTTTGACGATCTATCTATAAGAGTTCCTATCACTTGCTAGACAATCGCTCATTGTCTTTAAGCTTTTTAGTGTCATGTTTTCACGACCGATCACCAAGTGATCTGACACGCACTCACATCAGTTTCTCTGATCTTGCCTTTCTCTCACCTACTGAAGTTCATTTACTATTATCGGTTTTTCCTCGAGATGCTTTAAGGGGGGAAATTGTTGTCGATAGGACAATATCTTTAATAGATGTTAGAGTATAGAGGTTTTGGCATCATCAATTAGGGGGAAATTGTTGGATATGAGTCGGTAGATTGATACTCATTGTTCTAGGGTTAAAAGAAATTGGGGAAATCATAGTAGTACTATGGAATTGAAGATCCCAAAACCAAGTCGATATCGGTAGATTAGTGTGTCGATAGGATTAGGCGATGTATAGGTTAGACTTGATGTTATGTTTATTGTTTTTTGTCTAAGTCTCGTACGGGGTAGTTATTGAGCGATCTTCTGTGAAGATACTTTTCGAACCCCATGTCATCGGTGTAATCGCTTGCGTTCTTCGTCGAAGCCGAATGCTAAACTTCAGTGGAGACAGCGCATCGGCTTACCCGATCTCGGTAGAAGACATTATCGGCAGATGGTCATCGGCGGAAGAACCTATGCAAGCACAATACCTTCGCGGTCGACCAACCCGACTATCGAAGCTCACTTCATCGGTCCGACGACTCGGCCGAAGAAGACAGAGACGTATTCGACCATCGTACCCGATGCAAAGCGACCCCGCACCGAAGTCTTTTCGAATAGTTCGGCGAAGACATACGAGGTTGTTTGAACGGTCAACTCGACACTCTCACCAACTAAAACCTCGACCAATGAGAAGCCGACAACGCTTACCTACTCTACGGTAAAGTTTGCTCTCATGAACAGTATAATGCTAGCTTCTGCTTGCAACTAGCTCGAATTTTTGGCCGTTTTCTTTGGAGGCTTGTGACACGTGGCATCGTCGTCTCCAACGGACATATGCCACAACTCACAGGCTATAAATAGAGAAGGATTTGAAGATTTCGAAACACGGAGGAATATACGCGAAATCAAGGGAAAGCATTCAAGCTCACAACGCTCTACAGAACCTTCAAGCTTATCCGAGAGACGAACTAGTTTTCATAGAACACTTCTTGTAGTTCATCTCTCAGAGCTCTTTGATCCCTTTCTTCTCTAAACTAAGCTCATTGCTAGATTCATAGCTTAGATTCGAAGGAGTTCACATTTAGTGAATCGTTCTTGTTGTAAGAACTCCTTCTCGGTTGGAGAATATTCCCTCCCTTCTAAACTTAGGTTTGGATTGTAAAAGTCGCTAAGGACTATAACTTAGAAGGATGCGTCCTGCGTACGGTTTCCCTCTTTGGAGACTTGCTCGATTAATCAACAAGTTTCTCTGCTAAGTTCGGGACCGTGGACGTAGGATGCGTTATCCGAACCACGTTAAAAATCGCTTGTGTTATTTCTTGTTTTATCGCATTGCTTTTAACCCGATTTTAAATCATCGGCTTGCATAAAACGTATCTTAAAAAGCGCCACGACCCAAAAGACTTTACATTGCGAAAACACGTTTTCAAAAGAGACGACTCCGGGCCTAACACTTATCCGCACTACGGTCTCCGTGGGAGTTTCGTAATCTTGACATCGGTCGGTAGAAGAGCTCGAAGGCCGACTCGCTTTGACCCCAGTGATCGAAGGCTTATTTGGCATTGTTCATCGGTTGCAAACATCAACTTCAGTGACCTTCATCGAGAAAAAGAAACGAGCTCGGTGTATTCACCCCCCCCTCTACACGACTTTTCGTCTCCTGGACCAAAGTATATTTACCCTTCAATTTAATTTAAAAATTAATAGATTTGAAATTGATTTATCTTATAAAGTTGTGTTTTGAATTTCTTTAATTATATTTTATACAATATTAGATTTAACATGATTGTGCGTAAATTGAGGGATATTTTCAAAATATTATTATTAACAATTAATGGACATAATTTGAGAATCATTCTAAGATTATTTAATGATTGAGCATAGATTGAGGGACATAATCTTATATATCTTATATATTTACCCCTCAATTTAATAGATTGGAAATTCATTTATCTTATAAAGTTGTGCTTTGAATTTCTTTAATTATATTTTATAAAATATTATATTTAGCATGATTGGGCGTAAATTGAGGAATATTTTCAAAATATTAATATTGACAATTAATGGGCATAATTGTAGAAACATTATAAAATTATTACATGATTGAGCATAAATTGAGGCACATAATCTTATATATCTTATATATTTACCCTCAATTTAATTTAAAGATTAATGGATTTGAAATTGATTTATCTTATAAAGTTATGCTTTGAATTTCTTTAATTATATTTTATAAAATATTAGATTTAGCATTATTGGGCGTAAATTGAGGGATATTTTCAAAATATTAATATTAACAATTAATGGGCGTAATTTGAGAAACATTATAAAATTATTTAATGATTGAGCATAAATTGAGGGACATTATCTTATATATCTTATATATTTACCCTTCAATTTAATTTAAAAGTTAATAGATTTGAAATTGATTTATCTTATAAAGTTATGCTTTGAATTTCTTTATTTATATTTTATAAAATATTAGATTTAGCATTATTGGGCGTAAATTGAGGGATATTTTCAAAATATTAATATTAACAATTAATGGGTGTAATTTGAGAAACATTATAAAATTATTTCATGATTGAGCATAATTAAGGGACATAATCTTATATATCTTATATATTTACCCTTCAATTTAATGAAATTCCAATTGAGTTCAATTGAATTTTAATGAAATTCTAATTGAGTTCAATTGAATTGAAATTGAAATTGATTTGGAATCTAAACATTCGGTTTTTATATATATAAGATTAATGTTGTAAATATATTTTTTATTTACCTTACCATATATTGTGATGACCATTAAACCTTAAAAGCCCATAAACTCATCTTATACTTTATAAATAGAGGTCTCCACCCTCATAATTATACACATCTATTTTTCGTCTTCTCTGTTATTCTCTCATTTCATATAGTTTATAACACGTTATCAACACGAATAAGCTCTTCTCACAAAAGGATTCCGTAAAATCGTTACCAAAGTCTCCACGATATTAGATCTAAATTCAAAAAGAAGGGTATCGTATCCTCTCCCATTTTTTTTAATTAGATCTTCAAGATCATGGAAGCATGTTGTTAAATCTTTACGGAACCATATTTTCTGCTACTTCTTCTTATTCGTCGCCTGCCCTAAGATTTAAAATAATCTCATAATTCGTATTACATGATTGCTACGGTGTAGATTACTTAAATATATTTAGTATATGCCGAGAACTTTCACAATTTGGCGGTGCTTATTTGTGGTGGGATTATGCTTAATCTTGATTACGTGGAAGAAAGGATATATAGAAAATTATTTGCTTGTTTAATTTAGTAAGGTGTGAGTAGAATATTTCTTGACGGTGTTTTCTAGTATATGATGAGATATTAATTATTTAATTTAATAGTTGCTCTTGAAGTAACATCATTAATATTCCTGAAGAAAATTATATGCTTTCGAAGAGCAATTCAAAAATATATTTATAAATTAATTTGTTGCTTTATAAGTAGCACAACCAATGTTTTTGAAGAATATTACGTGCTCTTGAAGAGCATTTACAATCAATATTTCTATATACATTTTTATTTATTTAGTTAGTTAATGTTTTAATCTAAATTGTTGCTCCGGAAATAGCATAATTCATATTCCCGAATTCCCAAAGAATATCACATGCTCTTAAAGAGTAATTCAATTTATTTATTGAAATGATTGTTGCTCCTGAAGTAGCACACAATTAATACTCCTGAAGAGGATTTAATATTATATTATTTTGGGATTGAGATTCAACACCTAGTTGCTCATGTCCATAATCAAAATGATTTTGTACGTATAAAAACGAGTCTCACATTAAATTGTTATTATGATAAAATAACGTTCCCAACATTAGGTGGAACATATGTCACATTCGGATTTATGAAATAATCAATATAAAATCTACATCCAAAGAAAAACAAGTGCAAGGAAAAACTAGTCACATTTGGATTCCCAAAGTAATCAATGTGAACAAGAAGTCGAAATGTTCACTTGCAAAAGATTGCACACCAACTTCTTAATACTTATATATATATATATATATATATATATATAAGTGACAATATCATACATTTGCTGCAAATACCACCAACAAGAATTCATGTCCCTGAAGGACAAGCATAAATGACAGCAAATTCATTTAAAATTCGTCAAAAATATGATCGATCAATCGGTTTTAAAAGAAATTTTGTGTCTAAGAAAATGGGCACAACATATGAACCAAACAATGACGATAATGATTAATCAATCAAATGAAGTTCCTGAAGGACTACAAGCGTCTGGAAATACTGAGATCTCAAAATATTGGAGAGATCAAATATCGTCGTGGACGCACGACAGTATTTTTGTCTTTTAATATGACTCTTGAAATAATAAAGAGGATCCTCAACGACGATCTATAAAAGATTGTCAAGATAGAAATAATTGGTCAAAGAGGAAAGAAGTCATACAAGGTGAATTAATATTCCATAGAAAGCCGAAAAATATTTGGACATGTAGTTCAAATCCTGAAAAATATCCCCGAATGATATAAATATGTCTTTGTTATAAAGTGAAATAAAAATTATGAGATATAGGGCAATACTCGTAACACAATGTTTCTCTCAAAGATCGAGAATTAATTATGTACTTCCCCATAATAGACGTCATTATATTTTAGAGTTTGATTAATCTACTTATGTCACAAATGCTTGATATGTGTCTTATGGATGTAGTAAATATCTATCTATTTGATTCACTTGATAGTTATATATACTTGAAAATCCCTAAAGGATTTAACTCGCTTGAATCACTTAAGTCAAAAATATGTTTTTCAAGTAAACTGCAAAATCGTTGTAATAACGTGTATCCCAAAAGTGAAGATATTTGCTCATATGTTTTCAAGAAAAAAACTGATAGCAAAACAGTTTATATTGTTATTTGAATAAGACTCCTTAAGAGTTTAATACTTGAAAATTATGTGTATACTCCGTCAACATGACATATATATGGTCACTACTTGTGGACTATTTTATTGATTGACACGTGATTCTATAATCCAACTCAACTATTGTTGGCATTAAGGGAGATTAAAATATGAATGCCGTAAATATCTCGTTGGATTAATTATTAGATTCACGCACTATGAACCATAAGTTCATCAAGTTATTTAGTGCAAAAGGAATGACTAAAATCTTATATACCCATTATATATGCATCATGAAACAAATGAAGTTCCTCATAGACAAAAATAAAACAATTAATTCTCATTGACGCCAGAAGCGTGAGAGATTTATTGGTGCTAAGAGACAAGAAGTCCGTGGAATACAAAATTAGATCACATCACTCCAAATTCCTCTTGAAGGGGATATGTGAATCATTATGTGCAAAAGTACTTGATGAAATCAACTCATGCCTAAAGACGGAGTTAGAATCAAAAGACTTGGGTTGAACTAATAATTGTATTGACCTGTAGATCGAGCATCTCCCTGATGGATTTACGCTAGTCGACATACCTGAAAGGTCCTTAAAGATATTTATTGTATTTCATCCACATAGCTACCTAATGGTTGCTTCAATCACTTGAAGTGGATGGATACTCATTTAGACCTATAGAAGATAACAAAGATGTTTTAGGGTCAGAAGTTCCTTACTTATGTGCAATTTGAGGATTTGAAATGGTTTGACCATCCTTTGTTATCTTCGAGACAAACATGCTATTCTCTATGAAGATAGTTAAACTTGTGTTGCACATATTAGTTTAGACCTTGAAGATAACCTTGAGTATTGTTATCTTGAGGGGGAGTGATAAATTATAAATAATTCTGAAGATTAAACTGACTCCTAAATGTCAAATGATCATGAAGGTCAAATGATTGTTCTCTTTTTTTCTTTCTAAGTTTTTTCCCAAATGGTTTTCTTAGTTAATGTTTTTAATGAGGCATCCAATGCAACACACGAGTAAATGAGTCATTGAGATTGATTCATAAAAGAGTCAATGCAACACATGAACTCCAAAAGAGTGGCGACATCAACATCCAGCAAATTCGCTCAAGTGACAATCTAGCGTATTCTTTTACAAAGGCATTACCGACGTCAACATTCAAAAAATTGGTACACAAGATCGATATGCGCCGACTCAAGGATCAAGAATGACTATATTGAGGTGGAGCAACTGTACTCTTTTTTCCTTCGACCAGTTTTTATCCTAACGGATTTTTCTGGTAAGGTTTTAACGAGGCAGCAGTTTCTTTTAAGGATTGTCAATCAAGGAGAAGTGTTGTAAATATATTTTATATATATACTTATCATATATTATATGTAAACCCTAAAAGCCCATGAGCTCATCTTGTACTTTATAAATAGATATCTCCACCCTCATAATAATACACATCTGTTTTTTCGTCTTCTCTATTATTCTCTCATTCCATATAGTTTATAACAATTAAATAATTTTTAAAATTCACTCGATAAATTTCTGCGAAGTTGAAATTAATTAATGCATACCTATAATTAATAAAATGCACTTCACATTCATATTTAATTCCCTCCAATTTTTCAAAGGAAAAAAAATCCTTCCAAAAAAGCATTATGAAAAAAAAAATGTGCTTAATTTAATTTTGGTATTACCCATCAATAATTATATTCCAAAGCAAAACGTAAATTTAAGGAAAAATAGAAAAATAAAATTTATCAACGAAATTAAAAGGATGAAGATTGACAACCGGTTGACCTCAACAAACCGCCGGCCTCGGCCGCATCAAACACCAAATCATCCGTAGTCCTCGCCGCTCCGTGCATCAGCACCGCCACGATCGCCACCATCAGCGCCGGGACGATGTTGTTGGCCGCCTCCGTGAGCATCAGCACCGCAATCGTCGCCGCCGAGAGCGCGATCAGCACCGTCCTATCGTCAATTACCCGTCCGTACACCACCAGCGGCTCGCCGCGCATGAAGTAGAGGTAGATCCACGCCGCCACCGCCGCGATGAAGACGACGAGCGAGATCGGGTGCCAGAGGAGGCTGAGGAAGAGAATCGCGAGCGCGACGATCGCGTAATTCGTGAGGAAGTACGCGGCGTTCGAATGGATGCGAGCTGCCGCTTCGGCGACTGATTTGGGGATATTGAAGAGGTGGACGGCGAACATCTGCCGCCATGGGCGGCTCGCGGCGAGGCCGTCCCCGAGGCGCTCCCTGGCTAGTGAGACGTAATCGAGGTTGACGATGGTGGGTGAAGACGTCGGAATGGTTCCATAGGTAGACATTCCGTCGGAGCCGCTCAATTGAATCGCGGCGGCGGTGGCGACGGAGACAGGAGATTTCGGCGGTGGAAACGAGGGAGGTGGGTAATTGAGTGAGGCGGATGCATGGGTAGCACCAATATAAAGTTATCAGGACTTACTTTTTTAGCTAACAAAATTATAAAATAGTTATGAATTTTAGATTATTACTCCCGTACTTTAAAATATTCCTTTCTTTTCGGCACCGAAATTATGAAACTTTTTTTTTTGGTGTATATTGTTTGTTTTTTTGGTAATATATTTCTAAATTATTTAAAAATAATTTCAAATTATTAAATCTACCATTTATACATAATAACGTTATGCAAATAAGATTTGGAATGATGAATGAGCTTGATTGATTAATCAAAGCATAGTAGAATGTTAGTGGGTGTTTGGAACAATTTATTAAAAGTTGCTTTTAGCTTTAAGCCAGTGTGAGGTGTTTGGGATACGTAAATTTAAGCGGAACGATTTGTATGTACCACTTTCGTATACCCCTGTGTGAACCACACCACAAGGGTATTGACATGTGGCATTTCTCATTAAATCAAGCGGGTCATATTTAACACAGGTCAATACCCTTGTGATGTGGTACACACAAGGGTATACGAAAGTGGTACACACAAACTTTTGTGAAATTTAAGCTGGGAATTTCTAAAATTTGGTCCGAAATAAAGAAGCTGCTCCACCTCAACTTTCAACTTTCAGCTTATTAATTATGATTTTTTCGGACCAAATTACGTTTAATAATTTTATTTAATTCCAAAAATATCCCTAATCCTAATATTTGTGAGAATTCATTTTCTTCAAACATACCAACCGTGTCTCTCTAAATATGTTAGATGGCTACAAGCAACGGCAAGAAGAATTTAATATAATTATGGACTAATCTAGTTAGTTGATATCACTAAGTATTTGATATATAATTGTAAAATATATTTATGTTGATATAATTTTATAGTATGTATAATATTTAAATTAATTTAATATTTATAGTATTAAATTGAAATTATAAGCAAAAAATAAATATTTAATAAGAATAAAGTTCTGAAATTTATTTATTTATTATATATTATAATTATTTAATAACTTTAAGGGAAAAATAGACATTACTTATAAAAAGTAACATTCTCAAATAAGTTGTTTTCCACTTCTTGCAGGTTTCAACAATTATTTCCAAACACTAATTGATTTTCAAATAAGTTGTTTTCAGCAATTATCAATAAGCTTCACCTACTCCAAACACCCCATTAATTACTATTCCCTCCGTCACACTATTTTTGTCTTAGTTTTTTTAGTTGCCCCACTATTTTTCTCTTCATCCAAAAAATGAAAGTAATTTATTACGCATAATCAATATAAACAGTAGACCACACCACTTTAACACAACTCCATCTGTATAGTGCACTTATATCATTTTTTAAAATTCGCGCCGAACTCAACTAAAACAAGAATAGTTGGACGGAGGAAATATTAAAATTTATTTACATTTTCTATAGTCTTAAAAGAAATCTAGAAAGTTCAATTTTATAAGATCTTAACTTATAATCATAACTCGTGAGATCGTCTACTCTATCAATCAAATCTCCATATTAAGATAATAAAAGTTGTTGACATGGCCGAATGAGGAGGGGCTCGGTGAGATCGCGGCAAAAAAACTCAAAATTTTATTTTATGTTTTTTGGAATTTTACTATATCATCTCTACACAATTGCACGGTTAACACTAGAAAATTATAAATCAAGTATTTCATCAATCGGATTATAAATTTTGAATCGATCTCTAGTAAATGTAAATGAAACAAAGCACCAACATTGTCAAACAACCAACGTATGGGCCATCATATAAAGTGATCCAACTAGACTAACTAAATCTAAGCACGTGGCCTTTTCAGAAATTGGGCCAATCAATTTCTCTACAGCATTTGTTTATAACTCAACATAATGTGTAAAATAGATTTTCCAACTATAGAAATCTTGGCCACGTGGGCTGGCTCAGTATTGCCCAATATGATTTTGCTGAACAACTAGGGTATAAAATACAGTAATTATGCATTATTAAATGATAATGAAATTATTATATACTTTCTAAACTCATTATTAATATCTCATTTATCTTTTCAAATTGTCTCATTATCTATGTCTTATGTCAAATAAAGAAATAAATAAATGAGTAGACCACAATCAATCTAAATAAGTGGGTTTCACCACTTTATACATTTACACTATTATTTTATTTCTTTATACTTATTTTCTTAATCTCCGTACTCAATCCTAATAGGATATAAATAATAGGACAGATATAATATAATTTATGAAATGTAGTACATATAAAAAATTTCAATACTTGACAATAATAATTAGTATACATGTATGTCATTTTATAACATTTTTATTCAATTCTTTTTTAAAAGTACTAAGGCTCTGTTTGGTTTGAAGAAGTAAATAGAACTGGCACGAGGATTTACTTATACTTGAGGTTTAATGTTTCCTACTTAGGGGAGGATTCAGGGAGCCATCACCCTCCAAATTGTATACTCCCTCTTTCTTATAGAAAGTGTATCTTTTTTATGGGTCACGGAGATTAAAAAACATGTATTATGTAGTGTATATTGTTTGACTTTTGGTTTATTAATTTTGGTCCACATATTCTTTACTTTTTTTAGAAACATAACACTTTCTATGGGACGACCGAAAAAGGAAAGTATGACACTTTCTATGGGACGAAGGGAATACAATTAGAAAGTTTTGATATATATATATATATATATATATATATATATATATATATATATATATATATATGTGTGTGTGTGTGTGTGTTTATAAATTTGCTATTTCATCTTTGTTTTTTTAGATTGTATATTTCGCCTCTCAACTCTATATCTGTAGGGATATGAGTCAGTGGTCTAGTAGATCATTGTTAGGGGGTACATAGAACTTGACTCAGTAGATATGTACGGATATGAGTCAGTAATTTATGTAAACTATAGGGACGCTATTGTAATATGTGTTATGGGGGAAATTGTAGTGATACTGAATTGTACTGCTATAGAATTGAAGATCCCAAAACCCCGTCCTGACCCCTGTGTGTGTTTGAACTGTTATGATGTAATAGGCTAGACTTGTCTTGATCTTCATAGATTTATTTTGTCTAAGTGTTGTAAGGGGTATATTGTTGGACTGAACTTCAGTAGAGAAGTTAAAATTCCAGAACCCCAAGTCATCGGTTCAGTAGAGCTCAGTAGTCTTCAGAGTTAGCAGCTGACAGCACTCAGCAGAAGATTATCTTCAGCAGACTTTTAAGAAGACTCAGTAGGATCCTTGATCTACTGATTGAGTGAAGAGCTCCGTTGATTGTCTTCGAGTCAGAAGCTGACTACATTCGGTAGAAGATCCTTTTCAGCCGACTCAGAAAGAAGACTCAGTACGATCAGCATTGATCTACTGATAGGTTGCACTCAGTTGCAAACCGTACGAGGAAAATCGACTGCCCAACTTTTATCAGTCGAATGTCAGCAGAGAACATTCAGTATACGAGGTTCAGAGAGTCAAATCAGGAAGAAGACTGATGTCTGGCAAGTCTCACCTACCGCAAACCTCGACCAATGAGAAGCAAGCAAAGCTTACCTACTCTGACACAAAAGTTGCTCTCATGTACAGAACGCCAACCACTCTGCAGCGACATATGGTCATTTTCCTTGGAGTTTTGTGACACGTGGCATCGTCATCTCCAACGGATACATGCCTGGGTCACAACTATAAATAGAGAAGAGCTTCCAAGCAAACGCACGGAACAACAAGGGAACACAAGCTTTCAAGAAAACACTCTCTAGGAAACTCAAAGCCATATAAAATGAAGAACTTGCTCCTTGAAGATCATTCTGTTTAGTTATTCTCTCTAGAGAATCCTTAGTTCCCCTTCTCTGTCTAAGCACTCATTGTAATATCTTTAGCTTAGAACCTTCGAATAAGTTCACTTTTAGTGAATTGTTCTTACTGTATGAACTCCTTCATTGTTGGAGACCGTCCTTCAAACTCCGGTTTGAATTTGTAAAGTCGCTAAGGACTATAACTTAGAAGGGTGCATCCGGTCAGCACGATTCCTTCTTTGAGGCTTGTTCGAGATTAATCAACAAAACCTCCTGTTCAGCAGGACTGTGGACGTAGGATCTTGCGTATCTGAACCACGTTAAAAATTGCTTGTGTCGTCTACTGTTTTATTGCATCTGTGTTCAACTGTTTATAAAATCATCATTTGCATAAAACTGACTTGAAAAGTGCACCAGCCAAAACGGTTTTGGTTTGCATAAAAACATTTTTAAAGAGACGAAGTTAAAATGGGCCCCACACTTATCCACACAATATTCTGCGACTGAACTTCTCATACTGACCTCAGTCAGTAGAAGGAACTTAGCAGCTGAATCACTCTGCCCCGCGATCAGAAGACTTATATTGCACTGAACTCGTTCAGTAGCAAATCTCAGTACTTAGCTGACCTTCGCATTTGAGGAAATACTTGCAATTAGGTGTATTCACCCACCCACCCACCCTACACCTGATACTCGTCTTTGGACCAACAATTGGTATCAGAGCGGTGTTCTCTTGATCATTGTTTTTGAAAACCTATTGGTTTACTCGAACAGATCCGTATAAAAACGTTTTCACTACACAAGCATCTCTTCATTCATCCTTATACTATCTGCCTATAATGTCTAATATCATGTATCTTTGTCGAGAACTATACGGTATGGCGCGTGAGAATGGAGGCACACCTAACACCGCTGCATGACAGCATGACTGATGTCCTCGATACATGACCAATCATTCCCATGATCGACAGTGTAGAATGTACTAATGTGGGAGGTATAGGAGCACAAATTAGGACGAAGGTTCCCAAAGATAAAGCTGCCTTCAGCCAGAAGAGGAGAAATTGCACAATCTTGACCGAGTGGCGCAGAATGCAATCCTGACGACACTCAGTGGTTCTCATCTTGGGAGAGTGCAAGACTGCAGGACGACAAAAGAACTTTGGGATGCCCTAGCTGTACTGAGCCAAGGAACCCCGTAGATCAAGGAAAACAAGCTCGAGCTAGAGCTTCAAAAGTTCAAAACCTTTGCCATGGAGCCCAGTAAATCCATTGACGAGCTTAGCATCAGATTCACGAACTAGATCAATGGGCTGGGGAGGACATTCACTAACTAAGAGATGAACACCAAGATCTTGAGAGCGCTGCCTCGACTGAAGTGGCTTCCTTTTGCTACTTACTTACGTCGCTTTGATCTTAATGCTTTAACTCCTGATGTTATATTTTCAGAACTGAAGACGGAGGAGTTCGAGCATAGTCTACCACAATGGTGCGCTAGCGCTCGAGCTGACACACCAATTGATCATGCTTTCAAAGCAACAGTAAGCACCTCTGGAGCTACCCCGGTTCAGCAAGCAAGTCGGTTGCAGTATCAGTAGCAAAATCCACTGAGACTCCTCTTGCTGAACGACATGCGCTTCTGGCTCTGAAATATCAAAGGGAGAAGGAAAGAGTCAGAAAGTTAAAGAAATACCACATAGATTCTCCCTCAGGTAAGAAAGATAATCATGAAAGGGAAGAATCTAAACCTTCTCCCGAATGCAGGAACATGGAACCCGTTGCCAGTCCATCCAACGACATATCTGGAAAAGGTAGCAGAGTCTCTGTGTCCTATAACTACAAGAAATACGGACATTATTAGCACGATTTTTCGGAGCTCTCAGCTGCCGAACGAGCTGAACAGCAGGCCAGAAGAGAAAAATTTTCCCGAAAGAGGCAGACCTATATTGCTGGAGAGCTATCTAATGACTCAATAGAGGAAGATATATTCATGTATTCTTCTGAAGATGAAACTGCAGTTGTAGTTGTTGAGATCGGAGAATCTAGTCCTGACACATCAACTGAACACTGTCTAATGGCTGGAGAAGAGGTTGAGGTAAACTCCAAACGAAATATAACCTCCTCTTCACAGAGCACACACGATGCTTGCTCAGCTACAAGTGAACCTCTAGACGTGATCCAAGCTTATGAAGATTTGCTAGAGGAGCAAATTCAGTTGAGCAGGGAGTTCAGTTGAACTGTTCAGGAGTTGGAACAGGTAAAAGCTGAAAATCAGAGACTTTCTTCTGATTATCAAGTCTTTACTAATTTAGAGAATCTTGTTGTGAGACAAAAGGAAGAGATTAAATCTCTCATGACCAAGTCTCAACATCAAGAAACTCAGATATCAGTCTTGACCAAGGACAATTCTGAGAAAGATACTGAGATAGCTAGGCTCAGTTTGAAACTCGCAGAAGTTCAAAGAGACTATGAGTCACTCAGGAAGAGTGATGAAGTACGGCGAGGACTGATGACAAAGTGGTACCTGGGAGTTAAGGAGAAGTTGGAGAGTATGCTTAGAGCACAGAGGCCAGTCTCCGTTAAGAAGGACTTGGCTACACACATGAAACTTCAACCTCTAGCTCAAAAGGCTCAGAAAAGCTGGTTGATCGGTTCTTCAGAGGGAAAGTTCAAACTGCTGAACCTGTCACACCTCAGGAAAAAACAAACAGAAAATCCAAGCACCTCAGCCCAGCAACAAGAAAATAACGAAAGGTTCTAGCCCCAGAACACCACGATCAAACTCAGGGGGAACCAATAAGGTTAGATGGGCAGAGCAGTGTGGTGAACCAGTGTACGAACATCCGACACAATATGGTTCTTACTACTATGAGCCCAAGGTCATGAATAACAAGAAATATCAGAAGAAGAAAGCTCTTGAACCCAAAACTGCCAAGAAGTCAGTACCTCCATGTTCAGTGGAGAAAAGCACTGATAAGAAGGTTCAGAAGAAAGAGTTTGAGACCCCTAAGGTCGCCAGACAAATTTGGGTCGCGAAACAACCGACTAACACTTAGGATCCAAACTGAACCAAAAGGGTACCTAAAACTGTTTCTGTTTTGCAGGTGCATAAGGACCATTGGATCGTGAACAGCGGCTGTTCGAGACACATGACTTATCAAAAGAGCCTGCTGACCAACTATGTACAAGAAGAAGGTCCCATAATTGAGTTCGGTGACAACTCAAAAGGCTACAAAAGGGGATATGGAACACTGAACATTGGGACTGCTTCAGTTCCAAGAGTAACATATGTTGAAGGACTTCAACATAACCTCCTTTCTGTCAGTCAATTCTGTGATAACCTTAACAGAGTTACCTTTGACGCTGGTTTCTGTGATGTTCTTGATAAATATGCAGGGAAAACAGTGTTATCTGGTTCGTGGAGGAAGAATATCTACGTTGCAAACTAGAACACCGCCGAACTTGAAGCTTGCTTGCTTGCCTAGACGAAATCAAGTGATAAGACAGGATGGCTGTGGCATAAAAGGCTCAGTCACCTGAACTTCAATCCAATGAACAAGCTGGCAAGGGACTCAAAAGTCAGAGGACTGCCAAGGAAGCATTCCTTAAGGACATAAATTGTGAAGCATTCTTGAAGGGAAAGCAGACAAACAAAAGCAATCCACCAATTCCGTCACCTTCCACTGATGGAATCCTTCAAGTGCTCCACATGGACCTTTTTGGGTCAGTCACTCCAGTGACTATAAGAGGTAAGAAGCATGCCCTCGTCGTTATTAACGATTACTCAAGATATACGTGGGTCATCTTCATAGCCAACAAATCTGATGTCAAGACTGAGTTGCTAATACTACTGAAGAAACTCGGTGTGGAAAAAGACATCAAGATTCAGAGAATACGCTCGGATCGAGGAACTGAATTTCTCAACTCAATCATTAAGGAGTACTGCGATTCAGAGAGGATTTAGCACGAGACTTCAGCAGCTCGTACACCCCAACAAAACGGTCTTGCTGAGCAAAAGAACAGAACTTTAAAAGAAGCAACAAGAACGCTCCTAGCAGACTCCAGATTACCCTCGAAATTCTGGGCAGATGCTACTGACACCACCTGTTACACTCAGAATCCCTCACTACTGACAAAGATACACATGAAGACACCATATGAACTATGGAAATGGAGAATTCCTTCTATATCTCATTTCCATATCTTTGGTTGTCCTTGTTTTGCCCATAATAATAGAAAGGATCAGTTAAAGGTCTTTGATAGCAAATCTGATCAAGGAGTATTTTTAGGATACTCCTGAGTCAGTAAAGCCTTAAGGGTCTTTAACTACCAGACCCTTTGCGTGGAGGAAAGCCCTCATGTTATTTTTGATGAGTTTGTTACTGAGAACATGAAATCGAATGAGACAAATACTGAAGATGTCAGCAGCAAGCTACAGGATCTCAAGTTAAATGATAAACCTGAGAAGATCCATTGGGATGATGAGTCAGATGCATAAGAAACTCAGACCCATCCTGCATGCGATGTAGCTGACCTGGTTGATTCTACTGAATAGAATCAACATCAGGTAACAATGGTCGATGAGGAAGCCCCCGTGGTAACTGAGACCTCTACTAAGAATAATAATTCAGGAGGAACGAATAATGTTCCAGAGAGAAATGCGCCTGAACCTGGGAACTCAGTAGATCCTAACCTTCTTACTGAATTTCTTCAGTCGCAGAACAGCACCACTGAAATGCCTAACACTCTTGTTGATTGTACAGAAGTAATTTCAGAAGAAGAAACCAAGTTCAGAGATCATGGCTAGATGCTCACTCTTCTGATCTCATTATTGGAGATCCATAAGCAAATGTAAAGACAAGATCCAGACTTTGTCAAGGAGAAGGTGCTTTATACTCCTATTTCTTGTCTACTAAAGAACCTCAGTCAATAGAGGACGCACTTAAAGATGCTGATTGGATCATAATAATGCAAGAGAAACTGAACCAGTTCGTCAGAAATGAGGTTTGAGAGCTTGTTGACAGACCTAGACACCAACACGTGATAGGTACGAAGTAGGTATTCAAGAACAAGCGTGATGAAAACGTCATAGTAAGAAACAAAGCTCGACTTGTTTCCAAGGGATACTGTCAAGCAGAGGGGATAGATTTTGATGAATCATTCGCTCTAGTCGCCAGATTGGAAGTCATTCGTCTATTCCTAGCCTACGCAACGCATCAAGGATTTAAAGTATATCAAATGGAGGTAAAGTCAGCATTTCTGAACGGCATGCTGAAGGAAGAAGTCTACGTGGAACAACCGCCCGACATTTAACAGGGACATCAGGTTTATAGACTCAGAAAGGTTCTGTATGGGTTAAACAAGCACCCAATGCTTGGTACGATACCCTATCAGACTTTCTACTTCAGAAAGGTTTTCCGAAGGGGACAGTAGATCGCACTCTGTTCAGCATTAAGTCAGCAGATGACATTCTTCTGGTGCAGATCTACGTGGATGATATTATCTTCGGTTGTAGAAACGTGTCTATATGTCAACAATTCGAGAAGATGATGAAGGAGATGTCAACGATGAGGGAGATGAACTACTTCCTTGGTTTTCAAGTAAAACAATCAGATAAGAGAATATTCATCAACCAAGCCAAGTACACTCGAGACCTCCTAAAAAGATTTGGCTGTGAATCGAGCAAGCCAGTCAAGATCCCCATGAATACAAACTTTAAAATTGATCTAGATAAAGAGGGAGCTTCTGTTAACTCAACAGACTATAGAGCTATTATTAGTTCTTTATTATATTTAACAGCAAGCAGACCCGACATAACTTATGTTGTAGGTGTATGCGCAATATTTCAGGCGAATCCCAAGTGAAGTTATCTAGACTCAACGAAGAAGATTCTGCGATACCTGAACGGAACACCTGACGCAGGGTTATGGAATCCTGCTGATGATAATCTTATTTTAACTGGATATTCTGACGCTGATTATACATGAAGGATGCAGGGTAGATCGAAAGTCAACTTCAGGAACGTGTCAGTTCCTAGGCAGTAAGCTCATATCATGGTTCTCCAAGAAACAACATTCAGTGGAGACGTCCACTACTGAAGCTAAATATATGGCTGTCGGAAGTTGTTGTGCCCAAATTCTTTGACTTCGACAACAATTGTGTGATTATGGTATCATTCAAGATGAAGTGTCCATCTATTGCGACTCCACCAGTGCCATTGAAATAACTCAAAACCCAGTTCTTCACATGAGATGCAAGCACGTGGACATCCGACACCACTTCATACGAGACCATATCGAGAAGAAGGATATCAGGATGGAGAAAATCCATACTGATAGACAAAGGGCAGCATACTGACTAAGCCGCTGGCTGAGAACTGGTTCAGGGAACTCTCAGTTGAGCTAGGTCTAATGGATCCTACTGACCCGAGTCAATAAAGATATTCAGTACGACAAGTCAGTAAGTCAAACTCAGTACTTGATTCAGTAGGGTGAATCATACAGTACTCAGTAAGGGAGAACGTGGAACAAACACTGAATCATCAGTATCACGTTGATCCTTCTGATTTGCTATTGGTAAACAACTGAACAAGGCTCAGTTGAAAAGGTTTGAGTATTATATGCAGTATTTTACTCAGTGGCATGCTTGCATTTATTTGAGCAGTAGCATACATTCAGTGGAATGAAACACATTTATTTCCCGCCATAAATTCTTAAGCATATGCTCAGTAAAACCGTTTTCATTTAAAGCGCGATATCATAAGAACTGACTGTAGCGCATTTAATGGATGTCATCTCACCTTACTCCAACTATACAAATCTTACGTACGTCGAGATTATCGGTGGCTTAGTAATCATTCATTTTATAATATTAAATCATAACCGTTCGTGAAAAAGTGAGATTGAATCTCAACCCTTAGATCTGAAAAACCTCTTGGTATTCAAATCTATATATAATCGCTCGCTTATCTCTAACCTTTATCTTCGCCATTACCGTGTTTAGAGAGCTTTGCATATTTTCATCTTTGACTGCATCTGATCTCTACTTCTCTCAAGCTCTCATACATTCGGTAAATTTTTCATCTCTAGTTTGCAAACTAACTTACTCTACTTTCAAGTGCTAACATTCTTTTTGCAGATTATAATGGAAATGGCCACCTTGTCAAGTATCGTTCGGACGCCTGCAGACATCGATGATATCATTCAGAGTACAGTCCTGTTCGAGCCAACCATGGAGTTCAATCTCTCGAAACTGCCATATGTGGAGGAGATTTTCTCCGCTCTTCAAGCATCTGTCCTGAAGACGCTTCTGACGAAGCAACCTCACGCTTGTCTTCCGAGACAAGGAGTTGATTTTTTCTTCAACATGCGTCAGGTGGAGGGAACGGACGCAGAGGTTACCGCTGTGAGGTACATTAAGGAGGTTTCACCTCAGTCATGGAAGGAGAGCCACGCCGACATCAATATCCTCAAAGGGCTGAAGTCAGTTTTCAACCTTCCTGAACACGACGTATCTCCCATTGGATACAAGGAAGCAGAGCTCAACGATTATATCAGGCGATTCTGCGGAAGGGACGACATATCCTTCAAAGCTGCATTTCCGAAGAGTCAGCTTCTGCCAGAATTCAGAGGCCTGGTGTACGTTGTTATCCATATCCTCACTAGCACGGCTGGTTCATTTGACCAGCTGTCCAAACCTAGACTCCAGATGATGATGGTAATCATGGACGGAGCTAAGGTTAACTAGGCTCAGTCTTTCTTTCTGAACTGAAGGCTCAATCGTAGAAGTTTGTTGCTGACGGTACAGGAGACATAAGACTAATTAGTGTCGGCAAACTTTAGTATGGGACTAAGGTTTCGGCGCTGATAGAAGCATCAATATCTTTGCATGCATCATTCAACGGCATGAAATACTTCGACAAGAAACTGATCAAGTTCAGGTCAAAAACCACTGCTGAAAAGTCCTTCGGTCGTGGAGCGAAGAGGCCTTTGACTGAACAGCCTCCACGTACCGAACAGCCGAAGCGGAAGAGGTTGACAAAGCAAGGAGCTTCTAAGGTTGTTTCTCCGCATCCCCCACAGGTGGAAACCTGACTTGATTTGGACACAGGTATTGAGGGTGTCACTATCAAAGATAAAGTCCAAAGAGTAAGTACTTTAGAAACTTAGCTGGAGTACGAAGCTAAACCAAGTACTGAGGTTTCTTCAGAGCTACCAACCACAGTTCAGCTGACCAGACTTAGGGTTGAATCCGAAGTCGCTGAACAGATCCCTGAAATTGCAAACTATCAGGATCTGGTGGATGTAGCTATCAGGGCAAGGACTCAGATGCTGCTGAGATTCCTAAACTGGGATATTCTTGCTAATCTGATTCAGCAGTATTCTGTATGCACACTATTGGCAGAGGAGCAGCAACTGCAGTCTAAGATTGGGTTTGGAGAACCCTCAGACATTGCATCCTTCGAAGACTTACGATCAGCAATGTTATATCTTCTAGAGCTAAAGTCTTCCACCTCTGCCACCAGAGATCCTTTGCCCACTGATCACCTAGCTGAAGGTGATGATTCGGCAACCCAAGGATGCGGGAAGCGGGGGACTACGGTGAGGGCAAGACTCCCGGTGAAGAAGGGCAATTCACCACCACCACCTCCTGCATCTGGTGCTGCCCCTATTACGTCTTCCTCAAGACAGCAACAACTCGCCGCCTCAGAGCACAGGATCGGTACATCTTCATATCATCTCAAACAAATTGGTACCGTATCCTCGAGGGCCGTCAACCGAGCTATCAGGAAGCAAGGATACAAAAATTGTCTCCTGGCTAAGGATGTGCACCTGAAATGGTCACAATATACAAAAGCTCAGACTGAGCGCGTTGACGTCCTCTACCGGAGAAGTCAAGAAGATCCCTGAAACTCCAACGCCAAACTTCCAGGGGATCATCGAGACTGCTCTGGCTGCTCAGAAGCTGGACATAGCCAACCAGTGCCAGCAGTTGCTAGAAGCTCAATCGAAGATATTCTAAGAGCAACTGGTTGCGGCAATGACTAACGTCCAGAAAAAAATGGATGAAAGGAACAAAGTTGCTTCTTCTAGCATAGCTAAAGCTCTCAAAACTCAAGCTACAACTCTGAACCTCATCCGATCTGACTTCAAGGAGTCACTCGAAGTATCCCTCTTGTAGCACAGAACTCAAACTGAATCCCAGATCAAGCAAATTCAAAAAGATCAAGAAACTGAATGGGAACATTACTGCAATGTTGTTGGGGACTTCAACTCCACTTCCACCCGGATGAAAGATTCTGTCTACAAGCTCGAAGGAGACGTAGCAGCTCTTAAAACCTTACTGACCTCGGCTGATGATGCCAAAAAGGGGGAAGGTAAAGGGAAAGGAGCTAATGGGGGAGACAAGTCAGAAACTAAGGACAGGGAACAAGATAAGGGGGAAGGAACAACAGATATTCAGGAGTTCAATGCTCTCCCCCTCCCCTCAGTCCAAGAAGAAAAGGCTTAGGAAAAAGCCTCGGTGAAGGACCCTGCGAGCCTCGGCGGATAACGAGCGGTGACGGTGCGAGGTTGTTGGATCAGGAGAAGGATCCTCAGCCCAGGCACACATTGATGAAGTAGCTGACTTCGTCGAGGGAACAGAGGACATTGAGCCTCCGCCGCCGAAGAGGCCAGGCAAGGAGATTGCTACTGAAAGCTCTCCCCCTCCATCGCCTAAGTTCAAATCCAATAAGGAACAAGAGGCGCATGACGAACGAGTAGCTCAGCAGCTGTAGGCTCAGCTCGATCATGAAGCCCGACTCGAAGAAGAGGTTAAGTTGAAGTGATAGCCAAAAGTCCCAGTGCCTAGGTAGTCAAGGAGTCAATCAGCTCCTCCCAAGAAGCCGTCTTGAGAGTTCAGAAGCAGAAGCCAACTCCTCCCAAGAAGAATCAGCAGAAGCAGAAACCGTCTGAAAAATCAGCTTATGAGTCTGCTGAGTACTCCGACCCTAACAACCTACCACTTTCTTAAAGGCTGAAGAAGAAGACTCCCAAGCTTACAGCAGAACAAATTGCGGAGGAGAAAGCCTTGTGGGACGCAGTCGAAATAGGCCTCGACTTCAGAGCCAGAGACAGGCTTACAGCTGAAGCCAGAGAGAGACCGAGAAAAGCTGAACTGGCAGAGCATATTCCACGTACTGAAAAAGCAGCCAGAGAAGCAGTTCCGATCAAAATTAGAGAGATCCCAAGGACTTCAAAGTTCTACAAACACGGTGGGCAGAAGCCACATCTCAGGAAAACACCATTCCGCCACGTAGACAAATGGATCCCATGGAACCTGAATGAGGAATGGGAAAATCTGAAAAAAGATTTCATCAAGGCTTACTATATATGGCAATGCTACTCAAGTAAAGTTCCGGCGGTCAAATTGTTCGATCAATTCCTATACAACCACGACCCCAACTTCAGAGCTCAGATCAAGTTGCTCATTTCCAGTGGTCTAGTAGATCATTGCTAGGGGCTACATAGAACTTAACTTAGTAGATATGTATGGATATGAGTCAGTAATTTATGTAAACTATAAGGACACTATTATAATATGTGCTATGGGGAAATTGTAGTGATACTGAATTGTACTGCTATAGAATTGAAGATCCCAAAACCCCGTCCTGACCCATGTGTGTGTTTGAACCGTTATGATGTAATAGGCTAGACTTGTCTTAATCTTCATAGATTTATTTTGTCTAAGTCCTGTGTAAGGGGTATATTGTTGGATTGGACTTCAGTAGAGAAGTTAAAGTTCCAGAACCCCAAGTCATCGGTTCAATAGAGCTCAGTAGTCTTCAGAGTCAGCCGCTGACAGCACTCAGCAGAAGATTATCTTCAGCAGACTTTTAAGAAGACTCTGTATTATCCTTGATCTACTGATTGAGTGAAGAGCTCCGTTGATTGTCTTCGAGTCAGAAGCTGACATTCAGTAGAAGATCCTTTTCATCCGACTCAGAAAGAAAACTCAGTACGATCAGCATTGATCTACTGATAGGCTGCACTCAGTTGCAGGCCGTACGAGGAAAATCGTCTGCCCAACTTTTATCAGTCGAATGTCAGTAGAGAAAATTAAGTACACGAGGTTCAGAGAGTCAAATCAGGAAGAAGACTGATGTCTGGCAAGTCTCATCTACCACAAACCTCGACCAATGAGAAGCAAACAAAGCTTACCTACTCTGACACAAAAGTTGCTCTCATGTACAGAACGCCAACAACTCTATGGCGACATTTCAAAAATATATGGTTGTTTTCCTTGGAGTTTTGTGACACGTGGCATCGTCATCTCCAATGGATACATGTCTAGGTCACAACTATAAATAGAGAAGAGCTTCCAAGCAAACACACGGAACAACAAGGGAACACAAGCTTTCAAGCAAACACTCTCTAGCAAACTCAAAGCCATATACAACGAAGAACTTGTTCCTTGAAGATCATTCTGTTTAGTTATTCTCTCTAGAGAATCCTTAGTTCCGCTTCTCTGTCTAAACACTCATTGTAATATCTTTAGCTTAGAACCTTGGAAGGAGTTAACTTTTAGTGAATTGTTCTTCTTGTAAGAACTTCTTCATTGTTGAGACTCCGTCCTTGAAACTCCGAGTTTAAATTTGGAAAGTCGCTAAGGACTATAACTTAGAAGGGTGCATCCGGTGCACGAGATTCCTTGCTGAGGCTTGTTTAGATTAATCAACAAGACCTCTTGTTCAGCAGGACCGTAGACGTAGGATCTTGTGTATCTGAACCACGTTAAAAATTGCTTGTGTCATCTACTATTTTATTTCATATGTGTTCAACTGTTAACAAAATCATCCTTTGTATAAAACTGACTTGAAAAGTGCACCAGCCAAAACGGTTTTGGTTTGCATAAAAACGTTTTTAAAGAGACGAAATTAAAACGGGCCCTACACTTATCCGCCCAATATTCTGCGACTGAACTTCTCATACAGACCTCAGTCAGTAGAAGGAACTCAGCAGCTGAATCACTCTACCCCGTGATCAGAAGGCTTATCTGGCACTGAACTCGTTTAGTAGCAAATCTCAGTACTTAGCTGACCTTCGCGTTTGAGGAAAAACTTGAAATCAGGTGTATTCACACCCCCTTCCCTCCTACACCTTATACTCGTCTCCAGACCAATAATATCTTATCAAGTTGTCATCTTGGATCGTTCGTTGTTCCAATTATAGGACAAGCTAAAATATTTTTTTCTATTACTTCTCTTTTTGTACTTTGTTTACAATGTGTATATATATATATATACTAGAGATTTCACACCGTGCCTTGCACGGTGAAGTTGCACGATAGGCCATTTTCTTTTTGGTTTCGGTTATACATGATTTTATTTGTATTTATTTATTTAAAGATTGTTATTTACTCCCTCTGTCCCGCTATTTGTGGCCCACTTTCCCGAAAGAGGTGTTCCGTTATTTGTGCCCACCTTCCTAATTTGGTAAAAAATTATTATCATATCTTCTACTCTATCATCTTCTCTCTCCTACTTTATTACATTATCTCTCCTACTTTATCATTCTTTCTCTCATACTCTCTCATTATCTTACTCATCTTCTCTCTCATACTTTATCATCTACCCACTCTCTCATACTTTATCATCTACTCTATTAATTCCCGTGCCGAAACCATTTGAGCCACAAATAACGGGACAGAAGGAGTACATTTTTATAAAAAAATCAGTGCAAAACCCATAAAACGTGAAATTGATAAGCCCTCTCAATTCAGGATGAATTTCCACTATGCCTATCGCCTTGAGCGCTAAATCCGAGCCTTCAAGCGTGGAAATCACCATTCATCTCTCTCTTACTCTCTCTCTCTCTCTCTCTCTCTCTCTCTCTCTCATGGAGTATTTGCTGGAAGTCAGTTCTTCTTCTTTGTAAAATTCCCCCATTTTTCGGTTTAGATCTCCTGTAGGCGGAGATGGAGGATGATAGCGAGGCCGCGCTATCTCGGAAATTGATTGTAGTTGGCTAAATCTCGAATAAAAAACCAACAACCATGAAACATATTTAGCTAAGTGTAGTCACGGTTGAAAGCAAAAATTGAAACAGGAATGAGTGCGGATCTAGTGTTTCTTAGGGTGGTCAGTATTTTTCATTGTTTTTTTTTTCGTTTTGATGTACAATGTTGTAGATCTGATGGATTATCGTTTTTTTTTTTTTTTTTTTTCATTGAAGCATTTGATGAAATAATGAATTAGAAGATTTAGGCACGAAGATCGCAAATCAAATCAAAATCCCCAAAATCTTATTCACAATACAAACTATTGCTTGACTATGGCGATCAAGTAATTTCAATGGCTATGTTGAAGATACTCAGGTTACAAGATTGGTTAAAAAGGGTACACAAGAAGCGGATATCAGTGTTGGGATTAGCGAGTTGGAAGGAATGTAGGTAATTCAGCTTCCATTCAATCACAATATCTTGTGCTCGCTTCTTCTATTTTTTTAAATTTTCTTGATATATTTTCCTCTTGGTATATTCGTTTCCTATATCGTCTTTATTACGTGTTTCTTGACTATCAGCATTGGTTTTGGCTTTTATTTATGCTGCAATGTCAACTGACTTCATGGTAGCGTAGTTCCGATTTCTGGAACACCTTTTGTTGGTTCACGGGTACTGGTTCTACCGACGAATATCGATGTCGGTGTACAAATTGATTCTTTATTTCCCTTCTTGTTAGATGTTTTACTCTTTCCATTGTTCGGGACTTAGACGACATCTACAACTGTGATCTGATGGTCTTCACCTGCTACAAATGCAGGTATGCTATTTCTTTTACAAAAACATTACATTTGGGTTCACGCTCTTCTTGTTGAGGCTTTTGCTTCCTTCTCCGGCCAGCCTGCTTACGACGATTGGTATATATCGTGTTACAACGTATTCTTAATATTTCGGGGTTTCTTCTGAATTGTAATTGTGGGAATGTAATTTGTGATTGTAGGTTGCAAGAGTAAAGGAGGATTTAGTTCTTGTTGTTCGATTTATGTAGTGTGTTGGCTTAGGAGAGAGATTTGGTGATAAAATCCTCATTAATCTCTGTCAATATTGTAAGTGCTATCTTAAAGTTATATTACTATGTATGGCAATGTGGTATTATAAGTATTGCAGTAAATTATATTTTAGTAGTAAGTATAGGATATAGTAATCTGTTGAAGTAGTGGGGTGGAATTAGATGCTCTGATTTCTCATCTGATGATTTATCTTTTTGTTATGTATTCTTGTTTTCTTTGTTTTGATTAGTCTTTTAGTTATGCAGTGTATTGTGATTTTATTTGCAATTACTTGATTGGTTTTATTTGAAATTAATTGGTTGAGTTTTGTTTTGTTCTTTTCAGCAATTGTTTTAAAGCGTGTCAAGCTGTTTATGGTGTAAAACAGTGTTCGGGGTTTTTTTGAACCAATTAAGTAATGAAGAAAGTGTTTGTGGATGCGATTCTAAACTGGATTTTTTTGGACATAACAAAATAACGTAACAAAATAACAAAATAATATTTTACCGGTTATTATATATTTATACAATGATGTGCTTATAACAAAATAACTTTCAACATATAACAAAAGAGTTTAGTACAGTAAGCATTGACTGGATTATGAAAGATGGGCATAACTGTACATGGATGCCCTAATTACAATAGAAAAACTTCAGTCAATGCTTGTCAAAAAAGGAGAGTGTTGGTCCCGAGAGTACGTTCAGGTGTAGAGGGGGAGGGGGGTGAATACACCTGAAACCGATTTTCTCAACTTAAACACGAACAGTCCTTTTCAGGATAGTGTCGTACTGAAAGAATTCAGCAGACTAGATAGTTGTTCTGAATCGTGTTGGCATAGTGACTGACTCTACTAAGATCTCGCTAGGCGGTCGAGCGTCGAATTCGGTATCGGCGAGATAGAGTTCGGTGGTGCGGAATAGTGTAGGCCCAATTCGGTTGAGTTGGAAAAACGTTTTTAATAAAAAGTTTCGGTAGATTAGTGCGATCGGTTAAGTTTCTTTGAAACTCAGTTGAATGATTTTAAAGGATAGTTTTCAGTATGAACAATTAAAATCAATGCAACAGTAAAGAGAACACAAATAAGAGACAAAGAGATTTTTAAAGTGGTTCGGACACAAAAATCCTACGTCCACTGTCCCGAAAGATCAGGAGGCTATGTATTATGCTGAGTTAGTCTCAGTCAGCTTGTACACTGGGACAAAGGCTGCGTCTTGGAATTTATACTGAGCAAGTCTCAGTTTACACGGTTATCAAACTGAAGTGTTTGACAAACTCTCCAACTATGAAGGAGTCCTTTTACAATAAGGATTAAGTTCAAATATGAACTCCTTCGTCTAAGCTATGGATATGTTCTATTGAGCTTAGGTTAGAGGGATAGGGAACAAGAAGGTAGCTTCTAGAACGACGAACAGCCGAGTTTAACTATAGGTTCGTGTAACGTCGTTTGGATACTAGAGGCTTGTATGTAGCGATTTAAGCTTGGTTCCCTAAGAGCTAGAATGTAGTCTTTCGCGGAGATATATTCTTCGAACTTCTTGCGGAAGACTTGGGCTTTTCGGATTAGCTCGTTTGAATGCTCTGTGTGTGTCGTTCATTTTCTCGTTAGTCTCGTGTGCTTCAAATTTTGATTTATCCCTCTATTTATAAAAAAGAGATTAGGAAAGATCCGTTGGAGATGATGATCCCTTTATCTCTCTCTTTTGGTAGCTAACGGCTCTTTTGAAGTAGAGTGACAGTGTCCTTTCCCTCCTTTTCCGGAAAGTTGTTGACTTGCAGCTTTAGTAGGTGTAGGACAGGTGTCTGCTTGTCATTTGCCGAGGTTTGGAAAGTGGTTGAGACGGAACAGACTTCGAGGAGATCTGAAGCTGACTTCTCTTATCCTCGTATTTGACTATACTGATTGACTTTCAAAAGATCTGACAGTTCAGAAGACTGTCTGGCCGTTGCTGAGTCTGATCGCTGATTCAGTAGTGAACATGCTGAGTTGGCTCTACTGAAGATCAGCTCTGAGTACAGTGAACTACTCCTGCTGAGTTCAGTTCCACTGACTCCTTTCAGTATACTGCTCCTGCTGAGTCCAGTATTGCTGAGTCTTCTACTTCTGGTGCTGAGGCTGATAAGCTACTGAACGTCTGAACCAGAGCAGAGTGTCTATAGAGTCTGAAACCTCAGAGACAAAAACAAATACAAAGTAATGGTTCACCGATCAAGATAGGGTTTTGGGATCTTCAAATCTTCATAGACTCGTTCAGAGCACAAGGCTACTGAGTATATGTCAGTACGGAAGACAGAATCATTTCCCACTATATGCAACAGTGCTGAGGATAGAATCATCACCCAACAAAGAGTATGTAGTGATTATCAAAATGTGGATTCTAGTCTTTCTCTTTTTTGATTATGATCTTTTTCTTCTTATCTTTGTTGGATGTAGAATGCTCATCGGTTAAAGCTCTCTTGTTCTTTCCATCAGTGTGATACTCATCACTTAGTTCGTGGCTTGATGTAGTTTGAACTGTATGAGATTCCTACAAAAATTAGTAAGAGTCAGTAATATGATTGTAGTGGTAGAATAATAATTATTGATAATTTGGACCTGAGTGTCAGTAAGTGGTTGATCAATGATTTCTTCGGCTGATATCTTTGAAACACTATAGTCTTTGTCGTAAGGTGTATTTTGATGAGATTTAGGATGGACCTTGAATGAAAAATTTCGGTTTAGAAGAGCCGCCTTGATTTCCCTAGGCAGTGTAGTAACTTCATCTTCCTAAAATGAAATTGAAACTATAAATGATGATTTTACTATTATTATGGATACTATTGCAACTTGGGATTTGATTCGACCTCATGGATTGAATCTTCTTTTATTTGAACACTAGTCTTTCCAACTATTTGCGTGCATTCTCTGTCCCATAGTAGGAATTGTGCTCTGCTGGTGTGATCTCTTACATGCACCTTTATTTTGTATCTAGCCAAGCGAGGATGTATGAACATCAATACAGTGTATAATATAAAGAGAATATGTATACTGGTGTAGGTAAGTGTTGTTGATGCATCATGTAGGTTGCAGTTTTCACAAGAGAAATTTCCTTCTGTTTTTATCACTCTGTTGTTACATCTGTTGCAAGCAAGATAGGACCAACCATCATGAAGGTCGATTTGGGTTATTGTGTCGGCCACCCAACAGTATCCTGTCTGTAAGAGATAATGTTTGGAGTAAGAATATATATATATAAAGTTAGAGTTATCAGTTTTTTATGAGACTGTTGTAGTCTGACCTCATCATCCTCAAATAATAAGTCTTCTATTGTTCTGATCTTCTCTGTTTCGGGAAATGCTTCATTCGGGAAAACTATTCTTTTTTCTGTTGTATTGTAAGTAAGCACGCCATGTTGAGTAGCAAACCTTGGACAAATAGAAACAATATAGTAGTATTATTAATAAGTGAATTACTAGGGATGTGTTTGTAATGATTGTACCTGCTCTTGATGTCAGTTATCTCTGGAATGTCAGCATTGTACAATAACTTTGTAACGTGAAGAAAATTACTAACTCTGAGGTGCCCTGCAAATTCGATGACTTTAAAATGATGTTTTATATATTATTTTTTGTAAGCCAGATCAGTGATGGATTTTTTATTTTATTTTTTGTTGTAGGGATTCCTCAAGATTTATAACTGGAAGTGTTTATCAGACTACAAAGATATGGAATGTTAAAAGAGGAGCTCTTCTTTTTATATTCAATTGTGATTTACCTATAATATCTGTTGATTTTGTTGTTGGGGATAAGCTAGTAGTCATGATAACATACTCTTTCATATGAGTTTAATCTGCTATTCGTATGAAACGCTATGCTGGAGATCCAAAAGATTGTAAGTAATTTAAAGTTCTTTTTTGTAATTTTATACATTTACGCCTTTATCCATGTTGGCTAGAAGGTTAAACAAATTAAACTACAAGGTCTTATGTGGTATGCTAGCATATACTATTTGATTGTGTAAAGTGTCTTAACTAACAAGGTCAAGACGTAACCTATGATAAACTATTCTATTATAGCTGAGCACTGAAGTTTTAATTATTGTTAGCAAGATTTCCTCTTATATGTATGAATTAAATATCATTTGACTAAGGATGATTTAACTTTAAATTTGTTTGCTCTGCAGAACTGTATTAAGAGAATGATGGGACCTTCATATGCTTGATCAAGTGTGCTCAAGTGTTGATTCACATAGTCGTCCCATAAGATGCATGCTAACCTCCTCCTCCTTAAATCGAGACCAGATTTTTTAGTTGGTTTATAGTGCAAGTGTCAGCTAGGTAGTAAATATGTTAGTAATGCTTACTCGATGTCTTCAATAGTGATCTCAATAAGTTTTTTTTCTGCACCGTTGAACGACCTACGGTCTTGTATATTTCCTGTATATGTCAATGCTCCAATGACATATGCATAAATGTGTAGTGATATGTCTAGGTCATGTATAGATAATGGTGTTGAAAAGTGTTATAAAAACAGATTACATACCAATTAATGGACTATTTGGTCCAGTTTCTTTATTCTCAATCTGATCAAAGGATTTGAAGTTGAACATTCTGTTTGGAAAATCTGTTGTAAAAACTTCACGTACTCTGGTTGTGTCAGTGAATACAAATCTGTGTTTGTTTGTGGTAGATTTGTATTTTCTGGTGTTTTCTAAAATCTTGAAGTTCTTGATTCCATAAAGGTGTCCTTCTTCCATGTCATTCTTGAATGCAGGGATTAGATTTTTGGAAATGCTACCTTCTATTTTGTCTCCCTGTTCTTATCATATGTATAAGTAAGCAAGCTATATAATGTTATCTATTACAGAATTTATTTATACATATACCTCTGCATCATGGAATACGCATTCCCTACTTGGCAAGTTCATCTTTGTTATTGTAGGTTGGGACACCATATGCTCGAGACCGAGTCTTACTATAACTCCAAAAGTGGTTTTGGAGTTGTTAAGATCACGGATGAGAGAATAAAGTGGTGGCATTTTCGATCACCGTACAGAGATGTTTATTAAAGAGTTAGTTGAAGAAGAGGTAAGCATATAGAAATGTTTATTAAAGTGTTACTTCAAATAATTATCAAAATTTAAAGTAATTATATAGTTAAATATGTGTGAGCATAAGTTTAAATTGGATATTATTGTTTAACTATGTTATCATGTAAGCATATGTTTAAGCATTTCGAATTGGAGAAAACATCATATCTATAGATATCAATAAAAATTTGATATGAGCAGTGTGATAGGTAAATCTTGAATTAATTATGGGACCTTGAAGTAATTATCTAGTTCAATATGTGGGTTATGGGACCTTGAAGTAATTATCTAGTTCAATATGTGGGTTAGACATTATTATTGTTTAATTATGTTATTATGTAAGCGTATGATAAGCTGGTGGAATTGGAGGAAGCATTATACCTATAGAGATGAACTTCTGCACTGGTACCGTCTTGGCTTTTGATTTTCTTGGTAGGCTTAGAGAAGAAGATAACAGAGCTGTAATTGTAATTTTGTAGAGGGATAATCAAGAAAGATTGATTTTTTGTATTTGTATGATCAAAGATAAGGGTTAGTCATTAGTCTACATGTTTATACATTACTATAGTTGATCCACCTCATGCTTAGAGTGTTACGTGGGTGGGGAGTGAATTTTTGCTAATTTTAATTTTTTTCATGAAGGGTACTTATGTTATTAAATATGAATATTTGGCATTTATTTTAACGAATGTAGCTTTAAGTTATTTTGTAAGGCATGGAAAATTCTTAGTAATCATATTTTTTATATTATTATATTATTTGTAGCAAATCAAATGTAAATGTAAGTTGTGATGATATGGTGTGTCTAAACTAAATCAAATATAAATTAAGATAAAATATTTATAAGGAAAAATTGTATTGAATGGTATATGGGGAAAAATAATTTCTTGATATTTCGAAGTGCAGGTCTGAGAATATAGTTTAATGTTGGAATAAAATGCAATATTTTTTAGATGTATCAAGATTTGTCCTTTTAGTTCTAAAAGTTCTAACAAATAAAATGTGTTCCTTTGTGTTTATGTGGTGTTATTGAAATATGAGCAATTTTAAATGATTAAGCCTTCAGATGTTAGTACGGATGTGTAAATGATGTTGCAAATGAATAAGTAATGAACGGTTCTGCTATATCAATCGCAAGAGAAAGTCATACCATAGCCGACTATCTAAATATTAAAATAATATTTATTTTATAAAAGATTAATTGGGCAAAGTTTTGTTTTTTATTGCAAAATTGCCACCGTATTTTACTGTTCATAGGAACAGTAGCATGTCAAATTTGTAGGGGTATCGCCTTATAATATATGGTAATATTTATGGGTGTTTAATGTAATACCCAAATGGATAAAGTAAAACACATTTCTCTCCACTCTTAATATATTAATATATTATCTACACAAGATAACCTAATTACCATTGCTTTGAGAAATGTCACTCTCTCCAATCATTTTCACGTGTTTTTTTGAGATTTTGTGCAACTAATGATTGATTTTCGATTAAAATAAATATTCTCGAGAATAACATCTTACGACCACTTGCATGATTAATGCACGATGAACAACACGACTCCGATAAGATATGTGCCATATCATGTCCGGTGATGTGCCCTGTCGTATGCCCGATCGATATGGCACATTTTCTCATTAATCAATACACCGTATCCTATCACTTTTTTACACTGTGCCGTATCACATTTCTGATCAGTAGGGCATACTTTCATGTGAGAATAATTAAAAAGTGATGATATTTTGGACATTTTGGGTATACCGTGATAGTAGTTTTTTTTATTGTTATATTTAACTTGAGTAGATTTTTATAAGGAAAATTGACCTAAATGGTCCTCAAATTTCAGATTTTTTGCCAAATTGGTTCCCAATTTGAAGTTCTTACCAAATTAGTCCCCAAAAGTTTAGATTTTAGCCGAATTGGTTCTTCCGTTTATTTTTCCGCCAGTCAATGTAATCAATGCAATTTTAAAAAATATATTAAAATATGATGATGGTACTTTTCGAATAAATTTTTGGAAGACCAATTCATCCAAAATATTTTTACCCAAAATTTTACTGAAAACCAATTCGATCAATATTTTTATTGTAAATCATGTGACGTCTTTTAGATTTAGATATTTTCTTAAAATAATATAATAGTTTATATAAAATAGTACTCCCTCCGTCTCATTCATACTGTCATGTATACCATTTCGGGTTGTCACATTTCCCACTCATATTGTCTCATACCTAAAATGGTAAGAAATGAGTGGACCACAATCATCTAAATAAGTGGACCCCACTATTTTATACTTTTACACTACTACTTTAACCTTTACACCCACTATCTTAAACTCTGTACCGAAACTCAATAAGACATTATGAATGGGACGGAGGGAGTAGTAAATTAGTTTTCGTCTATTAGATAACAAATACTCCTTCCGTCCTAGCCGATTTGTCTGGTTTCTTTTCAGCACGGTTATTTATAAAGGTAAATATTATATAATAGTAGTGTGGGACCCATATAATTAAATAATTATTTAGAATTGATTTGTGTGGTAAAGGTATGAGACTCATATAGATATTTAATTGTTTAAAGTTGATTTGAATTGATAAAGATGTTGGACCCATTTTCTTATTTAGAAAGTAGACAAGTGAGATAAGACAGCCCAAAAGGAAAATATGGACAAGTCGGGCGGGACGGATGGAGTATTTAATAATAATGATAATAATAAGTACTATAAAATCTATTGTTCGTCTATTATGTAACAAAAAAATTTTAATATTTTACTACAAATAATAAGTAATACTCCTTCCGTCTCATTATTTATGTCACATTGGGACTGGACACGGTAATTAAGATAGTGGAGGTAAATGTGTAAAATTGTGGTGTAAAATTATAAAGGGGTGGGGTCCACTTGTTTAGATTGATTGTGGTCCACTCATTTATTTCCTTATTTGGTATGGGACATAAATAATGGGACAACCAAAAAAGGCAAGTGGGACATTAATAATGGGACGGAGGGAGTACTATTTTGTGTAAAGATATTTTGGCCGAAATGGTCATTAGAAATTTTATTCCGAAAGAACTTTCATCATATTTTAATATATTTTTTAAAATTATGTTGACTAACCGTTGAGCCACGAAAAATTAATGGAATGATCAATTTAACCAAAATCTAAACTTTTGGGGATCAACAAAGAAATTCGAATTGGTAATCAATTTGGTCAAAAATCTCAAAACTTGGATACCATTTAGGCTAATTTGCCTTTGTATAATACCACATATATTTATTAGTTTAAAAAAAATCAAATACAAAAATGCACAAAATGATTGATTACTAAAATTCAAAAACTCCATGACGGGTGGACTAGTCCCTCACCAACAGAACCTATTATCCATTGTAATTTTTTCTCATCATACAAAAAAATCGAGATCGATCGTTTTTAATTTGCAGTTGCTAGAAGAAAGCGATGGATATTGAGATGGACGTTTAGATTTCACATCAACCATGTGAAAAAGCAACAAGTTCGAAATAATAATAATAATAATAATAATAATAATGTTATGAATTAAAATATCCATTGCATATGCATCCATCCCCACTGAGATTGTGTGGTACGTAAGTTTTTGGTCATGCAAATCGAGGAATTAATCAGCACTATTCAATTGGATAAAGGGGCCCCTTTTCAATGGCCCTAAATGCTTTTGGATATGAATTTTGCAACTATATCTAATCTACTTCAATATGTGGCAAATTTTATCCATTCCAAGTAGTAATGATAAGAGGAGAATGGGTGACGACCTTTTGATCTATTTGTGTATCCGACGTCGTGATCTATTTGTGAAATACTAAAATACATATTTATTTTTTACATTAATTCTTAAAATAACCAAATCTCGATTAACTATATTTTACAACTATAAACTCTAGACACGATTTACTAATCCTGCAAAAGGAATCGTTTTATGTATTTTGAGTTAAATAGGACACATGTCACCATTCTATTGGTGGTTCATTGAATGAGACAAAATATAGGCCAAAAAATCCTCAGATCGTTGAGACACAATTGTTATGTAAAGATCGCCGAATAAATATTGTACAACACTTTGAGAAAAAGTGTTTAAGGCACCTAAAAATTGTATTCCCTCCGCTCCGATTTTTTTCCATTTCCAAAAATGTTATAATATTATGGAATTCACTCATTACACACAACTAACAACGCCCTTTAATAATTATACCATAAAGAAATGAACAAGATCAATAAGACGGAGAGAGTGCCCTAAAAATTACAGATTTATAACTTTCTAACTTAAAATTCTGAATCCATCCTTAATTAACGTAGCGACTCACAATTGATTGGTATGTGAGTAGAAGCTTAAAAATGAAGAATTGGAGCTGAGTTAGATATTGAGAATATGATTTAATTTGAAGAAGCCCAATGATGGCGATGGGTGATAATGAAATGCAAAGGGGCTAAAAACAGGATAAAAGAAAGCCCAATTATACAATGACTAGGATGATAAGATCAAAATGGCTGCTTGATCACATATAAATGATATAATGTTGATGTTGATATATTTGATAATTGAAATATAAAATCTTTAATTTAAGATCTTATAATCAAATATCTAAATAATTACAAAGTTCATGCTTATCTCTCATGCTCATCCTATTGGGTTTGATAATTAATTAAATTAGTGACAAAGGAATATGCATGCCCTTTAATATTTTAAGAAAGTTATCAAATTGAAAAGAGAAAAAGAAGCATAATTCAAAAAAAAAAACTCAAAACTAACATTTAGAGAGAAAAACGGCTCAAGAGAGAGAAAAGTGCAAATGGTAGCCCCATTTTAATCCCAAAATATGGATAATATCCTACTCATCAAACTTCTCAATATTTATTCATAAATAAATTCATTAATACTACGTACATTGTATTACTATGAAAACAATTTTTCATATCATATAAGCTAGCTGGATAATTTGACCAAAAGGGGGCAACGGCTATACAACATGGGGCTTTGGTCCCATCTCAACCAACATCAAGAAATGAGGGTAGATAAGGAAGTGCCACTATTCAATGCACCATTTACCAAAATTTATTATGGGTACTAGTGAAATCGGTATTGGCGGAACTATGATTTTTTAGTCGGATAGTCGAAATAGAAATAAGAAAGAAATAGTATCCATAGAAGAGTCGGATGAAGGAAAAAAACAAAGGCGGAACAAGGACTTTAAACCCCTACAAAAGCAAATTTAAGGGGCCGGAGAACTGGCCGACCCTTCCGACCACCTTGTAGTTCGTCAATGGAAATCTCGTATCTGCTATCTAAATTACCAATTGAATTCCACGTTAGTAATGTGTAATAGCTTGCAGAAGAGATAAATTGCTACCAAAAGTATACTCAACCAAATTCATGATAAGGAGTATAAGCAATAATCTCATATTGTGGAAGAATTATTAATTAAAATTAAACAGTGTGATTGTTAGAGTGAAGAAAAGGATGGATGAAAGCATCTAATTTTGCTGACTTTATTTTCAAATGTGATAACGATTAAGACATCAACTTTCAAACTTTAACCGGCCAATTAAATATTCTACTCCCTCCGTCCCATTATTAGTGGCCACTTTTCCTAATTCGGATGTCCCGCTATTAGTGGCGACGTCCCAAATTGGTAAAAAATTATTACTCTCTTTCCTACTTTATCATCTTATCTCTCCTACTTTATCATCTACTTTCATTATTATACTCATTTCGCTTTCCTACTTTATCATCTTCTCTCTCCTACACTCTCATTATCACACTGATCTTTCTCTCCTACTTTATTATCTATTCATCTCTCATACTTTATTACATATTCTATTAAAAAGTGAAAAAAAAGCCATAATAATGGAGAAGGACGAGACTAAAAAGTAGGATTAAAAGATTAGTGCACTTCAAATTCGAATTATTTTGTTGTACTCTTTTAGAGAAGTTGATTTGATTGAACTTATCCATAATGTGTAATATATATAACTATACAATTCTTTGCAATCTTAATGTTGCTTACACAATAAACATCAATTATTACAAGTTATATAAGAAGAGATTGATGTATGCAAATAAACATTCATAAATATTATTTTGGAAGAAAATTTGCTATTTTAAAATATATGGCGACAAGTTTTTTATGTGTTAGAAATTTCGATTTGTATCATATATATTTAGGCTTGTCGACTCTCATCTGCCCCTTGCATCCGCCAATAAATGTATATAATCAATGATAGATATAAGAGAAAGCAATCTTGAAATTACAAAAGTTCGCGTTCAATTCTTAGTTTTATATCTGCTCTTATACGTATATAAACTATATAGTAGAATTGCTAGAAAAGAGCTGCAAGCGCATCTCATATAGGATTGCAAACAACTCAACTTTACAGAGGATAAATATTATATCAAACACGATTCCGACTTGATTATCTATTAAAGTCGAGTTTTAAAGAGTTTTTTTGTTTGACTAAATAAATTTTCAGCCGTTATCTAGAATGTTGGAATAGTTGATAAAAACTACTGCCCATTTTCGACTTGTCTTTTTTTTCTTCAGCACAAAGATTATGATGAGTGGATAGTTGTGTGTAAATCATTAAGTGATTATGTGTAGAGAGTAGGCCAAAAGAAAAGTGAAAATTTATATAATAATTATTTTTTATTTTAAAAAACAAAATAAATTAAACGGAACAACCAAAAAAAAAAAAATCAAACAGGACAAAGGGAGTACAATATATAAATAAATTAAATTAATAACCGTCTCGAATTATAGAAACGTGGATAAGATCAGAATTTCTCATTTATCCCTAAACCCATGACAAGGGCCCTTGTTAGCCTCGACAAATAGGGCCTCGAATTATGTTGTAATGGACCAAGAAAGGGCCCACTATATCCATTATACATAAAATACTTTTTTATTTTTTTATTTTTAGAATGCATTTTTGTATTATAATAGAAAATGATCCTTAGCCACTATTGGGTTGGATGAACTTTCTACCTACGTGGAAAGCTCTAATTTCTTTCAATTTGATTGGATGTGATTTTGTCTACGCTGCTGTTGCCCCATTTTTAACTGATGTTGCATTCTAATCTTTAAGGCCTAAAATATCTGACTGGTTATTCTCATCTTTAATTAAAATTTGAAAGGGATTAGTGCAAAATACCAATACTATTTGAGGATTATTGAATTACTTTTTCAAATGTTGATTGCTTGTGTTTCATAGTTTGATATTGAGAGGAATTTTAAACACTAAAAAATTTCTCGACGTATTTTTTGAATTTAGGTATTGGACACTCAAAAATCGCGTCTCTAAAAAATAAAAATAAAAATATGTGAGTACAAGTAAACACCTGATTTTTAATAAAAATAATTTATTGAGAATTTGCAATTTATTCATAATTCTTTAATAAATTCGAAACCCTTGTTACGTCAACACCTTTCTAACCTTACACATCTTCCTCTCACAAGTGATAACCATTTCAAACTGTTGATCTTGTTAGTCACCTTCTTAACTATCGATACACAATTGCTCTAAGCACAGTGTAAAGTCCGTTTCGTCTTAATACGCAATTTTGAACAATTGTTATGTTGTTACTTCGTCATATGTATCTTAATAAATCTTTTATTTTACTATTGGTTATATATTGTCATCTTGTATTTTAAAATTTCAACTAAAATATCATGTTTCGCGCCAGTATAATTGAGGAGCTCAATAGTTGCCTTTATTCAAAATAGATGATAAAAAATTATAGAAATCAAGCAAGATAATTGGATAATTGATACGGTAGGAACTCAAAGTAGATACGGTGACAATTGGATGGTTCCATAATTATTAGGATGGTTATTTGCTCAAATCAAACAACTGAATAATAATTTATTTTAATTTTTTTCTTTTGAAAATCAAGAACAGTATCATGATTCTTTAGAAGAAAGCTTTCGTTTTCATGTCTTAATACATTAACAGTTTGTTGAACAACTGTAATTGAAAATGAAAAGACTGTCTGTGGGAGTGTGGGGCTATAATTTTCTCATCTTTTTTTTTTTTTTTGTGTGGGAACTCACCATATATTAGAAATTTATTTTAAAAAATAAATAAATAAATGAAAAAGTGTTTATTTTCTCGTAATTAATTTTCAAAAAACTATGTTCTTCAATATACTACACTAAGTGCATAAAAATTATATTTTATATATTAATGATTTTTTGGATATTGAATTTGTTTCTAAATTGTTGCTTAATTTGGATGACTAAAATCCAGTTATTGTTTAAGATGAAAGCAACATTTAATGTTGTCCCATGCATGTTTGTTGGGAAATAACAGCTTGATCCCATTAAATCCAGCTGAAATCAATTATTTCATTGTATTATTACTAGATATATTTAAGAAATAATTACCACAATCTATCTAATTTAATATAGAAATACAATTAGAAAATTATTTTTATGTTTACCAACTTACAATGTTTATAATAGTAATAAGTAATAACATAAGCTTTCTCCTAAATCTCATTAATATTTTCACCAAAGAAAGTCTCTCTCTCTCTCTCTCTCTCTCTCTCTCTCTCTCTCTCTCACACACACACACACACACACTAATCTAATTGTGATTTTGAAATCGGAGAGTTTTAATTATTAATATTCTTAAATTAACAACTAACATGTTGCCTTTGATTCCATCATGCATTAACGTTGTTGTATGCATGGAATTAAATAATTCAACAACTCGATACTAACACTCTTTTTATATTTATATGGACTATCGACATAAAAAAGTAACTAAAATATTTAGAAATAAATTTCTAATATTTTTTTGTGATGTTTCTTGGAAGCTAAATTAGTCAACAATAAAAATCTCTAACCTCTTAATAATTCATCTCCATCCGCCCCATGCATTAAGGTCAAATAATATATTTTTTATTATAAAATTATGTACTATAATATTGAATTTCGATCTGATTAGCTGGTTTCATATATAGTGCTAAGTAGTTGCATGTGATTTTTTAAATTGTCAATCTGAATGGTCTTAATCTTTATGGTGTTTATACTTTTAGTTATACAAATATACATTATACCTATGAGGCAGGTTTAGAAAGTGTGTGGGGATACTGCTGTCCAAATTGTTTATTTATCCTAATTTAGTTTTTTTAACAATTTCGCCTTATGAAATTGCAGACTCGTCCCTATAAAACTCCAAATTTCTCCCAATAATTCTAAATTACGAATTGATCCGGACTTGAGAATGATATAAGACCACCTAGGATGTCAGTTTTGCGGGTCGAGATCGGATAGCCTAGGACTCAGACTTGGATTCGTCCCTCATCCTACACTCAGAAATCCAAATCTAAATATGCACGAGTTTAGAAATTTGAACCCAATTCCATACCTACACGAAGCGGGTCCACCCAACCCCAAACCTATTGATGAAATTTAAATTATTTTATTTTGAATTGTCTTATTCTTTTATTATTAATTATTATTTCGGAGATTTTTTATTTGAATTTTCTTATTGCGGCTATCATCTATTATCATTTAAAAATATGAAGAGAAGAATAAAAAATATATAAATAACATAATAAAATAAAAATAAAAAATTAATGATGCGGGTCTAGAATGGAGCTGGACGATGCGAGCTGGTAAGAAAATTGGATCTAGACCCCTCCCGGCCCCACACCCTGTCTGGTGCTTATGCGGGGCTGGATATTACCCATCCATCGTGGGGCGGGACAGATTTATGAGATTCGGTTCGAATTGTCATCTCTAAGACCATCATCAGTCCACGATTACAGTTTTTTAAATTTTATTGATATATATATTATGCGTATAGTATGAGACCATTGTTGTTTTATAAAGTGGATATATCAAAGAAATAAACCGTGAAACTACAAATTTAACAAAAACGGATGAATTAAAAATATATATGTGAGATATACGATCCAAAATATAATTATTTATCTATGTTTATATAGGTAGATATATAATAATTATGTTAATCTTTTTCTTGAAGCAAATAATTATTTTAAGTTATAATTACCGACCGTTATAACCAAACCCCTTATGTTGGGTGGACGGCGCACTACAGCAACACCCCAATTACTTTGTTGGTTGGATACTTGGATTTGCAACAAAAGCTAACATGCCCTAGTTTCACATCAAGAATCATGTCTTATTTTCTCTCTCTTGAAATTGGAAATAAATAAACATTATAAAATAACACAAAGAATTGGGCATCACTAACGTAGATTAAGGCAAATATTCAAATCTAAAAAAATGAGAAAAATGATAAAATTAGACTATTTGGCAAACTTGATGGGTTAAAATTAACATTAACTAATATAATAGGTCAAAGTTGAAAAAAATTCAATATGATTGGATGAAAAATGATTTTTCCCTACATATTGATGATTGTAACAATCCAACTCAAACATTTTGAATTTGATTTTTTCTTTTAAGTGCTTTGGAATTCGGAATATGATTTCAATTTGTATAATAAAGTGAAGTATCTTAAAGAGAGAGAGAGAGAGATCTAAAGAAGCATTTTCATGGGAAACGATCAGGTGGTTCAATTCACATAATTAATTAATTCAAGAAAATGATGATCATTATTCTTTCGATGAAATTTGAATTTGCACGGAGGGGTCAAATATTGTGGGCTTAAATTAAATTAAATTAAAAATTACAGCATGGATAAATATGAACAATAATACAGACTGCGGCTTCGAGTTTTCTCTCTTTACACTCGAAAAAAAATTATGTACTTAGATATCGTTTGAAACAGTTTAAAGGGGTGTTTAAAATAGCTGAAACTTATTTATTAGTACTTAAAGTTGATGATTTGATAATTTATAGGTGTTTGATGATTAATGTTGAAAATTACTGAAAGTAAAAAAAATAATACTTAAAAATGGTATTGCTAGTAGTAATTTATTTATCATTTTTAAATAAATATTTATTTTGCCTCTAATATTAATTGTAATTTATAATAAATAAATAAAATTAAAAAAATAAAATTTTTTTATTCATTTTTTACTTTATATCTCAATATTATAAAATATAAAGTTAGTTAATATATATTATATGTAAATTCATATTACATATTAGTATAAATTTACTAATATAATATTTTTGGTTGTTGAAGAAGAAGAAAACTTTACTGGAAAAGGAATTTTGGAATACTATAAGGTTAAAGGTTATTTTGGAATTAAGCAAATTTATTAAGGATAAATTTGTCCCAAAAAATTAATTTGTCATAAGCTATAAGTAGAAGCTGCTGAAGGTGCCAATTAGCAGCGTACGAAAAAACTCTAAAATTGGTAGAAAATAGAGAAGATGCAGCTTAAAGCTGAGTTTCCAAATACCAAAACTATAGGTTTAAGCTATAAGTTGTGAAACAGAAGCTATTCAAAACACCCCTTAAATAAGCTGCTTCTGAGCTTTTTACCGCAAAATCATTTTATTTATGTTTGGAATGTGTGCTTCTGCTTTTTTAGTTATTAAAATAAGCAAAAATAAGTAGAAGCCCATAAGCTAGCCAGTGATGCCTTTTAAAAGCAGAAGAAAAAAAACAGAAAAATTATAAGAGTGTTTGCAAAAGTGTTTTATCTAAAATTAAGTTGTTTTCTTTCTACTATTGCGAGCACTAACAACTTTTGCTTAAAAACAACTTTAAACAACCTTTTAAGCATAAGCAATTAAAAATTGTTTATAAAAGTTCTTCCAAACACTATATTATTTAATTAGATGTATTTTCTCTCGTCACACCCACAAAAAATATGTGCTTATTTAATTAGCGATGGAAAACGACTGGGGTTTAAAATTGTCACTCTCGTAATCCAAAGACTTGAAATAAAATTGAAACATTACGTTACATACATCAACAATCTTGACGAGTAGCACTTTGTAATAATAGTTTTATTAGTGCATGATGAAATCGTGATTGCGACTCGTAAACTAACTAATATTCATCCAATTTCAAATCATCTTGAGATAATTAACTAATTAGAAGTAACAAAAAGACAATTACCGTGTACAAACAAATCCCACAATTACTTATAGCAATAATTATTTCTAGTTACATGCAAATGGATGTGGATCTTGTGAGAATCGATCCACATTTTAAGTGAAAATTACGAATAATATATAATCCTTATATGTTTTATGCATATTTTACTAAAAAAACCTCGTAAGACTTTCTTTGGTGGAATATGTATCAAATTCGAATGCAGTAATTATCTTATGGACTCTAATTTTGTATCATCTTATTTTTCTTCTTGTAGTGTATGTACTATAATTTTGTCTTCTGCATAAAATATAAAAGGATTATACAAAATAAAAAATTATAGGTTTTTTTCATAAAAAATATAATACTTATGCTTCTTAGTTCTCACATAATTCACTTCCATGTAAATTTAAGTTAACCTTTTCCATCTAAGAGACTAGTAGAGAAATAACAATAATAGTTAACGTACTTGAAACAATTTAAATTATCGAAAAGAAATAACACCTTCAAAACCTCGTTTTCAAGGGTTATCAAGTCTCTGAATCGGAACTATGTCGTAGAATCACGATCAACGGTTTTAAATAAAATTGCCAATAGTGATTAGTCGTATTAAGTTATTGAACAACGGTTTCGTTTTGTAGTTCTGACTAGCAATTCGATTAAAATAGTCGATTTTTCTTTATCTCAAACGCATTATCTTTTCCTAGTCTCTTTCAAATAAAACATTATTCTATTCTCACCTAATCCCCTTTTTTAATTATATTTATTATATATAGGATTATATAAAAAGTTTCCTATTTTGCTCATAATTCTTACTTAAAATTGAACATCGTTTTTTAAAATAATTAATTGATTAATTGATGTGTTGTCGTTGTCCTTCCCTGGAACTCTTCTAAGACCCTAACCCGTGACAAAACGTGGTTCCAAATATTTTCAAACTATACAGTAAATCAACCTTTTAACTATCAAGAATGTACGGATATGCTATTTTTTTTTTTTAATTCATGGAACCCGCAGTCGCTACCTTCAATGCGCACTGGGTAAACCACGCTCCTTGTGCAGTAGCCTGCAAACCACATAGGAGGGTTCAACCACCCTTAATGTGACATGGTGACAGACAACACCTAGCGGTCTTAGTGGGAATTGAACCCAAGACCTATCGATTCCGGGCCACCCACCTCGACTGCTAAGCCATCCCATGGGGACACGGATGCTATTTATTATTACGGCGCGTGGTACAACAACCCAATCAGAAATTCCGCACCCTCGCTCCCACGCGCTAGGCCGCGTTTGTAGGTGACGAGAATAAGTTATTGGACCGACTAATACCGTGTAGAATCTTTGCGCCCGAATTTTCTATTTATAAATATAAATAGAAAATTTGGTTATCAAGTTTTTTTTCCTAACTATTTGTCTATATAAAATGAAATTGGTTATCAAGTTTCCTTCTAACTAATAGATCCTTCAAATAATTTACTATCCATGAAATTCCTCATTCCGTTAAATATTCTGTTAATCAATTATTAGTCAATACTTTTATTTTTAAAAAAACTGAGAGACATTTTGAAAAATAATTAAAAACATATATAAATCATTATCAATTCGAGTTTTTTCTTATACTGTATTAAAATTAAACTATTCATCCTTAAAAAGACTTGTATCTAAATTTATATTTCCACAATATAATCAATACAAAATCTACATATTTCAAGAAAAAATTGAAAAAATCAAGTTGAAATTTCCATAAGAAAACCAACAACCCTCATCAATAATGTTGTACTAACATTAGTTCCGCTAAATTTGTTACACGCAAAACATGAATTCAAAAAGTAAAAACAAAGGTTGCCTAAAAATAAGAAAAATAGATTAACACTTGTGGTTACAGTAGGCAACTGGGTCCCATTTGGTGCAAATGGTGAAACGCGCCCCACCTTTGATTTCAAACTCAACCATTTTTCAGCCTTTAAAACCAGAGGCAGAAGGACCAATTTTTTGCAAGTTTCAAAATCACACATTCATTGCAACACTACACAAGCTGAAAAATACACACTCAACCGTGTGAGTTGTTTCTCTCTCATTATTTATGACTGCAGCTAGAGAGGGAAAGGCATAGGAACAAAAAAAGAAAAAAAGAGAGAGAGAAAAAACAATCAAAGAAAGTCCAAGAAGCTGCTTCCCATATTTTTTCTTGGTTAAGATTGAATCTTTTTTACTCCCATTTTGTTTAAGTGAAGTGGGGAGGGAAAGAAGAATCCGGGAATATAGAAAGATTAAGTGGGGTGTTGAGAAAAGGGACATTTATCTGTAAAGTTGAGATTTGCGAAGAGGGTTTTGGCATTATGGGGTTAAAGATTGGATTTTTATTTGTGGTCTTGTTGAGCTCGTGGATTTCTTGTGGAGAAGCTTCTGTTTCATATGATCATAAAGCTATTTCCATTAATGGGCAGAGAAAGATTCTCATCTCTGGCTCTATTCACTATCCAAGGAGCACACCTGAGGTATGTTTTTAAGCTCAATGCAGTTCTTTTAGCTTTTGAATTCCTCTCTCTCTCTCTCATTCTCTCTCTACACACAAAAACCCACTTTAACACACTTTATAAAGTTATCGGACAAAAAGAGATATTTAAGATTGTTTTAACTTTTAACAATTTTTTTTAATGGGTAATGCAGATGTGGCCAGATCTTATTAGGAAGGGAAAAGAAGGTGGTTTGGATGTAATTGAGACTTATGTTTTCTGGAATGGGCATGAGCCTCAACCTGGGCAGGTTAGTCGGGTTTTCCTATTTTCTTTGGATTTTTGAATTTGTTAGATATTGGTTTCAATTGATGGATTAATGTCTGTTTTTTTTCTTTCTTTCTATTTTTGCAGTACTATTTTGATGGGAGGTATGATTTGGTGAAGTTTATTAAGCTGGTTCATCAAGCCGGGCTTTATGTTAATCTCAGAATTGGTCCCTATGCATGTGCAGAGTGGAACTTTGGGTAATTTTACACTTGCAACTGGAAAAAGGAAAATAATTTGTCTTAAACAATTTACCAAATTTATTGTTTTTATGTTTAATTTCAGGGGTTTTCCAGTTTGGCTGAAGTATGTTCCTGGCATTAGTTTCAGGACAGACAATGGACCTTTCAAGGTTTTGCCAATTGCCATATTAACTCTTGTTATATAATGAAGTCCTTTTAATTATTTCCATTCTTGGAGTTATTTCGTACCTAATTCGTGCTTCCATTTTTGGGTTTTGAAAGGCTGCAATGCAGAAATTCACTACCAAGATTGTGAACATGATGAAGGCTGAAAGGCTGTACGAAACTCAAGGCGGTCCGATCATACTATCCCAGGTTGCCCAGTTGCTCTGATTTTAGTTATGTATGATTGTTTTCATAGACTGTAAAACTCAAAACTTTTCATTTTCTGATGTGTTGTGATAGATTGAGAATGAGTATGGACCGATGGAGTATGAGCTCGGTTCACCTGGCCGGTCCTACACGCAGTGGGCAGCCAAAATGGCAGTGGGACTTGGAACCGGCGTTCCATGGATTATGTGCAAGCAAGACGATGCTCCCGATCCGATTGTATGCAAATCTGAGTTTTAATGCTTTACATGTTTAGTAGTTCTTGTTCTACATTTTTTATCATCTAAATATACAGTCAGCAAAATATTTAAAATCTTGTTAACCTCCTGCACATGGCTTGCTTCCTCATTTTGTGCCTACTGTTTCTGCTTTGACCTCCCTGAATCTGAATCTTGTCTTTGAATTAAAAATACCATGCATGGAGGAATTTGAATTCAAGCTCCATGAATTTGTTTTCTTTTTTCGATTTTTAGGTTGTGATCATGCTATTACATAACTATTTACTCGAATACGGATCTTTATACGTACGCTCATCGTGCAGATCAATACTTGTAACGGTTTCTACTGCGATTACTTCTCTCCTAATAAGGCTTATAAACCGAAGATATGGACCGAAGCATGGACTGGCTGGTAATTTTGCAATCTGTTTCTTTACGTTCAAAACTATACCATAGCTTCTCTTTTCTTGAAATCATATTTGATATTTCGTACAGGTTTACTGAATTTGGCGGTGCAGTTCCATACCGACCAGCTGAAGATTTAGCCTTCTCCGTTGCAAGATTCATTCAGAAGGGAGGCTCTTTCATCAACTATTATATGGTAAGTTGAGTTCACTAAAAGGTTATTTGTTGAATGCAAGTATTAATCATGAATTTAGCTAAGTTTTGATTTTCGATTTGTTCAGTATCACGGAGGAACGAACTTTGGGAGGACAGCCGGAGGCCCGTTTATTGCTACAAGCTATGACTATGATGCACCTCTGGATGAGTATGGTATGTATTCAAATTTCAAATTTGGATTCACTATTTTTTTATCTTAGTTTTAATACTCTATGCAGCCATGCATGGCGTCTCCTACTATTCTGCTGACACTGTTCATATAAATTTGAATTGAAATGGGAGTTGACGTGGTTATACTTGAATAGTTAACTGTGCCATCTTTCATAAAACAAAGAAAAAATGCATCTAATGTCAGTTTATCAGAAATTATTACAATCTCATTTATAATTCTAATAAATGCCAACATGAGCTGTGATTTTCATATGTGATGACAAAAGTGAAGTTGCTAACTTTATACTGAGACAAGGAGGGCAAAGTTTGAAACTTTTGAGCCAAAAGTTGATTCAGTCGTGTATATCTTCGTGATATCCAAAAGCCCTTATCGTGTATCTTTCGATTATAAAAAATATCCTAATTGATGTATCAGTCCATGCATTTCTTGCATATGTATATAATGCATAGGATACTAATGTCGATTTTCTTGAAAAAGATGAGCAAAAGTAATAACATGTTTGTTTTCGTGTAGGTTTATTGAGGCAGCCGAAATGGGGTCATCTGAAAGATCTGCATCGAGCGATAAAACTCTGCGAGCCAGCTCTGATATCCGGAGATCCGACCGCTATGTCACTTGGACACAGCCAAGAGGTTCGTTGTCGTTTCTGCTTATATTCTTTTTCAACTGGAATCTTGTCTTGAACAATAACTAATAGTAATCCACACATTCTTTCGATGCAGGCTCATGTTTTTAGATCGAAAAATGGAGCTTGTGCTGCGTTTCTTGCAAACTACGACCAGCACTCGACCGCGACGGTCTCTCTTTGGAATCGGCACTACAACTTGCCTCCTTGGTCTATCAGTATCCTTCCTGACTGCAAGAATACTGTTTACAACACGGCTAGGGTAAGAAAAAATAGTACTTTAATACGGATAATAGTCGTGAAGAAGTAAATTAAATCGTTATCGATTTTCCACATGAAGATCGGTGCTCAGAGTGCACAAATGAAGATGAGCCTTATTAGCAGAGGATTCAACTGGCAGTCATACATTGAAGACACAGCTTCATCGTACGACGAAAATTCATTTACGAACGTTGGATTGCGGGAGCAGATTAATACGACGTGGGACAAAACCGATTATCTATGGTACACCACAGAGTAAGTGGAGCATGTTTATTTCAAGCTTTGAATGAGACCGAGATGTATTTCCTTTTCTCAAACTTACTTTTTTTCATGTTCGTTTGCTATTATCCAGTGTGAGGGTCGATTCTCGTGAGGGGTTTCTAAGGGGCGGAAAATGGCCCGTTCTTACGGTCAAGTCCGCCGGTCATGCCTTGCATGTATTCATCAATGGCCAGTTATCAGGTACATTCTTCAAACCAAACGAATTAGGATCGAACCAAGTTTTATGCATCAATCAAAGCTCATATTTATCAAATGACTAAACGACCGGGAGCAATTTTACTTACGCCAGTCGACATTAAGTATCTATTGAGTTATGAGTTATGTACATCGTCTTTATATAACCATGCATTTCTTGAAATCCATTGAACTCCTATAGCAGTAAAAGCAAGATGTATGGGGGGGGATCGATTGACTCATCAAGTTATTAGGCTTTCAAATGGGTTTCTAATTGTCTATGTTTCTATAAATACAATTTTCTTACCATATATATAAAACTTATTGCAGGAACAACCTATGGAAGTCTAAATAATCCAAAGCTAACTTTCAGCCAAGGTGTAAATCTCAGAGCTGGAGTAAACAAAATCTCTCTGCTTAGCATTGCCGTTGGCCTCCCGGTTCGTCCCTTTTTCCCCTTTTCCGAATTACATTCATACGTATCTAGGCCGTATTCTAACAAACTTACATTACATGATATCCTCAGAATGTTGGTCCTCACTTCGAGACATGGAATGCTGGCGTTCTAGGTCCGATTTCACTCACCGGTCTTAACGAAGGGATGAGAGACTTAACTTGGCAAAAATGGACTTACAAGGTAAGATTTTGTGAAAATGCCACACTTTGTTTTCGACATCATTGTTCGGTTTTTTACGTTGTTTTCGACAGGTTGGTCTTAAGGGGGAGTCTCTAAGTCTTCATTCGCTCAGTGGGATCTCGAACGTCGAATGGGTTGAGGGTTTGTACGTCGCGCAAAGGCAACCATTGACGTGGTACAAGGTGAGTTGATTTTGCTAATCTTGAAAATCCGATTGCTGAGATTCGGATAAATGTACGTTTGTTGTAAGTGTGGTTGGTTTTTGTTAGACGACTTTCAATGCTCCAGGAGGAAATGAGCCTCTAGCGTTAGACATGAACTCGATGAGCAAAGGCCAGGTGTGGATCAACGGCGAAAGCATCGGACGTTATTGGAACCAGTACAAAGCATCCGGCACGTGCGGCGAATGCAACTACGCCGGTTGGTTCAATGAGAAGAAATGCTTACGAAACTGCGGCGAAGCCTCTCAAAGATGGTAAGCAACATGAAAAAACCCTAAAAAATCCGTTCTTTTTCACACAAAAAAACGTCCTTTTGATCGAACCGGGAAACCTTCCTTGCAGGTATCACGTTCCTCGCTCGTGGCTCCGCCCTACCGGAAACCTTCTGGTTGTGTTGGAGGAGTGGGGTGGGAACCCGAACGGCATAACGCTGAACAAGCGCGAAGTAGCGAGTGTGTGCGCGGAAATCAACGAGTGGCAGCCAACCTTAGTGAATTGGCAGCTACAAGCATCAGGGAAAGTGGACAAGCCATTGAGGCCTAAAGCTCACCTCTCATGTGATGCAGGTCAGAAAATCTCTTCCATCAAGTTTGCTAGCTTTGGCACGCCTCAAGGCTCGTGTGGAAACTTCCGACAAGCGAGCTGCCACGCCTTCCATTCATACGATGTTTTTGAGAAGGTACTACATTCACACAATCCTTTACTACATTTCTCTCTCAAAATTGGTAGGGGTGTGGAACAATAGCGAAAATTCGGTAATATTGTAGTACATGTCAATTCTGGAATTTCCGGTGTACAGTACATATTATACCGAAAAGTACCGTAATTATCAGTATATTGTAGTTTATGGTACGGTAACAGTATGTGATGCTGCAATATACCAGTGAATACCTCAAACTTGATATATATTGCAACACCGTAAGATAATGATAAATACCTAAAATTCTGTATCATGGTAACTTGAGAATACTAGAGAGTAGAATATTCCAAAATCTCGTTACGTACAGAAATTCCTTACTTGTTTCTTTCCAGTACTGCATAGGGCAGCAGTCTTGCACGGTGCCGGTGACACCGGAGATCTTTGGAGGTGATCCGTGTCCAGGTTTGATGAAGAAGCTCTCGGTGGAGGTGGTGTGCAGCTAAATGTTATTGGTTGCGATTGTGTTTTGTTGAGGCTGTTGGGTGAGTGAAGTTGAAGTTGTACATACATACAACACGCTCCGGAGCCTTGAAGATGTGGCAATGTCGATCAATGTATATAGGCTTTATATTACTTTTGCATTTCATGGGAAACGAATGCGCCTCGAGACGACAAGAGTGAGTCCGTGCGTCGTCGTCTTCTCTAGTAGTTCAGATTTATGAACAAGATTATGCACAATATTTGTATCTTTTGATTTGCTTGGAGCAATTATTTCGTTGCTTCTTTCACCTTTATACAAGGTATATTATATTATTATATTATATCGAAGTTCTTGTTGCCTTGTTTACTAGAAATTACGTCAAAACTTTCATCAATTTAATTTGATGCAATAAATGGTGGTGTTCGTCAATAATGTTGGAACAAATCTCACGACCACTAGTTTTAACCTTGCGTCAACAATGCAGTTAGACCATGAATTTATTTTATTAATCTGATTTTAAAATTCAATATATGGTACGCTCATAGTTTTTACCTATTTTCAAAGCAATATAAGGAATTTAAAAAAGCAACAGCAGAATATAGTAGTTGTCAAACCAACAATAGAAGCATCCAATTTTATGTACGAGTAGAGCATGTTAAAATTTGAAGCCTCCCTAATGTGGGATCAAGAACTAGATGAAGAGCGTGTTAAAAGATGAGACTTGAACTTCTTCAGCTCTTCTATCACCTCCTCTTCCGGTCGATAAATCATGTCGAGCATTCGCCACATCTAAGCAACCACCAAACAGAGCATGTTGTATGGATCGATGGTGAAACTGCAAATCAAGCACAAGAAAGTTTCCATTACCTGTAGTGTACCTCCCCCACCAGTCTGATCTCCATCATCGGATACACTAACGATAGTCCAAGGATCGGCTGCGTTCCAGTGAAAATCAACCAACTTGTCCCTGTTGTATATCACTTAGAGATAGCACGGGTATTTTTCTGCAAAATGCGTGTTTCTACACGTACCTGTGACCAGCATGTTTAAAAAACAAGCCCGGGGGATAAGTCAAATCTCCCGAGCCAGTACTCGTTGCGTTCCCAATCTATGTCATAGGAGAATTTAAGAGCATATAAGAAGACAGTTTCTTAATTAAGCATCCAAAAAGATATCAGAAATAACTGAAGATCTTCACCTTTGCATGATCCCATATGTTTAAGATGCCATCATCTGCAGCACTACCAAATACGGATGCTTTAGCCGGAGACCACTGAAAATTGATGCAAGTAATCTTTGCTAGTTAAAATATAAATACGAAATAAAATCCGAATAGCCAATCTGAAATTAGATTTCAAATCCAATACCTGGACACAAAGAACAGGAGCAGAGTGGCCTTCAAAGCTATGAACAGGGGATCCAACTCCCCCAGAAGTAAGATTTCGACGATCATACATGCGAACAGTATTATCAGCAGATCTGAAAAGGGTATGGGAGATTCATTTCCTTTGTTATTGATGTATGATCAAATGCTTTTATTGGACTAGAAGTGAAGAAGTACCCTGTCAAAATAAGATTCAAGTCGGTGGGATTCCAATCAACACAATGGAGGTCAGCGTTGTGAGCCTTTTCGACCTGTCCGTGGAAACCCAAAACCAAGACTAATCAGCTGACGCACAAAATAGATGGAATATAAGACTTTGTGAAAGTTCAAGCAATACATTGCAAACTATAAACTGCATAACGTTCAGATGCACCAAACACGGATATGATAATTTGTCATATGCAAAGATTACATAGTTCAGTTGTTCGTGTAAAAGAGGCAACAAGAAACAAAATAACAGGATTTAGTGGAAGCTTTGAAAAGCTCCAACTGGCAAGTGCATAAGCATGTCGGGATGCAAAATAATTTCTTGAAATTAACAATAATCCAAGGCCGAAAAATTACCTTAACAGCAGGAGAAGAGCCAGTTCTTGCATCCCAGAGAATAAGACAAGAATCATCTCCAACACTGCAGAACTCCTGTGCACTGTATCACAGTTGATCAAATGAATTGATTTGATAATTCAAGCTAAAGATGATTCATAAATGAGAGTAACTTTTAGCAAAATGCAACAAGATAGTCACATCTAAGATGGAACTTCAAACGTGTGGCTCGAATTGCATCAGTAATAATTTTATATTCTACTTAGGAGTTTCCCTATCAAAATAAGTAACAGTTTTTAACTAGCAATAGACTGCATCACTACCTTGATGGATTAAATTGGACATCTTCGACAGTATCCTCATGCCCCTGGAATATTCCCCGCGCTGCAACAGTTGTTCCTTCACCAGCTTTACCATCAGCTGAATTACCCTTAGAACCTGGAGACTTGAGAGCTCCCTGATCTGCAGCCAAAGATGATATATGGTCGTGGATGCTCCATAAGACCACGGACTTGTCCTTGCCTGTTGCAAATTTTCCATGTTACTAGCATAATGAAACTAGCCAACTTTTGCATAAGTTCAGTAAATTAGATGGAAAGATATGCTAAAGAAAGAGGCATTAGTTTTGCTTAGATGAACTCCAACATATACTATTTACCAGATGTTATGGAGATAATATGATTGCCGTTGACCTAAAGTTGGCAAAATAACCATACTTTCCCCAATAAAAGAAGCAAAATCCCGTCACTATCCAAAAAGCAACAACTGTTTGAATAAGTTGAAGTGGTACAGGTTTTTTTTTAGATAAAGGAGTACTGTTTAACAAAGGATAATGTATGCTGATAAGTGAAGATTTCTAGCATGCAGCAAAGTGCTGTATCACAGATTCATAATAATCTTTTAATGTTAGTTCAAGACGGATCCCCATCATATCAAGGATAGATTCATACTATTACCTACGGAGTGCAAAATCAACCAAAAGGAAGTATCAGCAGACACGTTTTAATGCATGAAAATTGTGATTTAGTACTATGATGAAATCCACAAATATATTACAGGCACATGAACATGTGTGCTTGCACACACAGAACAAGATTGATTGAAACATGATAAGTTTTACCTCCGGAGAGCACAAATGGTTCTGTAGGAGACACGGCTAGTGCGAATTCGGCATTATCTTTATGTCCAATCAGCGTCTGCAAGAAAATATGAAACAAGTTCTAGAGCACCATATTTACAAATCATAATTGAGCAATTAATTATAAATCAACTAAAACTACTAGGTCGCACAAGATAGAAGTGATTCCAAGACCAGATTATATGCAACATCAAGAAGATTAAATAAATCATATCAGAAGCAGGATCCGAGCTTCGAGCACATACCAAATTAGGGCGTGAGGGCGTGGCGCCTAAAACAGGTTGACAATTAGGCTGAGCTTCAACATCCCAAACAAGAACCTAACCCCAATTCAAGATTACCTCATAAAACTGTTCTCTGAATTTAAACGAAAAGAAGGAGAATAAATGCAACACAACTAAATAACATTGGCATTAAAAAAAGCTATGCACAAGACAAATGCTTACATCAGGACTGTCGGTATGAGTCGCCACAATATTACTGTTCTGTGGCAGTTCCCTGATTCGGTTCACCTGCGATAGAAGAGATCAAATTTATCTACAATTTATTGTGCCATTTTCTGTTAGTGCCTTGCTGGTTTCTTTTACATGTCCATATTTTTATCACCATATGTTATGTACAAATCCTGAAAAGATAGCCAAAAGAGCAATAGAAGAATGAGAATACAATCAATCACAAGCAAAACATGATCACTTGAGAAGAGAGAGAGTGTGCACTGAGAGGTTGGGACACTTCAAGTTTAGTGGTAATGGGATGTGGTAGAACAAGATAGCTGCTTAGTCTTTCAGGTGATACATTCTAACACATAATACACATCATTTTGGTTTCTTATCATATTAAAGACAAGCGACAGATTTATCATTGGAACATGCAACAGATGACATCATTCAGTATTTCTAACTAGCCGTAGTTCAGTAGCCTGTATTCAGAAGTAATTATGATAAATGCCCATCTCACCTTAAAGCTTAAGCTATTTGAGAGGGCTAATCATAAAAAATGAGCAGTCCTCACGTGCAGGTTGGCTGATTTGTACTAAAGCCTAGCAAATGGAATTTTTTTTTGATATACGGGTGCTAGTGATATCAAGCACACAACCTTCATCTGGCCTGGCTCAGGTACCTTATCAAATGACTACCTCATCTAAAATCTCAAGCTATTGAGAGGACACCCATTTTATCCTTTATTCAAAACCTTCAACAGTAATATTCTCAACTCATAGGAACTGAATTACCCTCAGTGAAGACAGAAAGGAAAATGTGAAAGACGGAGTAAGTAGATCTTGCCCATCAACCAAAAAAACATGATCCAAAATATCTAGGACAATTTCCCGTAGAACACTTGGACAACAGTATGTAAGATACCTCGCCAGGATGAATGATGGTCTTTTTCTTCTTCACAAAAGGTGATCGCGATTCTTCGTTGAACTGAACATGAGCAAGTGAAAAGAAGGAAAGAGCTCAATGAGTATCCGGTAACTCAACAATTAAGCTGGAAATTTGCTGAAGCTGATGGAGTATAATTGCATGAGCACTTGAACTTGATACTGGCTATAATATAAATTGTCAAATCTTCATGCATTCAACTGAAAAATGTATCTCCTATTCACCTGTGCTATGTGCTCTGCTGCTGCAACCCTAGCTTTTACAACCTCAACATTTGCTATGACAAGTGTATTTGGAACACTCCCATCTGTCTGCATGAGAAAAGAATCAAGGGACAAAAAATCAAATCAAGATTTGATGTAAAACACAAGCTTATCTTGGCCTACTCTGTACAACTAAATTTAAACTTGATTACTCAAAAAAAAATTACACACAGTCCTCCTTTAAAAATGATCAGGAAATAATGCAATTCGTTTTATAGAAGACATAAACTTCTAAGTTAAAGAATGGTAATAATGGAATGGTGAAAATGATGAGAATCTTACCTGTTCTGAAAGGTATAAACGTTGACGATTCTTGTAGGTTGCTTGCTCCACTTGGGGTCCCCAACTGCAATGGAAAATGATAACGCAAGTTATGAATTTTCTCTTCTTTCCTTTTTATTTTTGCTGTTTCTCATCAACAAAAAATAATGGATCACTTCTACAGCAAATAAAAATAAATACCTGCTAATTTTTCCCACTGAAAAATCTAGAAATCAAGAAAGCCAGAACGTATTCCCAAGTCTTATTCTCTTGTAGTTAACATACTCTAGAATTGTATCATTAAATATCAGCTATTACATGTAGCATACCAGCTCATCATACATTAATCAATCAAAAGCTCTCCATATTTTTCGCAATTTCCAGGAAAAATCCCCAAAATTGTTCAGTGCGACATTTATGGCTTAACATTATCAAGTACAAATCTGAATATCAACATTGCAAGTTATTATTTACCGAATAATATCACACTCATAAACCAGACTCATTCCAACGTCATGCATTCCATATGACATGCCACAAAGAATAGACGGTTGACTGCTTAACAATGTCAACATGAAAGGAGTCAAAGAACTATAGGACAACAACAAAACCTTCCTAAACTCAACGGATTATAGGAGTCAAAGGACTAAAGGACAATATAGACAAGCATGCATTTCAAAATTTGGCACTAACCGCTTGCATTTTCATAATTTTCAGCGACACCACCAAAATTCCCAAAATTCAACAAAATTTACAATTGCCACAAAATAACACATCACGCAGTCAATGAAACACTTTACCATCAAGCAACAGCACCAACAATCCTCGCCATGCATTCAAAAACCTAACGTCTCTCACATTTCCACAACTTCGACCAAATAACAAAACCACCGAAGTCAAACAAAATCATCCGTAACCGCATAACCAACTAACATTCAATCTCCAGGAACAGGAAGAAGACATCCACAACGAAACAAAAACCCTAGGTACGTAAAATATGGGGGAAGCGAAAACAATATTTACCGGCAAGAGAGGGACGGCCAAACGAGATTGTGATTGGCGAGCCAGTCGTAGAGAACTGGTACGAGCGACTTCCACTGTGAGTAGCGCTCCTCCACCGTACGCTTCACAGCTTTCTCCTTCATTTCTCCCTCACTAACTGCTGATGCAGCTTCTCACTCATTCACAGTCTATTTCTCACTGTGTGTTGTGCGTGCTGAGTTTCTGCATCTTTAATTTTATAGTACAGTTGAACTGAGTTGACTCGTGTTCGAGAACCGAGCAGCAACGAGCAATTTATGAACCGACCCGTGGTCAACGTCTTTCTTTGACCGATTACATTTCCTAATAAATTGTCGATATATTTAATTTTTAAATTGAGTTTTATTAGGTTGATAATGTATTAAAGTTGGTCTCTTGATAAAAGATAATTTTGTGAATGTGGAGATAGACATGCCAATTTTCAAACTGAAACCGGTTTAAATCGGGTTTTAAACCAAAACCGGAACCGGCATAAACTGGAGCCGGTACAAATCGGAACCGTCTTGAACTGTAAACCGTTGGTTTGTGGTTCGATTTTGATTTACTTTTTTTTAAATCGTGAAACCGCCGATTTCAAATCGTCGGTTCCAAACATGATGAAACCGACAATTTCACCTATTAAAATTGTCAAAGATCAGATATCTAATGAATTAGATAAATTAGTTTTAAATTAAAACATTATTGAAGATCTAATCTTCTAATTTTTACTTATATTTAAAATAAAATATTCATTGAAAATACAAAAATCCTATCAATTTTGATATTTTAAAGTAGTATACAAAACGATAAAACTTTATTTTGTATTTATTATAATTGCAAATGGATACTAATGTTCCCAAAAAATATACATGGGATAAAAGTTGTTCAAATTTTATCACTGAAAAACATGGAATATCAAATACTCCCTCCTATTTTTAATGTAAGATGTTTTAGATTTTTAACACTTTGCTAAATGTATGATGTTTTATAATTTATTACCTTATTTACCCCTATTCATTTAATAATTTCTCTTTATTTATTTGTTGAATAGATTTTATGGATGATCTCTTTCTCATTTATTCATCATTAATTAAGGTTAGTTTAGGAATAATTTTTTTTTATTAATTAGTGTGCAAATTGGTAAAACATCATACAATAAAAATATGAGGGAGTATTATTTAATAATTACTACACGACGAAGAATCGAAAACAATGATATAAAATTAAATTCTAAAATGATGATGATAATACAGAATCAACAATGAGATTGTATTAAAATATTTAACTGTTCAATTCTTTTATGAGATTTTACAATTTTATTTATAATTTATTATTAACTTGATTCGAAACCGAAAAATGTATTTAAAAAAAAAGTCAATTCATTAATTAAAAAAATAAAATTTACCGTGAAAAAGGTAAATTGAAACTGGAACCAGCGGTTCCAAACCGGAACCATCAATTGTCTACATGCGGTTCGATTTCTGTTTCAATTTTTAGCAAACCGTAACCGACGGTTTCAAACCGTAATCGGAACCGGAACCGGAAATGAGCATGTCTATGTGGAGAGACTTGCAATAATGCATCTAATATTAATTAGATATGGGGTTTTGTAATTTATAAAGAAAAATTGACGAATAATTATTTAAAAACTTCACAAAAAAAAAATTCAAGATTTTCGACGATTTTTGCTATGATCGCCCCTTTGTGTGCAGAAGGGTGTTAAACTTGTTGGGCTATATTTGGATGGATTTTTGTGAAGAATGAAATCTGTTGTTGTGCGACATGTGTATTAATAAACTTTGCCTCTATGTATAATAGTCTATAGATACACATTCAAACATCTCTAGCGTCGTAATATTCGAATCCGTACTTTTACTTTGTAGTCTTTTCCGATGCATTGTTCCACTAACATGATGCGTGATGAAGAAGATGGGATTAGTCGGTCTCTCTTTCATTTGCTTAATTATATAACATCAATTAATTAATTAATTAAATTTATTATTTCTAAAATCCATCTAACTTATCTTCTAATTAATAATTTTCACTTAATTTACAATAAGTATAAGTATATGCATATATATTACTCTCCGTCCTACTAAACAAGTCTTATTTCCTATTTTGAGTGTCCTACTAAACAAGTCTCATTTTCTATTTCGGGTGTCACACTAAATAAGTCATATTCCAAAAATAGAAAGAAATGAGTGGACTACAATCACTCCAAACAAATGGATTCCACCATCTAACATCTTTACACCACACCTTTTATTTTCCACCCATTTTTTAAATTTCCGTGCCCGAAACAATGAGACTTGATTAGTGTGACAAAGGGGGTACAATTAAGTAGGCTTAATGTCTCATTGGAATGACATAGGTGTTTAGTATGTGGCTGAAAGTCATTGGTTCGAAACTTACTGACGCCGCTATATGTGTGAGCATGTCACTTATAATATTTAGGTGGTTTACCTCTCTCGTCTGGTTTGCAGGCGTAGAGTGAGGTTCACCCCATGTGCACCAAAAGTAGTGTTGCAGGTTTCTCGTCATAAAAAATAAAATAAAAACTTAAGTAGGTTTAAAATAAACAAACATTCTCGACTGTATTCACATGTTATCACATTTAAACTATGAAAATGCACACTTTTGCCCCATTAATTATCTTATTTGTTCATAACAGTGGAATTATGACAAAAAAAAAAAAAAAAAGAAAAAACAGTTAGGCAATATTCAAGTACCAAAAAGGGTTAGCTATACTAGACCGATTATGCTAGAGTTGAGTAGTATCGCTTCCCATTTGTTGTAGTTTGGTCATTTTATGGTAGATATTGGGGCACATACCACATTTTTCTATATTTTTCGTGAACGAAAATTGATATATGGAGTTGTTTTTTAATTAGGATTTCGCATAAATCTATTTGACCGAGGAGATATGCCTTTTGTAGAGGTGCAAAATAGGTAGCAGTTATAGATACCGTATTGTTACCACCAGTTAACGGTAACCGAATAATCGAAAGTCGGTTAATTGTAATGACAAATAGTTATTTGATTTAGCATGCTAGTAGTTAACAGTTTAACCGACCGATTAACAATTAATACCGAAATAACCGCCTAACTCAATTAATGATGAACTTATTAAATATAATATTATGTAATATGTTTTCACTTTTCAATTTCTTTTTTATATTCTGTAAATGACTTATAACAAATAAAAAGAAAAAAGAAATAGGAAAATGAAAATGAAAACTTACAAAAGACATAAATTGTGAAGTAGTTAAACTGGTCTGGGCTACTCGTTTAAATTGTGTTAGCCGGTTAAACTGAACGGCTCGAACGGTTATAACCGTTCTGTTAAATGATTAACTGCCTTCAAACGGTAACAGTAGCGGTTATTGAAAATAGGTGTTTTCCGCTAACAGTTAATTAAAAAACGATAACGGTTAAACGTTGCCGACCGTTTTGCAGCCCTAGCCTTTTGCAGGGCTTAACCTGGCGTAAACGGACCTAGGACTTGCTATGGAGACGAGACTAGTTGATTGTGACACGATAATAAATGAAAAATGAGATTATTCTTGAATAAACATTGAATGCTGGTAGAATGAAACAAAAGTTATGGTAGAACTATGACAGTTATGATAGCGTAAAATATTATCTTCTATATTTGTATAAAATATTATCACATATGTATAGTGTAATTGGTTAGTTAGTTTATGAAGAACTTGTCAAGCAAGCTAGATCCATGACTAGATGATGCTTGACAAGTTTTTCCTTTAAAAAAGTTGTTTGCCTTATATTAGTATTGTTGGTGATTTTAGTATGGATAGATGCTAAATTAGATACAGCCTCATGAATGAATGATTATATAATATTTATTGAATTTCGACAGGGAAGAGTACATTGTTGAATAACCTGTTGGGTACAAATTTCAGAGAAATGAATGGCTCTCAGACCTTTTTTTGTCTTTTCTTATTTGGTTGTAGGAATACTTCATCATTTGGACCACAAAAAGCATATGGATGGCACACTGTGTTGGCATTGAGCCTTGTACTCTTGTAATGGATTTAGAGGGCAGTGATGGAAGAGAAAGAGGAGAGGTGCTATAGAATTTCTACTTGTCGAGATATGTATCCACTGATTTTGTATTTCATGGTTTATCCTCCGCACTATAGGAGATGATGAGAGATATTTATCTCACATTCCTTAGTAGACATAAACAGGAGTTAAATTGCATGGCTAAAATCTTAGTCCCATTTCATTAGCCTGGCATATATACCATGTAAAAGTTAATGATGCCTTGTGAATATGATTGTTCTCATCCATTTCGCTTTACTTTCTTTTATTCATTCTTTCTTTGACAGTCTTTCCTCTTTTTTTGTTTGTTTGTTTACTTCTTTTTTGGGAAAAACAAATAGCTTGTCCAACCAGCATACCAGCTCATGTTGGGACACATACGCTCTGGAACCTTGGATAGATTCAAAGAATCATTTAAAAATGCCTTGAATGAGGGTAAAGGATTTGCTGTGGCTGCTCGCGACTGCACTTATGTCACAGTTTGATGAAGCCTCTGCAGGTATATTTCTATAGTTATAATAAGATGCCATGTATGTTTTGACTTGGATGGATAAGTTATACCCTTCTCTTTCCCCCACTTTGTGACAATAGAAGAAATCATTTGAAAGAGGCACATGACCGTTACTGCTAGTTGCAACGTAGAGATATTTTGTTCTTTATGTGTAAAATTGTAGATTTGTTGAGGTTTAGAACATTTCATCTCAGAAGCTGTTTCACTGAATGGAGTGTTGTGATCAGGAGTATCTTGATTTGATGGTTCTCTGTATGATGTTGTAGATGCACACATTGGTCTAGCAAATTGGGACTCTTCTAAACTGAGAGAGAAGCTTAGGCGAGATATAGATGCACATGTTGCTCAACTCTGTGTCTGGTCTTACTGCCCTGTTTGAGGTATGCAAATGCTATCTAGTCTACTTAGTAATATACATATAGTTGACATTTAGGTCTACTTTTATAAAATGAATCCAACTTATGCCATGAAAGATTATATCCTACAATCATTTATCTATATCCATCAGCGCAAAAGCTACTACCTAAATTTGGCATCTCGATTTAAGTTGTAGTAACCAGAATATTTGGTGATCTTATGCTTTGTACTTTTAATGTCTAGTCCTCCCACTGATAGTTTCCATGGGCAGAGAAAGTTGAATGATGCATTGACTGCACCTGTTGAGGCTCTGTTAGATGGAGCCAGCAATGACACATGGCCAGCAATAAGAAAGCTTCTTCGTCGTGAAACTGAAACAGCTATTAGTAGGTTTTCTAGTGCACTTTCTGGTTTTGAAATAGATGGAGTAAATGCTCACGAGGTTGGAGGATTATGCAAGAGGGGTAGTAGAAGCAAAGGCAAAAGAAGAAGCCGGAAGGGTTTTGATGCGTATGAAAGACAGGTATGAGATTTCTGTTTATCAGTACCGCGACCTGGAGCCATGTCTTGGAGTTTTTTTCATTGTCTATCAGTGTGAGCTGATCGGACTATTGCTGGTAGGTTTTCAATGTTATTTAGCCATGATTCCGACTCAATGCCGCGTGTCTGGACTTAACCAAAACTGCTTGCTCTGCTGTATGACACTCTTCACTACTATTTATGGTGGGATTACGGTTTTCCTGTAATGAGATATTGACTTTCTCATTTCAAAATTTTCTTGTTTCATGATCCAGTCTATGAAACTACTTTGTGTTATGGCCGCTGTTCGTTTGGAAGATAATGCATTGCTGATTCTACGTTGTCCCTTGCTCTTTCTTGTTGATCCCAAAAGTGGACCTGCTGCCAGTTCGAGTATTTCGGTGGACCCTCTTGCCTCAAGCAGCTGGGATGAGGTAGTTATACAGTTTAACTTTATATTATGGATCTTCTTTGAGAAACTCCTATTCTTTTATTGAAGATTGTTTGTGGAAGAAGATCTGATCTTCTCCATGCTTGAGCAGTCAACCCAGATAACTAATACTGTTAGTCAAGCAATAGCAGCTCAGGTATACCTACCTGCATGCATAAACCTTGCTTTGTGAAACTTCGTCCTACAAAAGCACTCTGGGTGCAGCTAGACATCTCCGCTCCGGTGAATTCCGAAATGGAGCTGTAAGTTATAATTTTCTCATGTTCTCTTGTGAGATAATAATCTTATTCTGGCATCCGACTTTATTTTCCTTCATTTCTATTCTTACAGCTTCTCTCATTATCCACCATTATGAACCTCCTAAAGAAGCTAGCAGCCTTCCTATATATGCCAATCCCCAGCAAAACCCTTCTGCTCCGACAAAAAACCACTATACTGGTTTGTCTTCGACTGCTTCATCCGAAGTAACTTCTTCCGAGAACGGAACAGAATACTCCAGTCCCTCATCCAACAACAACCCACAGTAGCATTCACTCCTTACATTTTCACCTCTAATTATCCGTAGCATAAATTCTCGATTCTCTTGTGGTTCCGTTATCAAATCACGACATACAAAGGAATACAATCACAGAGGTCTGGATATATCATATACAAGAAATGTGGTTTGTCATGAAAGTTGCCACAACTAATAGTTGTGTTTCTTATTCATCTATTCTTCCTCACCTTTGCTTCGTCTATTGTGGTCTGTGACCGGGTTTTTAGTGGCTTCGCCTCGGTTTTTATCGATTTCGCTTTACTTAAGTTTTGAATCATAAGAAGTGAAAGATCTAAGCATGTATTCAGTTACATTCTGTTTTTTTATGACCAATGCTTGTAGTCGATGAAGGAATTCAACTTATTCTGATTGATTGAGGAAAAGTTGAATTGTCTTTTGGTTGTATGAGAAATGAGTATCAAGTTTGGTAAGTTTAGTTAGTGTTTGTTTGGCTTGATCAAACTATATTGAAATCTCACACTCCAGCAAAACTACATCTCATTTTTTCAAATTTTACAAATTGAATTCAAGGCAGCGATTCTGTCACCTATGATTAAATTATAATAGCGGATCTAGAGGGTATGAAAATTTGTTAGAAATTGCAGGTTTCACTTTCTTCATTCTAAATTTTAGGTTGGAACTTGCTATGGTATACTTGTGTGGTTTCAGACTACTATGCTGGAGACGAAGGACGGCTGAGGTTCTCCTTCAACATACAAATAATACTCCATTCCTTCAGTTAATAAGAAAAAGATATTATGTTTGAATTTTGGTAATTAATTTGTGGTCAGATGTTCTTTGCCCTTCATAGAAATAAGACATTACTAACGGAATACAACTTTCGAGAATACAATACACTATTAATGAGAGGGAGGGAGTAATAGGTCTGGAGGTTGTAAATTGGCATAAATCTTTTTAATTATTTGTCATTAAATTTGCAACTCAAAGCGTAGATTTTACTCCCGAATTCTTAATTCTCTTGATTGATCTAGCATAATTTCCATTTTTTATATAGTTTCCAATCTATTATAATGAAGTTGAGTAATGGATGTGGGATAGCGGTAGGTAAATCGGCATAAATCTTTTTAATTATTTGTCAACCACCACACCACATATTTGAGCCGTAACTATTAATAGTAATAATATGAGCCCAATTTATACACTTCTATCTTACCGGACAATAAAATTCAATTATACCAACAATTTCATTTTCAAATTTCAAAAAACACATTTGTACATTCGGATAATGATTCCCCAAATTGATAATTATGTACCAAAAGTGAATTAAAAGGTATCATCTCGACTAATAGTTACCAATTCATTAAACAAATAATGCGGTATTGAATGATAAATATGTACGATACACAACAAGAAAGTCTGGAGCTTTTATAAATTAAATTCCGTCGGCAATAAAAGAATTAAAAAAAAATTAAAAATCAAGATTTAACGACGGATTATTCCGTCGTTAAATCACCGACGGAATAAATCCGTCGGCATTCCGTCGGTAAAATCGACGTTTCACATTCTGTCGGTATTCCGTCGGTAAGCCGACCCGTGTTTTTATTCCGTCGGCAATTCCGTCGGTAAAATGCTTAAATTTTATAGTGATATAACTTAATTTATACAGTTGTTTCGTTAGATGGAAACGTTTCTAGGTGAATTTGGATAGGCTGTGTTAGGCAGGACTCAGTATATTGAATATTAACGAAAGCAAACAAAATAAAATCATGGGACAACATTCTTTATTTAAAACAAATAAAGGCATTTTAATGTCATCTAACAAAATTTAAGGTAAGTTTTTATTAAAGCTTATCAGTGCAAGAAAAAATGGTGGTTGGAATTATAAAATGAGATAAGAAACTAAAGTGACAAATTCCATACTAGAGAACAAATTTATTTAACTAAACTGTATTTTATTTATAAGAAAATCACGTACTACTTATATATGTTAGTAATATTTATAATTATGTGCATTAATATATAGTTAAACTATCTCAAATAAATTATATTTTCTCTATAACGAGTATTCATTAAACCAAATTCCGAATGATTTTCAATGTTGTGTAAATCGAGTTTGTCGTATTAAGTCATTTTATTTGGGGCAGTTAAAGTTTATATTGTGTGGTTTGCAACTATAAGGGAGAAATATTTACTCATCCAAAGATTACTGTTTAGTGTTGATTTTGTATGAGAGGAGTAATCTCAGCAGAACATGCAAGCATATATGCTTTATGTGATTAATTATGTAAAATTAAAGCAAAAAAGGACAATTTTTTTATGGCATAAATTTATTACCTCTCCAACTGTAACATTTAATTACATTATTATATGCCAGCTAGGATTCCTGTGACATTTAACAATCTTGCTGTAGATTTACACCCAAAAAAACTACTCCAACTGCTCCAAAACAAGAAATACACATTTATATGTATGTGTATGAGAGGATGAGAGAGAAAGAGAGAGAGAGAGAGTTTAGTGTTGTTAGTTAGTATATATACACAAGACATCTTATAATTTCTTACTACACATCATGAAAGATTCTTTTTAGTGTGTTTTGTTCCTCTCTCTCTCTCTCTATTCATCGCTCTCTCTCTACATCTCTCTCTCCTCCAAATGGGATTTGTTGGTTACGTTTGCTTATTAGTATGCATCACCAATTTGTTCACCATATGTCAAGGTTCTCTCTTTCTCTCTCATATACTCTCTCTCATACGCACACGTGTATGAATATCTATATGTATATATAAATTAATTTTTGAGCGGGAAAATGCAGGCATGAAGCGGGACCCACCGGCAGAGTACCGGTACCCGTTCGTCAAGCCGGCGAGCTCGTTCTCGTGGCCGCCGTCGTCAGCCGCGGCGCAGAGAGGCGGCGAGGGGGGATTCGACTACATCGTGGTGGGCGGCGGGACGGCGGGGTGCCCGCTCGCGGCGACGCTGTCGCGGAACTTCACCGTGCTGGTGCTGGAGAGGGGCGGCGCGCCGTTCGCGAATTCGAACGTGTCGTTCATGCGGAACTTCCACATGTCGCTGGCCGACCTCTCCGCCGAGTCGCCGTCGCAGATGTTCGTCTCCACCGATGGCGTGTTCAATTCGAGGGCTAGGGTTTTGGGCGGGGGCTCCTGCATCAATGCCGGGTTTTATACCCGAGCGGAGGAAAGGTACAACTCTGGCCTCTGCTTTATGTAATTGTCATGTTGATTGATTAAATTGCAATTACAATTTTTGTTAGAAGATGAAGATGAACACTCTTCGTACTACACGAAAATAAAATGATTTTTTTTTAATGTGAAAATCCAAAATTGAAGGTCCTTCAAAATGCAAGTATAGGACGTTGATCATCAAACCCTAATTTGAAAATGAATTAAACATGAAAAGGTGCTATACGCATAGCCCCCTTTGTTCGGTTGATGTAGAACAAGCAATAGATCCGTCGGTAAACTGCAAAATTCTTATTGTATTTGGATTCAAAATTACTATTCCTTCCATCCCGTTAGATTTGTTTTATTTTTTTTCGGTAAAGAGTTAAGATGAGTGGTTGATTGTGTGTACATGATATAAAGAAAAGTGGGAATTTGTGTAGTAATTATTTTCCATTTAAAAAAAAGAAACAATCCGAAAAGAAAAATAAGAAAAGTCAAATGAGACGGTGGAAATAGTACATATTTCCCAAGTCCACATTTCAATATTTTAGATCCCATTTTCTGATTTTAGCAATTTTTACCTTTTCAAAGTACAAGGTTAATTTGCTCTAGGTTTTACTTTTTTTATCAATAAGAAACATTTTTCCATGTTGTACGAAGAACATTTGTTTTGTAAATAATATTCACCTCCTAACATCAACTAAATAGTTATATATGTACTTGTTCTATATCATATATATCTTCAATTCCTTACATGAACAACGCTAATCTTCGACATATTTGGTCTCACGTCCAAATTATAATTATTTTAGGCACTTATGCCCTTTTATAATTTTAGCAAATTTTCATTTTCCTTTACATTTTAGATTTTTTTCTTTTTTGATTTAGCCTTTAAATACATACAATTAGATAATAATTTATTTCGGTCCTGACTTGGATTAAATAATATTCGATAAAGTAATAACCTCGTTAAACGAAAAAAAAATCCGATCTCAAGGTTATTAATACTTTAAAGACATTTAACTATAATGTACGAGAGTAAGATGTGATTATATTTGAATACACTTTTAGACTTTATATATGAGAATTTTTACATATCACCTCGCTCAAAGAATGTTAGTCTTCTACGTTACACATACAACGCTATACATAATCTTGTGAAATGCAGTTTCATCAAGAGCGTGGGTTGGGATCGGAAGCTGGTGAACGAGTCGTACCCATGGGTCGAGGAGCAAATCGTCCACCAACCCGAGCTGACTCAGTGGCAGGAAGCATTTAGAGCTGGGCTATTGGAAGTGGGCCTCTCCCCATTCAATGGATTCACCTACGATCACAAACCCGGGACCAAGATCGGCGGAACCATCTTCGACCGGTTCGGCCGCCGCCACACGGCCGCGGAGCTCCTCGCCACCGCCGATCCCAAGAACATCCAAGTTCTAGTCCACGCCACCGTCGAAAAAATCGAGTTTGACACAACAGGTATAGATATACTATATTATATGTATAGCCTCCCACGCGTGCATTAGTGGCCATGTTAGTAATAAAAAAAATATTTTAATTTTAAAAAATGGTCCACCAATGCACGCGTGGCGGGGCGTGATTGGTGGCCCACCAATCATAATAGATTATGAATAATAGATTAATTTTTTTTATTTAATTAGTTGTGATGGTATCTAGATGATGCCTTTATTTGAAATAGAAATAATATATATATATATATATATATATATATATATATATATATTCGAGAAGATTATTATGAATAGATTAATTTAATAGGTTGATTTTTCAAAAGGTCGATATAAATAAATGATAATTTAATTTATGAAGTGAATGTAGTAAATGAAAATTTACATTGAAAAGTGATAAAGTCGTCGGACCTAACGTGTCACATTTTTATTTGATGGACATAGTAACTTTTCTGACATCTATTAATATTGGTGGATTTAGGAGCGTGTGGGTGTCATGACCCCATAAATTGAGGAAAATTATGAATTATATGTTATATTTTTTCTACGTCACCCTACCTAATCTCAAACCTTCGATTCGTCTCTCTCTCTCTCTCTCTATATATATATATATATATATATATATATATATATATCCCACCTATATCATTTTAATTCATTCATTTCTTCATTAATTTGTGTCTTGGATTTCAAAGCATTACATTCCAAACCCTATAATTGTTCTTTATAGGGAAACAGCCGAGGGCGGTTGGAGTGATCTTCAAGGACGAAAACGGGAGGAGGCACCGAGCATCACTCTCGGGTGGGCCAGCGAGTGAGATCATCGTGTCGTGTGGGGCCATCGGGAGCCCCCAGCTGCTGATGGTGAGCGGCGTGGGGCCGAAGGCGGAGCTAGAGAGGCTCAACATCTCCGTAGTCCTCGACAATGAGTTGGTCGGAACGGGGATGGCCGATAACCCTCTCAATACGATCTTTGTTCCGTTGAATAAACCGGAGAAGCAGTCGTTGATACAAGTGGTGGGGATCACGGAGATGGGAGTTTACATTGAGGCAAGCAGTGGGTTTGGGCAGAAGCCGGATAGCATTCGTTGGGATCATGGCATTGCATCGGCTGAGGTGTGTGACGATAATTGTTTTGCTTTCATATGAATTATAGTTTGAAGGTTGATTGATTACTAGGTAGAATATGATGATTATTCAAGAAAATTCAATTTTGTTTTATGGGGGAAATAGGAAATTTAAGGGGTGAAATAGGAAATCTTGACTTAATGTCGGGGGCAAAATTGGAATTTTAAAAAAAAATATACATAAAATCCACCACCCCTAAATCGCATATGAATTTTCACCAAGGTTTGTGTGTACCACCTTTATAAACTCTTGTGTGTACCACACCACAACGTTAATGATACATGGTAAATGTAGCCCACTTAATTTAGTGAAAAAATGTTACATGTCAATACCCTTATAGTGTGGTACAAACAAGGGTGTACGAATGTGGTACATACATTAATAGGCAGACAAAAAAAGGGTGGTTATGCAATAAAATTTGTTTTAGCATGTATACGAGAGACTTTTTTTTAAGACATGATTGATTAGATATAGCTGAAATTACTAGGATTTTACAAAAAAAAAACTCTTATTTACTATTTGATATTAATCCTATTTTTAATTTGAAAATGATTGATTATGCATGGAGTATTAACTAAAAGTGATAATGATTATGCAATGAAAATTGTTTTCTCTTTGATGTGATTAGATATAGCTAAAGAACGATGAATGTAACATAATTTTGTTGATATGAATCATATAAGACTGATTATAAGATTCATCTAAAGAGTCTATGATTATGCAATAAAACTTGTATGTTTGAAGGAAGGATTGATTAGATTTTGCTAAGAAGTTGATGATTATGCAAAAAACGTTCTTTCCTCTTTTAGATGAACCATGCATATCTTTTAGAAAATTTGAACTTTTGATTGAATTTTAGCACAAGAAAAGTTGTATTGGTTTTATGATATGATGTTGTGTTGTGAAAATAGATAGGTCAGATGTCGACGATCCCTCCAAAGCAACGAACACACGAGGCGATTCGCGCATACAAGAGGACAAAAAGAGACCTCCCACACGAAGCGTTCATGGGAGGCTTCATTCTCGAGAAGATAGCGAAGCCTCTGTCCACTGGACAACTCATTCTAAACAACACCAACATCGAAGAGAACCCTCTCATCACCTTCAACTACTTCAGCCATCCGACCGACCTAGCGAGTTGCGTGGACGGGATTCGCCTCGTGGAGAGGCTCCTGAAGTCCAAACACTTCTCCAACTACACAAAGTTCGATTACAAAACAGAGGAGAGGCTCTTGAACATGAGCGTCAGGGCGAATGTGAACCTTGTGCCTAGGCATACCAACGATACAAAGTCGTTGGAGCAATTCTGTAAGGATACCGTGATAACGATCTGGCATTACCACGGTGGGTGCCAGGTCGGGAAGGTTGTGGATGGTGATCATAGGGTTCTCGGGGTTGATGGGCTACGTGTTGTGGATGGATCGACGTTTTATGACTCACCGGGGACGAATCCTCAGGCGACGATCATGATGATGGGCCGGTAAGATTTCTCAATTAGGGTCTCAAGATGCGATTAGGGTTTATGATTTAGTGTTTGAGAATTCTGGAATAGTGGGATTTATTTTGATTTGTTGTGTTATGTTTCAATTGCAGGTATATGGGAGTGAAGATGTTGAGAGAAAGATTAGGGAAAGCAGCTGGAGTTTGAAGAGGTTTATTTCATGTATTAGGTTTTTTTAGGGTTTTGTTGTTATTACTAATTAGTTGTATGTGTCTCGAGAAAGAGAGAGAGAGAGAGAGAGCCATATTCTGCTTGAAATAAAAATAGTAGTATTGACGAGCATGAATACAAATCTTTCTCTGTTATTATCATTTTATTTTTAATTTTTATGATTATGATTAATATTGGTTTTCTTATTGTTATTATTAAGTAGATTTTTGTGAACTTTGATTTAGTACTTGTGTAGCAATAGTTTTATTAACGAATAATATTTCTATTAATTTTCTAAAGTAGGGTATTGCGAGATCCTATGTATATTTGAATCTTATTGTCCTATTAATTATATTATATATATATTCTAAAATGTGTTTGGATAAATGGCAAGCAAATGATTAGGTGAGGTAGGGTGTAGGGCTACTGTCACTTGCTATCATTGCTTCGTTGGTTATACCAAATCTTAATTTGATAGTTTACTCACGACGGTTATTTAAAATGTGTATGCAATAATTTCGGAGATTTTAACAATTACGTTTCCAAATTCTACATGAGATGATTCAATGTATCACATGAACATATATAATATCGTAACACAATTTTTAAAATCATAATATATAATAAATACGAGAAATCAAAATGTGATTTTCGTAATAGAAATAGGAAAATATTGTTAGAGTAAATTGACCCAAACTTTAGGTGAGGTGGATACATCTTTTGTAGGTTCATTGAAATGTTCTCATCAGTTACAAAATTGAACTTTTTCTAATAAACATAATCCCTTTTAATCATATTTATTTATCTTTTTTTAGAAAATAGATATATTTAATTTTTATTTAACGGGAATCTTCATTATTGTATTTTTAATTAAGTGGAGTAGTTCTAATACAAATACACAATGTATATATGCTGCGTTTTTTTAATTAAGGGCATAGACAATTATCAAATAAATAAATATTTTAATTAACTGCTACTTTTTAATACATTAATTAGTAGTAATTAGTAAATAATGTAAATTATAGAATGTAATTTTGAATTAGCTGTTATTATCTGAATTATAATAATATTTTCATTTTCTTAGAAATTGTCATAAATGTTTATCTAGAATAAGCCTATATATAACTGTAATTAAGCAATCCCTCTCCCTCTATATATTCTTCCGTACCTTCTCGCGGCGGCGCTCTCTCTCTCTACACATGGCAGACAAAGTGCACCCAGCGGTAAAGCCAGCCGCCGCCAATGGCGGGGCTACGTCTAAATCCCCGGTAAGCAGAGCTCAGCTTTACAACACCACGCGTCCGATCTACCGGCCGCGTCCGCCACCGCCGCGGGGCTACCGGCGAAGCTGCTGCTGCTCGATCTGCCTCTGGATGAGTCTCCTAATCCTCCTCCTCCTCACAATCATCGCCGCCGCCGCCGCCGTATTCTACTTCCTCTACCGCCCTCATCCTCCGGCGTTCTCCGTCGCCTCTCTCCACCTCTCCAGATTCAACCTCACCGACACCGCCGTCACCTCCGCCTTCACCGCCGCGCTCATCGCGCGCAATCCTAACAGCGGATTCACGTTCTTCTACGACCGAGCCTCCGTCCGAATTCTCTCCGGCGGCGTCGACGTCGGCGACGGATCGTTTGCGGCGTTCGCGCAGGCCGGAAACAACGTCACCAGCTTGAAATCGGCGATCTCGAGCTCGAACGCTCCGGTCTTCGGGGACGCCGATCCGTCGAAGCTGAGATCGAGCGTGAAGAGAGGGGATCTGCGGCTGGAGATTCAGTTGGATACGGATTTGCAGGTCAAATTTTGGAAAATCGAAACGAAGAAGGTGGGAATTAGGGTTTCATGCGACGGAATTAGGGTTGCAATTCCGAGAGGCAAAACGGCGTCGGTTGCGAGAATTTCGAAAGCGGAGTGCCAAGTTGAGCCGAGAATCAAGATCTTAAGATGGACTGTTTGAAAAAGATTTCATGCATATATAAAAATATAAATTAAGTCCATTTTAATTTTTTAATTTATTTATTGTTATGAAGGTATTAGTAGGAAAATTTATAGAATTGTGCATCCGTAATTTTGGGAAATTTTCAAATTTTGTAACTTATGCAATGATGGGAAATTTAGTTTTGGTTTTATTTAATAATTTCTCTCTTTAATATACTCCATATTACATGATAAAACGATAATAGTACTTCATATACATCACTTAATAGACAGTAGTTTTTATGAAAAACATTCTAAAACCATTGTTTATGAGCAGAACATATTCTGATATACAGTCAGTCGTGAAAAAATCCCTGTTTTTGTATTAAAATAACATGATAAAACGACATCAGTTTTTATTATTGTAAATCTAGTCATTTTTCCAAAAATTAAAATATAAAATAAAATTAGTAAAAATTATATTCAATACTTGAAACACTTCGATCGTTCTATTGATAATAAAATCTTATTAGTACTAATTCTTTAACATAGCAACCGACGCCGGTCGCGTGTGGAGACGGAATATGACGTCAGCTTCGCTATAACTTCTCAAGATTATCCTTCGAATCTCCGCCACTCTCCGGCGGCCGCAGGCGGCGCGGCAGACAGCGAGGTGGCGGAGCACAATCTCGAGCTCCGCCATGGCTAGGCCTATCTGCTGCTCTAGGTCACGTATCATTCTGTAGCACCCGCCGGAGGAGTGCGTCGTATCGGAAGATGACGGTGCGCATGACGGCGGTTTGATGTTGGCGGCGGAGGTGGTCGTTGTATCAGCGAAGCACGGTGATTAGTTTCATATTTTGTGTGGATTAATGCTATTTATATTGTGGCTTTTCGGGTGTGTAGTGTGTGAAATATCGGTGGCGGAAGCGGCTCCGGCGGCGGCGGAGATTGAAATATTTTCTACGTTTGTTGATTGAATTAAGGTTTCATTTTTGTTGCTCCTCTCCTTTATTTTCTCACATTAATTAGAAGTCAATTTAGTCAAAGGTGGAGAAAAATACATTTCACATATTAGAATCGAATTCGATTTCTTGATTATTTACTTAAGATTCGGAATGAAATCAAATAGATTTAAAAATTCTTAATATTTTAGATATGATTCCAAAATATTAATTCTTATAGATTTAATCTAATTTTATCTGAAGCTTATTTATAATTTTGAATATTTTAAAAATGATTTCGATACAGAAAATCCTCCGATAGGGGCCCAATGAAGGCCCATAAATAATCACCCACTGGGCCCAACTCAGCTCAATTGGTCGTCAAGTTCAGGAGATACGTGGTTGTTTCAATCTCGATTCCTCTCAGAAAAAGGGAAATGGAAAATCATGCGTGTATATGGAAAGGAAGAAGCTCAATTGGGAAACAAAGAGGACAGATTTGTGAATTTTTAAATTCAGGTCAGATTACCGGATTATTCTTCATTATCTTGCTTAAGTCTTACTTTGATTTGTTTCGTCATTTGCTTTGTTCAATATAATTATATAAAGGTTATCATTTTATTTTATTTTTCATTGATCGGCTCCGGATAATGATTTGTGTTATATGTGTGTGCATTTGTGTTTGGTTCGTATTGTTATTCCTAGGTTTTTTGTTTTGGGGGATTTTGATGTATTACGAGACGCAGTGACTGTTATCTCCCGTTTGAAGTGTTTTTGGACGAATCTGATTTAGCACTTGTGGATTAGGAATTGGATGCTGTAAGTTTTAGATTTTGAATTCCGACCGAGCTTTATACGCATTTGAATTTTGAATTCCGGCCGAGATTTTGGTTAAATTTCTGCTCTGTAATTGAAACTTTGAAAATGAAGGTGCTGGTGATAAGTGTTTGCTTGGAATGGTATCTATGCTTAGAATGATTTTATTGTTTGCGTGCACGCGCAATATAATGATGCTAATGTATGTTATTCTGGATCTTTTTGGAGGATATTAGGAGTTAGAGAGTTCAAATGGTTTGTAGGAGTGATGGAATTCAGATATTTGTAGCTACTTATCCATATATGAAGTAAACAACATTGTGTTTGATTAAATTGATTGGAGTTCAGAAATAAGCTGATTAGGAAGAAGATGGATTTAGTTGTTTGTGGATGATTTAAAGCTAAGTTTTAATGTTGGAACCTCGAGGTGGATTTTTAACTCCGGTTGAGGTGGCGGGATGTCTAGTTATTTTATCTTATAAATCGGATTTGTATTGGTTTTAGGATGGAATGGTATTATAGTAATCCAAGGCTAGGGGTTGTATATTGCTGTTTTGACCCTTAGAAGAGTGCCTACTTTTACATATGCTGAACCGCGACTATATGAGGCGTCGATAGGCCAAAGAAATTCTTGCATCATCATAATAAGTAGTTAAGGTCAAGTCTTTTAAAGTAGAAGGTGAAGAATAGATCCTCATAATATCCCGGTTTGCTTGTGGTCGTCTTCCTCAAACTGCTTAGGCATATCCTGCTAAAGTTAATTCATATTGTTCGTACTCGAATTTTCAACCTTGAATGCTATGCATCTATATATTAAATTAACTCCCATATTCCATTCTACATTGTTTATACTCACAAAATATAATGAGCTAATTGAATTCCGGCTCTGGTAAACAGAGCCTTATATCTGCACGGTTGTCTTCTATTATTGATTTTAAAACATGAAGTATGACTCGAACTTAGTTTATGTATACCTTCTCTATATTCAGTACTCATTTGTGGAAAGATATGAACATAGTTCAGATTCTTGCCTTGAGATAAGGATGTTATAACTTATAGTCTCTGAACTAAGCTAACTGATTTTACGATGTTGGTTGCAGATATAATGTCGGTAAAACCAACAGTAGCATTAAGAGCTATACTTGTAGGAGGAATAGCTGCATTCTCTAAAATTGGAGGTGCCATGAAAGCTGCTGGTGGAGTGAAGGTTGGTGCTGCAGCTGCCGCTGTCACAGCTGCGGCCTCCGCCGCCGTTTCCGGGTCGAAACCGGAGTCGAATGAAGCTCCGCCACAATCTTCAAAATGAGATCTTGAAGCTGCAAAAATAAGGTCTCCCATTTTATGATTATTTTTTCTAAGAGTATATTTTAGATTTTGGATATGAGAAGTTAAATTTTCTGCAATAAATTTTGTAGCTTGTAGTCGAAAATTAAAGCATTGTAGTTGTTGGATATGAGTCAGTAGATTGATACTCAGCTGTTCTAGGGTTAAAAGAAATTGGGGGAAATCATTGTAGTACTATGGAATTGAAGATCCCAAAACCGAGCTGATATCAGTAGATTAGTGTGTCGATAGGATTAGGCGATGTATAGGTTAGACTTGATGTAATGATTATTATTTTGTCTAAGTCCCGTACGGGGTAGTTGTTGAACCGATCTTCGTCGAAGATACTTTTCGAACCCCACGTCATCGGTGTAATCGCTTGCATTCTTCGTCGGCATGATATCAAACTCAATCGAAGATCCCGCATCAGTGGCCCGGACCTCGGTAGAAGCATTCTCTACAAGGCGATGGTCATCGGTAGAAGAACCAAGGTCAAGCAAGTATACCTTCGCGATCGACCAACCGACTATCGAAGCTCACTTTATCGGTCGACGACTCACAAGAAGACAGAGGCTTTCAGAGATCAGTATCCGACGAAAAGCGACCCAAAGACTTAAAGTCCCTTCAAATGTTCGGCGAAGACATACGAGGTAGTTTGAACGGTCAACTCGACACTCACCAACTACAAACCTCGACCAATGAGAAGCCGACAACGCTTACCTACTCTACACGGTAAAAAGTCGCTCTCATGAACAGCGTCATTAATCGCCCCCGCCGCAACAAAGTTGAATAGTGGCCGTTTTCTTTGGACGCTTGTGACACGTGGCATCGTCGTCTCCAACGGACATATGTCACAACTCACAACTATAAATAGAGAAGGATTTGAAGATTTCAAGAAGAGGAATATACGCGAAATCAAGGGAAATCATTCAAACTCACAACGCTCTAGAACCTTCAAGCTTATCCGGAGACGAACTAGTTTTCATAGAACACTTCTTGTAGTTCATCTCTCTAGAGCACTTTGATCCCTATCTTCTCTAGACTAAGCTCATTGCTAGATTCATAGCTTAGATCCGAAGGAGTTCACATTTAGTGAATTGTTCTTGTTGTAAGAACTCCTTCTCAGTTGGAGAATATTCCCTCCCTTCTAAACTTAGGTTTGGATTGTAAAGTCGCTAAGGACTATAACTTAGAGGGAACCGTCCAGGTCAGTGCGATATCCCCGCTGAGGCTTGCTCGAAATAATCAACAAGTTCTCTCGCCTTGTTCGGGGCCGTGGACGTAGGATCTTGCGTATCCGAACCACGTTAAATCGCTTGTGTTCATTTACTTGTTTTATTGCATTGCATTCAACCGACTTGAAAATCATAAGTTTGCATAAAACGTATTTTATAAAGTGCACACCAAAAGATTTAACTTGCAAAAACGCGTTTTCAAAAGAGACGACTCCGGGCCTAACACTTATCCGCACTACGGCTCCGACCGGAGTTTCGTAATACCGACATCGGCCGGTAGAAGAGCTCGAAGCCGACTCACTTTGACCCCAGTGATCGAAGGCTTACTTGGCACTGTTCATCAGTTGCAAACATCAGCTTCAGCTGACCTTCACTGAGAAAAAGAAACAGAGCTCAGGTGTATTCACCCCCCCCCTCTACACCTGACTTTTCGTCTCCGGACCAACAGTAGTTTTTTGGTGTAATCTGGTAAGGATAAACATGTGATTAGATTTTGTATTTTATCGGAAGTTTCTCAGCCTGCGAATAGGGATGTAAACGAATCGATCTAAATATACATTTTTGCCCCATGTGATTGTGATTTGTGACTAAAAAAATAATGAAAATACCATTGAATTTGGAACAAAACGTGTGTCTCGTCGATTTTGGTAGAAATGTTAGGAAATTGATAGATACGGAGGAATATATCTGAATTTTGTTCAATTAACAACAATGAAAAGGAGTTTTACAATACTTTAGTCTTAAATTATGAAACCATAGTACTGAGAAGTAGCGAAAATATCATCAAAAATATTAAAAACGTAAACCAGTATGAAAAATAGAAAAAAAATATACGATTTTGGCCCTCAAAATGATTGAATTTGGCCCAAGAATTTTTTTCTTGCATTAAAAACACTTGTTAGAGGCCAAAATATTGAAAAAATGCCGAAAATAGTAAAAAACTAAAATAAAAAATGCAAAACTTACGTGAATTCTTGAGATGCTCCAATTTGTGCATATAAATATTAGACTTTGTTTGCATCGCATCATTTCATGATAATTAAAAAAAAAGTTGTTTAGTATTTTTTTCAAAACTTTCTCATTTCACATGTCCAATTTTTAAATAAAGAAATGAGTCTGATACAACCAATTCAAATCAATTCTAAATAATTAAATAATTATATGAATCTCACATTTTTACCATACAAATCCATTCTAAACATTTAATTAAGTATATGGGACCTATATTTTTATTATACAAAACCAACTCACTTATATAATCGCGTCGAAAAGAAAGTGGACAAGTAAGATGAAAGAGAGATGTGAGTATATATTTTTGAAAAATATACTTATTTTACTTTTTTTTGTTCCTTTCATTCTTAATTCTAGATCCGTTCAACTCTAATTAAGTTGCAATAATATCAACCATTGGCTGATTCAGGGGTGGTCTTCTAAATTTAGCCTAATCCATTTTTCTAGTGTATTTTGTAAAAAATGAATTAATAAGCCTCATTAGTGTTATTTCGTCACTTTTTTTTCGAAATTGCCCTGATATCATAATCATGCTCACTATTATTTGTTATGAGTTATGACACATTCCAACATATCATTCTATCGACATGTGGGAGATTGTGGGTTCGTGTCCCATCGCGGTCGAATGCATAATTTAATTCTATCGACATGTATTAAATTAATTATGAAATGAAATAATTTTTCACGAATTTGCTAACGACATGTGATGCTTCCAAGATTATACACACAAAATATATATGGAGAGAGAGGGAGATCATATGAGAACACCCCTTAGAGTGAAAAATAAGAACAATTTATAACCGTTTGATCAAGTAATTCGACGTTCTAGATCTTGTCATCACTTAAAATCCCGAAATGCATGGAGTTTGTACTAAGGTCTTTTTTGTAAAATTCTGTTTCTATTTTATCTTGTAACCTAATTTATGTCTTATAAATCGTTCTGTAGTTCATTTTTTTTCACATCGGCGCAAATAGTGAGAAATACAGAGTTTTTCAATTTTGATTATCAACATTTTATGATAATGTATAAACAAGGTTCGTTGTTTATTTGCTTGTTTCCATGTATCTCTTATGTTTGATTCCATTATCTTATTTTAATTCAATGTCTGATTGAATCAAAAAAATTCATATTCGATTTTAACCTCTTTTCTTTTCTTAATTTCTTCGTATACGTGCATCAAATCATGTTATAGGATTCTATGGTTTTTTGATTATTTTTCTTTGTTTTGAATAATCAATTGGAAACCTAATTTTTCTTTTGATCATTTGAATTTTTTTTGGAAGAATATTTGAATCAATTGTTTATCAATTTCTTCTTTTTCATTTTTCGATTCTTTCGTTTTACAATTTCTGTTTGTTTTGTTCATTTTTTTTTAATTTTATTTTGGTGTTAATTTATGCACTATATAGTGAGTTTTTTATGCACGTTTATATTTCACTTTATGCTTAATCATGCCTCGGCGTTGTTGATGGCAATGATGCCTCTGTGTTGTTTATGGCAATGATGAATTAATGTTTGATTTGTTAGTTGACTTGAAGATGTTATCAGAAAAATATTCTAATAAGTCTTGCAGAAATGGAGGTTGCATACAAAAGAAGCAGACGTTTGAAGTGTTTTATAAGTCAAGAAGGGAAAGAGCCGCTTTGGATGCAAAGAAACCAAAGAGTAAGTGTAGCAAATGTAAACAAATGGGGAATCATGACTCTCGAAATTGTGATCAATTTGCAGAATGATCTAAAGCTTTTCTAATAATTTATTGTTTTTAACAAGTTCTTGTTATATGATCACCAATTTATATTTTATAATTATTTATTATGTTTTATCGTACTGTGTAGTTTTTAATCCCCATATATTATTGAATTTTATTAGTAATTTCATATTTTTAGTACTTTTATTGTGTACTATTGGTTTTTTAATCTAGTACAAAGTTTCGGATGTCGAAGGTTATTTTTTTAGTACATATTTTAATATTTTTTTAAAGTGCTAATTTATACATAGTAGATGTGTGTTTTTTTAATACTTAATCGTTCAAATTATTATGCTATAAAAAAAATTAAACTATACATTTATTTTACTTTTATGAAATGCACGCTTATCTTTTATTAAAATGCACCATTTCATTACTTATTGTATACCACTCGAAAAAATGACCATAAAATCAAATAAACAACTGTTATATGAAACGTGTTTGAATCGTTCAAAACTATAAAATTCTAATGACATGTAAAGATTATCCTAGCGGAAAATGCTCAACATTTATTTTACTAGGCAAGAAAATATTTTAAAGTAGTGGTCTGGATTTATTGCAACCTCATTCTTATACAAGTTTATATCACTTTGAAGAATCTATGCACAATATTTAATTATCAACATAGGCAACTCTGATTCTTCGCATTCTTTCGCAATCCTATCGCCCAAGAGCTTGACAATTCACCTTTTGAAAGTTTCCATATGTCTCATAAATGTGCAATCTGTTAACACAAACATGTCATCCCTCGCGTAAAAATATTTTGAAACCGTGCAGTTAAAATTGAAAAAAAATGCATAAAATAATTCATAAGTGTGCACATTCACATTCCAGAAGTGTGCATAAAATAGCACCATAATCGCAAATAAATGAAAGTGCAAATTTTATTATCTAAATTGTGTTCTTCTACATAATACTTAATTATGCAATTTATCTAAATATAAAAAACTGATAAATACAAAGGAAGTTGAACATAAATTTAAAAATAAAAAATCGTTACACATCTATACATATTTAATCACCAAAAACACACAATTGATGATGCTTTGCAATGGTGCAAATAAAAAAAAGAAAAAATGTGCACTACTTATCACATAAATGTGCAATCAGTAAACACAAAAAAACCATCCCTCGCAGAAAAAATATATTGTTACTGTGCAATTAAAAATGGATAAAAGTGCATAAAATAGTTCATAAGTATGCTAAATTTTTAATAAAAAAGTTCAGAAAGTTTGCAAAATTCAAAAGCGTTCTTAAAATAGCAAAAAATTCACAAATAAAATAAAAAAATGCAAACTTTATCATAAAAACGTGTACTACGTAATAATGAATCGTGCAATTTATCTTATAATAAAAAAACCGCTAACTACAACAAGAAGTCATACACCAACAAACCCACAAATCGTTGCAGTTGTGCAATGCTTCAAAAAAGAAAAAGCGAAAATGTGCAATACATTAAGTTTAGGCAAATAATTCCAAAACCCAATTTAACAATCAGTTAATATATATTCGTCAAGAATTTCATAATCTGCGAAAACCCTAATTGTTTTCGGCAAATATACATTATAACAGTACAAAAACCAAGAATTCGATGGTTTTAAATTCGCCCAAAAGTTAAAAATTCACCAATTCAATCTGAATCTTCCTCGTGCAAACCTTTAGGAAACACAACCACATCTCCGGGATGCAGAATCTTTGCGACCAGCGTGTTCGCGTCGCCGGAGTTCGGAGAGTTCAAGGTAACGAAGTCGACGTAGAGCGTGCCTTCCAGAACGACGAGGGATTCCTACACGCGCAGATGCTCAGATCTGCTTCCTGTTGAATTCTAGATTTTGGGATACGGTAGGTTTGGGGGAAGAAGATTGTGGAAACGTATTGTTTTTATCATCCGGAGATTAGAATAATGAAAATAATTTAGGGTTGGATTATTATTGTTGGTCCGGAGACGAGAGTCAGGTGTAGAGGGGGGGAGGGGGGTGAATACACCTGAGTACTGTTTCTTTTCTCAAACGCGAAGGACAGCTGAGTTGTTGGTTGCAACTGATGAACAGTGCCAAATAATAACCTTCGATCGCGGGTCAGAGTGTGCCTACTACTGAGTCTCTCCTACTGACTTTTGTCAGTGCTTGATTTTCAGTCGAAGACTTAGTGCGGATAAGTGTGTAGGGCCTGAAGATTCGTCTCAGTTGAAAACGTGATTTTCACAAGTTAAAGTAGTTTTGGCTAGTGCACTTTATGAATACGTTTTATGCAAGATATGACTTTGTAAGATATTTGTATGGAGTGCAATAAAACAATAAACGATACAAGTGATTTTTAACGTGGTTCGGATGCGCGAGATCCTACGTCCACGATCCTGCTGAACATGAGGTCTTGTTGATTAGTCTGAGCAAGTCTCAGCAAGGTATCTGTACACTGGACAGACCCTTCTAAGTTATAGTCCTTAGCGACTTTTACAAATCAAACCTAAGTTTGAAGGGGAGGGGATTTTCTCCAACAAGGAAGGAGTTCTTACAATAAGAACAATCACTAAAAGTGAACTCCTTCGAGATTCTAAGCTATAGATATAAAAGTTGAGCTTAGTTAGAGAAGAGGGATCTAAAAAACTCTAGAGAGAAGAACTAATAGGTATTCTATTGGGCAAGTTCTTCGCTGGATTTATCTTGAATGCGCTAGAGTTGTTTTGAAAGCTTGAGCGATTTATCCCTTGATGTCCCGTGCGTGGAGCTCGAATTTGCTTCTCTATTTATAGTCGTGACTCAGGCATTTGCCCGTTGGAGAGGACGATGCCACGTGTCACAAACTTCCAAAGAAAACGGCCATAAGTTCGAATTATTGCAACAGAGTTGTTGATTACTGTTCATGAGAGCAGCTTTAGTTGGTCAGAGCAGGTAGTGCGTTGACGGCTTCTCATTGGTCGAGGTTTGTGGTAGGTGAGATATGTCAGACATCGGTCTTCATCGGAGTTGACTCTCACTTATCCTCGTATGATCTTCTGCTGACTTTCGAAATGATGTTAAAAGTTGGGTCGTTTCCTATCGGATACAGTAGACTTGATGCAGTCCCTGTCTTCTTCGTCTGAGTCGGCTGATAAAGATGTTCTACTGAGTGTAGTCAGCTGATGACTGCGAAGGTACTGAGCTTTGTTATAGAGGGTTCTTCTACTGATATGAAATGTCTTCTACTGAGCGAAGATCAGCTGATGACTTAAAAACGCAAGCTCTTACACTGATGACGCGGGGTTCTGGAAAGTAAACTTCCTAGTGAAGATCAATCCAACATTTTACCCCGTACATGACTTAGACACAAGAGATAAAGAAATCGAAAACAGTCTAACCTATTACATCATCTAGTCCTATCGACACTACACTACTGATACCAGCTGGGTTTTGGGATCTTCAATTCCATAGTCTAAATACTATGATTTCCCCCAATATTATTTTACCCATTAAAATGCTAAGTATCTTCTACTGACTCATAACTCAACAATTATATTAAAACAATTTGACCCTAATACCCTTTGTGCAATTTTTTTGACTTAATAGTGCAATTTGCGTAAAAAATTTAAAACAGGAATCTGGGCCGTCGATTTTCATTATCTAAAGGATGATAATTGTTCTTATTTCTCACTATAAGGGGTGTTCCTATTTGAACCACTCCTATATATATATATATATATATATATATATATATATATATATATATATATAAAAGGAGGAGACAGCCAACTGATCCATTCTTGGGATTGAATCCCACTTGCTCCCACATCGATCACGAATCAAACAGTATCTCCCAACTTTTTGTTTTTGCATACAAACAGCAAAACCCAACCATACATGTTTTATTTAATTTTTTTTTCTTACACATTTTGAAGAATCTTTCTCATGAAAGTATCCTATGCTTTTCTTTTGTACTTGAACCACTATTTTTTCACCTTTTCTCAACAGTCAAATTCTCTGTGATTCAAGATTTTAATTTTCTTGATTCCAGTGTATGTAAGAAACATTCTCTGCAACTCGCTTGTTTTATTCGTTTGAAATTCTTTTTAGGTTGAAAAGAGATGAGTTGACATGAACTTTCGTTTTCAAACTTTTTTTTTAACTTTTCATCATCTTGAGCAAGATTTGTGTGTCACAATCCTCTAAATGGTTTGATTCCCTTGTGCAGGCTTGTTTTTCTGAGTTTAAGCCTTTCCTATATCATGAAATCAATATAGGAAAAGATGCATGGAGAGAGAGGTATGTACACATTATTATTATGTTGCTCCAAGTAACATTGACGTATGTCAGAACTTCAATTTCGTATTCGTTTTATCGATAAAAAACTATTTATCTATAATAGTAATAAGAAATTTGAAGTTCATAGTAGCCTTTCTAGAAACTACTAACAAATACGGGAGGGGTGTGGGGCCACAGTCTTCCCAAATTGTGCTAATTTTCTTCGTAGTTTTTTTGAAAATCCATTGTTTTGTTCCCGAGATTGGAAATTTACGCCACTAAATGTGTAATTTGCCCTCGAAATTGCAGGTTTACACCTTAAATTTGTAATTCACCCCTGAAATTACAGATTTGCACCCCTGGATTTGTCGATTCGTCATCTCCATCCCCGAAATTGCCGATTCACACCTCCTTAATTTACAGATTCATCAACTCCCCTAATTTCTAAATCCTAGATTAACCCCTTGCATATATGCTTACATAATTAATTGGTTAACTTTGTTCCTTAAAATCTTATTGGCATGCACTCAATTGTGCATGATTAACTTTGCATTCCTCCCTAATTATATTAAACACATTGTGTAGCAACAAGTAATTGAACTAGTAATAAGCATAAATTCTAACAACACAAAATATAGAAACTTAATATAATATATAGCTAGGTACAAGCTAGGGTTTCAAATTTCAAGATTTGATAATAAAAAAAGGCCTAACCTTGCCATGATTTAGGGGTTTGGTTCTGATTTTCATTACAAGAACTACTATTCATGCATCTCTCCAAACCATTTATGCTCATAATGTCGTCTTGAGGCATCGGCCTCAAACCTAAGAAATCCCTCGTCAAATCGTCACCTTCATTCGCATGAAATCTAAGGCTGTGGTCACCTCTTGATGGATGGTTCCAAATCTGTCCGAAGGCGGCCATGTCATCGTCAAATTGCGGCCCTTGATCGAATCCGCCGTTGTTCATCATCATCATCATCATCATCATCTCATGAGAAGGAGGAGAAGAAGAAGGGTTTGAAGCCAAGCGGATGAGATGGTCACGTGACTGGACGAATGCAGTCACGTGACTGGACTTGGCTCCCATTTGGGATGCTTTCTGCAGCAATGCGGTGGCTGAGATGTGTGGTGGGTGGTGGTGGTGGTAGGGTGGTAGAGTGGTGGGCCCTAGACTAGGGTTAGGGTTTGAGTTTTGGTGAAACTCTTGAAGGAGTAATGATGGGGCGGCGGTGAGGTCATTGGGTGGTGGTGGTGGTGGTGGTGGGCCCAAGCTAGCTCCAATGATTGGTGAGCAAGATAGCCATGGTGGGAGTTCTTTTTTTAGGGTGAAATTTTGATGCTCTCTCATGATATGAAAAGGTAGGTTGTTTGTGTTCTCGAGATAAGTTTGTGATGAATTCGGACCGTATTGCAATACGATGTCGTTGGTTCTTAACATCGGATCTATTTTCTTTTGGGCCAGCGTGTCGCAAAAGGCTCTATGGGTGATGAAACTATCCCTCCTACATACACAAATAAAGTAGATTTTGTCAAGAATTAAGAAAACACACACAATGTATCCTAATTATAGAACATCTTCAAGTAAATTTAAAGAAATTAGGTATAGGGGAGTAGATTCACGATTACGGGATGCAAATTTTCAATTTAATGAATAAGACATGTCCGAATATGCAATTACGAGGAGGGGGAATTTTTTAAAAAATAGAAAAAGAATCCAGGACACCTACACGCCTTCCTAAATCCCCTTATAGTCAGTGGCTGATGCAAAAGTGGCATGTGTGTACTCCCCCCTCCCAAAATCATGTAAAAACCGACTTTAATGTGTGATTTTTTGAAAAAAATTATTTCGGTTCCTTACAATTTCCAAATTCCGCCACTCTTACAATTTTGGATTCGCCCCTACCTTCAATGAAACTGAGTGGACAATAATGTAGCAAATAAACATTAATTTTTAAAATCATTCCCACATCAAAACCCATTCCAGAATCATCAATACCCACATGAAAACAAAGCGACCCCGTTTCGTTACCTTGAGAAAAGGGTTCCACAGTCACATCTATACTCTCTAGTTCCACATATCTTCATATGTGCTTTCCAATCCGATTGAACTGCATACTTCTTCGAACATTTCTCACAGTTCCACTTCTTCTCACCATGCTTTCTATAAAAGTGTTTCTTGATTCCAGTTAGATCTCCCAAGGCCCTCGAAGGATCGTGATGAACGCATCCGTTTTCCGGGCAAATGTACACTTTTCTTCGAAATTCTTTGTTTGATTTCTGCTTCAGCTTCCATGGTAGATTGTGGCCTCTTCTATGAAGCTGCAGATTTTGGTCTCTTTGGAAGCCTTTATTGCAAACATCACACACAAATCTGTTTGTTGTCATGAGGGTTTTTGGAGATAAGGCTATAACTTCTGCCCCAGGGTCTAATTCGAGAGAGAGAGAGAGAGTTAGTGAGAGAATCTTGAGTGTTTTTTTTTTCATCAAAATTTGATGATTGAAACGAAATTACGCTAAGTAAATATGAGAAACAAGAATACACAAATTTTACTTGAAAACCCAATATCGGAAGCCCCAAAAACGTTTACGAAAAAATTCAAATCGAACCACGAGCTTCTCGGGGTCGGGCCAAAAGATTTTAAACCAAATTCAATATTATTACCTGGATGGCCTGGTTGATTTCTCTTTTTCTTGACTGGTTGTTGGGAGATGCCACTTGAAGAAACACTTGCTTCACCAGATGCAGATGTTAGATTTGAGATGTTATCTTCCATAGTAGAGTGATGAATTCCCAAAGCATTCATCTTTTTTTCCTTTCACAAAAAGAGCGACTTGAATACACGCTATTGGAGCTATAACAAGCGAATCGAGAATAGCCCAACTTGAGAATCGAGATGCAGAAGACCCCTTGACTCACATTTTTCCACCTACTAATGACTTCCAACATAAGGGAGAAGATCTTTAGCTTGCAAGATTTTATATCTATATTTAGATCTAAAGGGTGAAACAGTAACCTAGAAAAAGGCTAATTAAATAGGTGAAAATGGACAAATTAGAGAATTGCAAGAAAATGAGGGTTTAATTTTGTTTCTTTGTTTGAAACTCCCCCATTTCAACCACTATCTTCTTGATGATGGATACATATATGGAGGGAGAGAGAGATATTAACCTTAATATATCAATGGCTTTTTCTTGATAAAACCAAGAAATTAAATCCAATTATAGGCATGCATGTAAGAACAAACACATAAAAGATTAGACCATCTTCAACATGTAAGCTTTCTATCTCTGTATGCTTTTTCTTGGAGAGAGAGAGAGAGGGAGAGAGAGATGTGGATGAGAATAAAGCCCTGCAAAATCATCTATTCTAAGCCCAAGGAAAAAACAATATACAGCCCTATCGCTAACTCTGACGTTCACTTTCTGTCTTTACTTTTGTTCTCTAGCTTCTCCACAAACCCCACCGATTTTTTATCTTCCACTTATCTGCTTTAATTAATTAAACAAACAATATATGTCGAAAATACAATAAAATAGATATTTTCTCACATCTGTATGCCATTTTGCCCCACGCCCATCTGTTTAATATATAGTTTTAAGTTATTTATTTGAAATTTCATGGTTGACTGCAAAAAATATAAATGGCAAAATTTTAATTAATTCTTGGATATACCCATAAATCATGATCATAAATAATTATAAATATAATAACATAATCCTAGAATTTATCTAAATAAAACTCAAATACAAGTAAAATTGAGAAAAACGTGATAAAAAGGAATATATATTAGGATCTTCGGACCCTCTAAAATGTGACGAACGGGTTCTTGGAACCCAAAGAAAACAATAACAAAGAATAATACAAAGAGAAAAATAATAAGACAAATTTAACGTGGTTCGATCAATTGACCGCTACATCCACGAGCGGCGGAGAAACAATTCACTAATAAAGAAGATAATATAAAATGAGCTTCCGGAATATGGTCATAGACCCAAAAATACATACCCACAAAAATATAGTCAATTAGTCCAACTAACTAATCTCATAACATGTGGGCTATGAGGTGTAGAAGCACCACAAAGACTTGTGTGTCACACATTATACTCTCTTGCATGTCACACATTATAAAGTGTTGACATGTGGCATATGCGGCCCACCATAATTGATTTTAATTTTTATTTAATTAAAATGTATTCCACATGTCAAATAATTTGTGGAAGTGACATATAGTGAAGTATAATTGTTTGACACCTAGAGAACCTATCTATTTATAAGTGAAATTAATGATTATCATCATTAATTCTTCGATGTGGGATAATACTCAAATAAGATTTGAGTCACCAACATAACAATATATATATGGAGATTCAAATAGGAACACCCTTAGAATAAGAAATATGATTATTTCTTAGCCTCTAGATCTTGAGAATAGATGAACAAGATTGATTTTTGTATTTTAATTCGCGAATTGCATAATTTTATAGTAAAATCTGCATAAAGGTCACAATGGTATTAAAAGAACTAAAACCTAATTTTTCCACTTCACCTTCTTTTCAATATATCGCAGGAAACAGAAAACCGTCTCCCTCCGACGTTCCTTTTTTTCCTGAATCTTTTTCAACTTTGTTTGTCCCATGGCCAGAAGAATTTAATAGCAAGGGTTTTTTCGATATGAAATATTTTGGTGTCAAATTTTATTCATTTCTACATCTAATCTCCACCGACGGTGTTTTTATAGGGGAAGTAGAATTTGCTCGAAAAACCTTTAGTTAGCTGTCGAAATCGACAAATTGGTGCTTGGTATGTTCAATTCTTGCACTTTTATTTATGTTTTTATATGCGTTTTCCCAATTGTTGGGTTATGAGTCAGTAGATGATATTCAGCAGTTAGTGGGTTAAAATAATATTGGGGGAAATCGTAGTAGCACTATGGAATTGAAGATTCCAAAACCCGGCTGATATCAGTAGTGTGGTGTCAATAGGATTAGCTGATGTATATGCTAGACTGTTTTTGTTTTGTTTATCATTGTGTCTATGTCCTGTACGGGGTAAAATGTTGGATTGATCTTCTGTCGAAGTTACTTTCCAGAACCCCACGTCATCAGTGTAAGAGCCTGCGTTCTTGAGTCATCAGCTGATCTTTGCCTCAGTAGAAGACATCTCATCAACTGACAGACATCAGCAGAAGAACTCTATGCAAGCTCAGTACCTTCGCAGTCATCAGCTGACCACACTCAAGAGAATATCTCTTGTCAGCCGACTCAGACGAAGAAGATAGAGACTGTTTCAAGTCTACTGTATCCGACAGGAAACGACCCAGCTGTTAAAGTCTTTTCAAAAGTCAGCAGAAGACCATACGAGGATTAGGGAGAGTCAACTCCGATGTCTGACACAATCTCACCTACCACAAACCTCGACCAATGAGAAGCCGTCAACGCGATATCTGCTCTGACCAACTAAAGCTGCTCTCATGTACAGTATCAACAACTCTGCTGCAACAATTCGAATTTATGGTCGTGTTCTTTGGAAGGTTGTGACATGTGGCATCGTCGTCTCCAACGGACATATGCCTGTTTCACGACTATAAATAGAGAAGAAAATCCGAGCTTCACGCACGGGATATCAAGGGAAAACGCTCAAAGCTTTCAAGCAACTCTAGCGCATTCAAGATCAATCCAGCGAAGAACTTGCCCAATAGAATATCATTAGTTCTTCTCTCTAGAGTTCTTTAGATCCCTCTTCTCTAGCTAAGCTCATTGCCATATCTATAGCTTAGAAATTCGAAGGAGTTCACTTTTAGTGATTGTTCTTACTGTAAGAACTCCTTCCTAGTTGGAGATTATCCCCTCCCCTTCAAACCTCGGTTTGATTTGTAAAGTCGCTAAGGACTATAACTTAGAAGGGTCTGTCCAGTGCACAGATTCCTTGCTGAGGCTTGCTCAAATAAATCAACAAGACCTCATATTCAGCAGGACCGTGGACGTAGGATCTTGCGTATCCGAACCACGTTAAAAATTGCTTGTGTTATTTACGGTTTTACTGCATAGCTTACAACTGATCACAAAATCATATTCTGCATAAAACGTATTTTTCAAAGCGCACTAGCCAAAATAATTTAACTTGCGAAATCACGTTTTCAAACTGAGACGAATCTTCGGGCCCCACACTCTTATCCGCACGACGTCTCCGACTAAGTTTCAAGTACTAACAAAAGTCAGTAGGAGAGCTCAGTAGTTAGCACACTTCTGACCCGCGATCGAAGGTTACTATTTGGCACTGTTCATCAGTTGCAACCTACAGCTCAGCTGTCCTTCGCGTTTGAAAAAAGAAACTATGCTCAGTTGTATTCACCCCCCCCCTCTACACCTGACTATCGTCTTCGGACCAACAATTGGTATCAGAGCGTCGGTGTTCTTCTGATCACCGGTTATGAACTACTGGTCTTCTCGAACAGATCCTGAAAACGTTTTTCACTGCACAAGCATCTCTTCATACATCCTTATACTCTTACCCCTAATGTCTGATAAGTCAGGTATTCGGATGGTACCGATGTTCTCAGTAGAGAACTATACGGTATGGCGTGTGAGAATGGAGGCGCACCTCACATCGCTGCATGACAGCATGACAAACGTCCTTGAGACAGGACCCATCATTCCAATGATAGACAGCGTACAATTTGCTGTTGTGGGAGGTGTAGGGGCACAGACTGGTGCCAAAGTCGCCAAAGAAAAATCAGCCTTCACACCAGAAGAGAAAAAGCTGCACAACCTCGACCGAGTTGCGCGGAATGCAATCCTAACAACGCTCAGTGATTCTCACCTTGGGAGGGTGCAAGACTGCAAAACGGCAAAAGAACTCTGGGATGCCCTGGCTGTACTGAGCCAAGGAACCCCGCAGATTAAAGAAAATAAGCTCGAATTGGAGCTTCAGAAGTTCGACACATTTGCCATGGAGTCCAATGAAACCATTGACGAGCTAAGCGTCAGATTTACTAATCAGATCAATGTGATCAATGGACTGGGGAGGACGTTCACCAACAAAGAAATGAACACCAAGATCCTAAGAGCGCTACCTCGACAAAAGTGGATTCCTTTTGCTACTTATTTACGACGCTATGATCTTAATGCTCTAACTCCTGATGTTATCTTTTCAGAATTAAAGACAGAGGAATTTGAGCACAGCCTACCCCAACGATGTTCAAGCGCTCCAACTGACACACAGATTGATCATGCTTTTAAAGCAACAGTCAGTAAAAGTGGAGTCAAACTCATTTCTTCCAGCAAGGCAGTGTCTACAATAGAAGCAAAGTCCTCTGAGACTTCAGGCCCTGACCAACTAGCACTGATGGCTCTCAAATATCAAAGAGAAAAGGAGAGAGTCAGAAAGCTGAAGAAATACAACAGAGATTCCCCCTCAGGTAAGAAAGATTATCGAAAAAAGGGAAGAATCTAAACCTTCTACTGATTGCAGGAACACAGAGCCTGCTGCTAGTCCATTAAATGACTCAGCTAGAAAGAGCAGCAAATCAACTGTGTGCTACAACTGCAAGAAAGAGGGACATTATCAGTACGACTGTCCCGAACTCTTAGCTGTTCAAAGAGCAGAACGGCAGGCCAGGCGCGAAAAATTTGCCTGAAGGAGGCATGCCTACATAGCTGGAGAGATATCCGATGACTCAATCGAGAAAGATACATTCATGTATTCTTCTGAGGACGAAGCTGCATTTGTCGCCGCTGAGATCGGAGAAACAGATCCTGAAGAAACCGTTGAATACTGTCTGATGGCCGGAGAAGAGGCTGAGGTAAATTCTAAACTTAATATAACCTCTTCTTTACACAGCACATACGACACGTGCTCGGTCACAGATGAACCTCTAGACGTGGTACAAGCCTACGATGATCTACTAGAGGAGCAGATTCAGTTGAGCAGAGAGTTCAGTAGAACCATTCAGGAACTGGAACAGGTAAAGACTGAGAATCAGAGACTTTCTTCTGATTGTCAGGTCTCTACTGATTCAGAGAGTCTAGTTGTGAGACTCAAGGAAGAGATTAAATCTCTTACGACTAAGTCTCAGCTTCAAGAAACTCAGATATCAGTTCTGACCAAGGACAATTCTGAGAAAGATACTGAAATAGCCCGACTCAGTCAGAAGCTCGCAGAGGTTGAAAAGGATTATGAGTCACTTCGAAGAAGTGATGAAGTCTGGCGAGGACTGATGACTGAACAGTACCTAGGAGCAAAGGAGAAGTTGGAAAGCATGCTCAGAGCTCAAAGGCCACCAGTCATGAAAGAAGGACTTGACTATACTCATGAAGCTTCCACTTCAAAGAGCTCAGAAATGCTGGCTGATAGGTTCGTCAGAGGTAAAGTTCAGGCTACTGACTCAACACCTCAGGCGAAGAATAAACAGAAGATAATTGCACCTCAGCCGAGCAACAAGAAGCAACTGACCAGAGGTTCCAGCCCCAGGACACCACGATCAAACTCAGGGGGAACCAAGAAGGTCAGGTGGGCAGAACAGTACAGTGAACCACTATATGAACATCCAGCTCAGTATGGTTCGTACTACTATGAGCCCAGGGTCAGGAGAAACACAAGGCCTCAGAAGAAGAAAGCTCCTGAACCTAAAATCATTAAAAAGTCAGTATCTCCAAGTCCAGTGGAGAAGAAAGCTGACAAGGTTCAGAAGAAGAAGTCTCAGACTTCTAAGGTCCCTACACACATCTGGGTTCCGAAATCACCCACTAACATGTAAGGACCCAACTGAACCAAAGGGTACCTAAAAATGTTTCTGTTTTGCAGGTGCATAAGGACCCTTGGATTGTGGACAGCGGGTGCTCAAGACACATGACATATCAAAAGAGCCTGCTGACCAACTACGTACAAGAAGATGGTCCCAGAATTGAGTTTGGTGACAACTCTAAAGGCTAAACAAGGGGATACAGAACACTGAATATTGGGACTGCCTCAGTTCCAAAAGTAACATATGTTGAAGGACTTCAACATAATCTCCTTTCTGTCAGTCAATTCTGCGACAATCTAAACAGAGTTATCTTTGACGCTGGTTTCTGTGATATTGTTGATAAATCTACAGGGAAAACAGTGTTATCAGGTTCGTGGAGGAAGAATATCTATGTTGCAAACTGGAAAACCGCAGAACCTGAGGCTTGCTTACTCGTACAGACGAAATCCAGTGACAAGACAGGATGGCTGTGGCACAAGAGACTCAACCACCTGAACTTCAAGACTATGAACAAGCTAGCCAAGAACTCTAAAGTCAGAGGACTGCCCAACGAATCTTTTATCAAAGACAGAAATTGTGAAGCATGTTTGAAGGGAAAGCAGACAAAGAAAAACAATCCACCAATTTCGTCACCTTCCACTGATGGAATCCTTCAACTGCTGCACATGGACCTATTCGGGCCAGTCTCTCCAGTGACTATAAGAGGCAAGAAGTATGCCCTAGTCGTTATTGATGACTACTCGAGATATACTTGGGTTATCTTCATAGCCAACAAATCTGATGTCCAGACTGAGCTGCCCAATCTACTGAGGAAACTCAGTGTGGAAAAGGACATCAAGATACAGAGAATTCGCTCAGACAGAGGAACAAAATTTCTCAACTCAGTAGTTAAAGAGTACTGCGATAAAGAGGGAATTCGGCACGAGACATCAACAGCTGGCACCCCTCAGCAGAACGGACTTGCTGAACGTAAAAACAGAACACTCAAAGAAGCAGCAAGAACGCTCCTAGCAGACTCTGGACTACCCTCAAAGTTCTGGGCTGATGCTACCGACACCGCCCTTGCTACACTCGGGAATCGCTCACTTTGCTTACACAAAGAACACATGAAGACACCCTACGAACTATGGAAAGGGAGAATTCCTTCTATTTCTCATTTTCATATCTTTGGTTGTCCTTGCTTTATCCACAATAATGGGAAATATCAGTTGAAGGTCTCTGATAGAAAATCTGATCAAGGAGTATTCTTAGGATACTCTCGAGTCAGTAAAGCCTTCAGAGTCCTTACCTATCGAACTCTTTGCGTGGAGGAAAGCCCTCATGTTGTCTTTGATGAGTTTGTTACTGAGGACAGGAAAACTACAAAGACAAACACTGGAGATGTCAGCAGCAAGCTACAGGATCTCGCACTAAACGACAAAGCCGAAAAGATCCAACATTGTTGGGATGATGAGTCAGACGATGAAGAAATACAGACTCAACCAACAGGCAATGTAGCTGACCTGGTTGATTCTAATGAACAGAATCAATAGCAGGTAACAACGGTCGATGAGGAAGCCCATGTGGTAACTGAGACCTCTACTGAGAATATAAACTCAGGGGGAACAACTAATGTTCCTGAGCTAAGTACCCTTGAACCTGGAAACTCAGTAGATCCTAACCTTCTTACTGAACTGCTACAGTCACATAATAGTATGATTGAAATGCCTAACACACCTACTGACTGTGCAGAAGTAGTATCAGAAGAAGAAGCCAGACTCAGACGATCATGGCTCGACGCTCATTCTTCAGATCTCATTATAGGAGATCCATCAGCAACCATCAGGACAAGATCTAGATTAAGTCAAGGAGAAAGCTCACTCTATTCTTGTTTCTTGTCTACAGAAGAACCTAAGTCAATAGAGGACGCACTCAACGATGCTGACTGGATCATTGCCATGCAAGAAGAGCTGAACCAGTTCGTTAGAAACGAAGTTTGGGAGCTTGTTGACAGACCTAGACATCAGCACGTGATTGGTACTAAGTGGGTCTTTAAGAACAAGCGCGATGAAAACAACGTCATTATCAGAAACAAAGATAGACTAGTTGCCAAGGGATACTGTCAATCAGAAAGAATCGACTTTGATGAAACATTCGCTCCAGTCGCCAGATTGGAAGCCATTCGTATGTTCCTAGCTTATGCAACACATCAGAGATTCAAAGTATATCAGATGGATGTAAAGTCAGCTTTTCTGAATGGCGTGCTGAAGGAAGAAGTCTATGTGGAACAACCGCCCGGTTTTCAGCAGGGACATCAGGTGTATAGACTTAGGAAAGCTCTGTATGGGTTAAAACAAGCACCCAGGGCTTGGTACGATACCCTATCAGACTTTCTACTTCATAAAGGTTTTCAGAAGGGGACAGTAGATCGCACCCTGTTCAACATAAAGTCAGGAAATGACATTTTACTGGTGCAAATCTACATGGACGACATCATTTTCGGTTGCAGAAACGTGACTATATGTCAACAATTCGAGAAAATGATGAAGGAGAAATTCGAGATGTCTATGATGGGAGAGATGAACTACTTCCTTGGATTTCAAGTAAAGCAATCACCTGAAGGAATTTTCATCAATCAAGCCAAATACACTCGAGATCTTCTCAAAAGATTCGGCTGCGATTCAAGCAAGCCAGTCAAGATCCCCATGAATACTAATTTCAAAATTGATCTAGACAAAGAGGGAGCTTCTGTTAACTCTGCTGATTACAGAGCCATTATTGGTTCCTTATTATATTTAACAGCAAGCAGACCTGACATAACTTATGTTGTAGGTGTATGTGCAAGATTTCAAGCGAATCCCAAGCGGAGTCATCTAGACTCAGCAAAGAAGATTCTGCGATATCTAAAAGGAACACCTGACGCAGGGTTATGGTATCATGCTGATGATAATCTTATACTGACAGGTTACTCTGATGCTGATTATGCAGGATGTAGGATAGATCGAAAGTCAACTTCAGGAACATGTCAGTTCCTAGGCTGCAAGCTAATATCTTGGTTTTCAAAGAAACAGCATTCAGTGGCAACGTCCACTACTGAAGCTGAGTACATGGCTGCTGGAAGTTCTTTGTGCCCCGGATCCTTTGGCTTCGACAAAGAATCGAGAGACTATGGGATAACTCAGGATGAAGTGCCCATCTACTATGACTCCACAAGTGCTATTGCTATAACTCAGAATCCAGTTCTCCATACGAGATGCAAGCATGTGGATATTCGACACCACTTCATCAGAGACCATATCGAGAAGAAGGATATCAAAATGGAGAAAATCCATACTGATAAGCAAAGGGCAGACATACTGACCAAGCCACTAGCTGAGAACAAATTCAGAGAATTATCAGTTGAGCTAGGTCTACTGGATCCTACTGAACCGTGTCAGTAGTACACAACAAATGGTATCAGCAGAAACCAAAAATTGATATCGAGATGAAAGATCAGTACGACAGGTCAAAGACTCAGTACAATGATTCGGTCCGGGTGAATCGAACTGTCATACGAAGGGGGGAACATGTCTATCAGCCCATCATATGTCCTCCTGAGTCTAAACGGTAACCAGCTGATTGAAAAAGTTCAGCTGAAGAGGTTTGCGTAGCTTTACATACTTAACGCTATCAGAAGCATGCTCACATTTATTATATCAGTCGCTTGCACTCAGTAGTTAATGAGCATTTATTTCCCGCCATTAAAACTTTTAAGGTTTAAGTCAGTAGGAAACCGTTTTCATTTAACAGACTTAGACTTTAATGATGCCTGCAACGCATTTAATGCATGTCTTTTCACCTTACTTTAAACTGCGCATTTCCTACGTGGGTCTAGGATAGAGGCGGCCTATGTAATCATTCCTTTATAACATCTAATCACAACGGTCTATGTAAAAATGTAAGATTAACCCTCAGCCATTGGATTAAAACTGATTGATTTGCATATCTTTTAAAACCCTTGTGTTTCCACCTTAATCCCATTTTTCGCCATTCTCGAATCTCAAGAACTTTTTCTTCGTGTTCAGTTTCTCAAACTCAAACTGCTCTGCATTTTACTTCCAAGCTCTCCGTTATTCGGTAATTTCTTGAATTCTGTTTTAAACTCTACTGACTTACTCTATTTTCAAGTGCTAACGAGTTTTTCGCAGATACTTATGGCGACAGTAATGACCCCACCGCAAATCGATGATATTATCAAATCGCGTATCCAATTTGAGCCTACGATGGCTCTGTACCAGGCGGATATTCCATATCTTGAGCCCGTCTTCAAGGCTCTCGAAGCATCCGAACTCGAGCTCCTTGTCTCGAAGCACCCTAGAGCTTATCTGCCTCAACAAGTTGCAGAAGTTTATTACAACTGTAGATCCATAGAAGATACAGGCGCGGAGGAATCATGTTTTTCTTATATGAAGGAAGTAATCCCTCAGACTTGGGAAGCCAGTCATCATGTCATCAATCTCCGAGCCGCCGTGGAATTAACATTTGATCTTCCAGCTCGTGGAGTCTCACCCATTAGATATAAGGAGAAGGAGATTAACTCCTATGTCCAGAAGTTCTGCGGCAGAGACGACGTTGTCTTCAAAACAGCGCTACCAAAGAATCAGTTGTTACCAGAGTACCGCGGGCTCGCCTACATTGTGACACATATACTTTCGAGCGCCGCCGGCTCATTTGATCAGTTGTCCAAGCCCCGTCTTCAACTGATGATGATAATAGATGACGAAGTCCAAGTCAACTGGACGAATTACTATGTCTCTGAGCTTAAAGCTCAGGCTCAGAAGTTCGCAGCCACACCCACAGGAGAGAGGAGACTTATTAATGTGGGAAAGCTGCTGTACGGAACAAAGATGTCCGTAATAATCGAAGAATCAGTATCGGATCGCTCAGCATTTGCTGATTCGAGATACTTTGACAGCAAGCTCATCAAGTTCAAAACTAGAGCCGCTGCTGAAAAGTCTATCGGACGAGGGCCACCTGAACAGAAACGTGTCACATCTGACTTGCCCCCTCGTGCCGACCCACCCAAGAGGAAGAGGCTCAGCAAAACTGGACCTTCTGAGATTCCAGCAAAACCTGCCTCTCCTCTACCCACTCAGGAGGAACCAATACTTGATGCGGACACTGGCATAGAAGGTGCCACCTTGAAGGACAAGGTCCAGCGCATCAGTTTTGAAGAGACCCAGTCGGACACTGCCGGACCGACTGAGGAAACTTCCTCTGAGTGGATGACCTTGCACTCAACCCGCCTCCGAGCTACTGGAGAGGTCAGTGCTCAGATCCCCGAGATTGCCGAACACCGGGATCTGGTCGAAATTGCTATAAGGGCGAGGACTCAGATACTACTGAGATTCCTCAGCTGGGACGTCCTTGAGGAGCTGATTAGGACGAAGTCAGCTTTGTCCCTACTGACAGAAGAACAGAGCTTGCAATCAGCCATTGGGTTTGGGGAACCCGCTGATCTAGCATCATTCGAAGATCTTCGCGCTGCTATGCTCTATCTACTGAGCTTAAGATCCTCAGAACATGTCAACAGCCCTTCGCCTCCATCTCATGACGATGACAACGACGACAATGATGATGATGATGACATGGATCAGGCACCACCCAAGGCAGCAGATTTGGGAGGATCTGCAGAGGGTAACACTCCCCGCCAGCAGGGCAAATCACCACCACCTTCTATATCAGGTGATGCCCCGGTTGCCTCGAAGCCGAGTCGAGCGCAACAACTCGCGACATCTAAGCAGAGGCTCGGGACCAGCAGCAATCAGATAAAACTCATTGGTTCCGTGACCTCCAAGTCAGTCAATAAAGCCATCAGGCGATAGGGAGACAAGAATCGTCTCCTTGCCAAGGACGTACATCTCAAGTGGTCTCAGTACACCAAGGCCTAGAATGAGAAAGTTGACCGACTTGCAGCAGAGGTGAAGAAGGTCTCAGAAGCTCCTACTCCTTCTGCCAATATTCAGGAGATAGTGGAGACCGCCCTCACAGCTCAGAAGGCGGACTTAGCCGCTCAGAGTCAGCAGCTCCTACTCTCTCCGCAGAAATCATTCTCTGAACAGCTGACTCAGGGTCTTGCGGCAGTCCAAGCCACAATGGACGAGCGCAACAAAGTGGCCTTCTCCTGCCTTCAAACAACTATAAAACAACAGGCGGAGGCCCTCAAGCTCATTCAGAAGGAGATGACAAAATCTCATGATGAGTCTCTCCTAAAACTGAGACAGGAGTGCCGGCAAAGACAAATCAAACACATACGTGCCGACCGGGAGAAAGACTGGGAGCACTCTTTGCGACGCTGTCAAAGACTTCGAAACAACCGCCACCTCCATTAAGAATATATGCTACAATCTGGAGAAGGAGGTAACTGCCATCCGCACTCGCCTCTCCCTGGCTGATGATGCCAAAAAGGGGGAAGGAGTAGAGGAAGAAGAGAAAGCTGAGGCGGATCAGGCTCAGGCGGAAGGAGGGCCAGAGGTCCTAGTAATAACAAAGGGGGAAGGTTCAGCTGATCAAGCTGGAACCAGCTCAGTACCCCCTCCCGAAATCGTCCAAGTCCCAGATGTCCAAACATCAACTGTGGCTGAGCCAGCCGCAGAATCCTCGGCTCAGCATATCGAGGAGATCGCACAGTTCGTCGATCAGGAGGACGAGCCACTGCCACCGCGAAGGCCGGGGAAGGAGATTACTACTGAAACAACTCCTCCACCTTCCCCGACTGCTATGTTCAAATCCAAGGCGGAGCAGGAGGCATTCGATCAGCGTGTTGCTCAGAAACTGCAAGATGAGCTGAACTATGAGCAGCAAATCGAAGAGGAAATTAAAAAGGCAAAGAAGCCCAAGAAGCTTACTGGAAAAATCACGAAAGCAAAAGCCAAATTGCTCCTGGAAGAACAAAAGAGAAAAGCTTAGGAGGAGCTAGCTAAAGCTTCTGCCGCTGACACTCAGCCCTTGGCTCAAAGTACTGATATACAAACACTCACTCCAGAGCAAGAGGCAGAAGACAGAGCCACCTGGGAGGCTACGCTGAAAGGACTGAATCTCCGGAGAGGAGACACTAGATCAGCAGCCCTCAGAGAAAAGTAGAGATTGGAAGATCTGGCCAAGATCATAGAGATGACTGATAAGATGGCCAGTGAACCAGTCATCGACTGGAAGAAGCAAATTCCAAGGTCATCCAAGTACTACAGGAGAGGTGCTCCCAAAGGAACTTATCTGAAGAAAACCCCTCCTCATGTAGACAAATGGGTACCTTTGGAGCTAAACGAGCAATGGGAGGAACTGAAGGAGGAATTCATCAAAGGATACTATGTATGGGGTTTCTATCCTTCTGGGATCCCAGCTGATCAACTGTTCGATGAATTTATTCATCAGTATAATGCCCGACTCAGAGCTTAACTTCTGTTGATCCTAGAAAGGGAGAAGCTACCTCTCAAAGCCCCTGCATTCAGACGTATCCCTCCTCCAAGGACGACTCGTGGCGTATTATGCACGAAGGAGATAGAAGACGAGATCAAAGCAACAGCTTATCACCATGACCTTAGTTCTGATCTACCTGCTGATCTCGAGGAAATCCAAACTCTGCGCGCAAGGATCTATAAATATTATGGTTTGGAACCCCCTGCTGACAAGTCTGCGGATTTCAAGAGCAAGACGAAGAAGTTCAGATGCCAGCAGTAGTCTTCTTATTCTTTCCATGTTGTATAGAAGATAGGAACTCTGTATTCACTTCTCATATATATAACAATTCCTGCTTCTAGCCAGATAATTACTCATTGTCTCACGGCTTTCGTTTGTGTTATCAGAACTTATCACTGAAGTGATCTGACACACACTCACACATAACCGTTTCTCTGATTTTGCCTCTCTCTCAACTGCTGACCTCATGAAGTTAACTGATTCAGTTTTACTGAAGTCTATCTATATCAGTAGTTTAGTTGTATTATCTAGAGGTTTTTACATCATCAGTTAGGGGGAAATTATTGGGTTATGAGTCAGTAGATGATATTCAGCAGTTAGTGGGTTAAAATAATATTGGGGGAAATCGTAGTAGCACTATGGAATTGAAGATCCCAAAACCCAGCTGATATCAGTAGTGTGGTGTCAATAGGATTAGTTGATGTATAGGCTAGACTGTTTTTATTTTGTTTATCCTTGTGTTTATGTCTTGTACGGGGTAAAATGTTGGATTGATCTTCTGTCGAAGTTACTTTCCAGAACCCCACGTCATCAGTGTAAGAGCCTGCGTTCTTGAGTCATCAGCTGATCTTCGCCTCAGTAGAAGACATCTCATCAACTGACCGACATCAGCAGAAGAACTCTATGCAAGCTCAGTACCTTCGCAGTCATCAGCTGACCACACTCAAGAGAATATCTCTTGTCAGCCGACTCAGACGAAGAAGACAGACAATGTTTCAAGTCTACTGTATCCGACAGGAAACGACCCAGCTGTTAAAGTCTTTTCAAAAGTCAGCAGAAGACCATACGAGGATTAGGGAGAGTCAACTCCGATGTCTGACACAATCTCACCTACCACAAACCTCGACCAATGAGAAGTCGTCAATGCGATATCTGCTCTGACCAACTAAAGCTGCTCTCATGTACAGTATCAACAACTCTGCTGCAACAGTTCGAATTTATGGCCGTTTTCTTTGGAAGGTTGTGACACGTGGCATCGTCGTCTCCAATGGACATATGCCTGTTTCACGACTATAAATAGAGAAGAAAATCCGAGCTTCACGCACGGGATATCAAGGGAAAATGCTCAAAGCTTTCAAGCAACTCTAGCGCATTCAAGATCAATCCAGCGAAGAACTTGCCCAATAGAATATCATTAGTTCTTCTCTCTAGAGTTCTTTAGATCCCTCTTCTCCAGCTAAGCTCATTGCCATATCTATAGCTTAGAATTTCTAAGGAGTTCACTTTTAGTGATTGTTCTTACTGTAAGAACTCCTTCCTAGTTGGAGATTATCCCCTCCCCTTCAAACCTCGGTTTGATTTGTAAAGTCGCTAAGGACTATAACTTAGAAGGGTCTGTCCAGTGCACAGATTCCTTGCTGAGGCTTGCTCAGATAAATCAACAAGACCTCATATTCAGCAGGACCGTGGACGTAGGATCTTGCGTATCCGAACTACGTTGAAAATTGCTTGTGTGATTTACGGTTTTACTGCATAGCTTACAACTGATCACAAAATCATATTCTGCATAAAACGTATTTTTCAAAGCGCACTAGCCAAAATAATTTAACTTGCGAAATCACGTTTTCAAACTGAGATGAATCTCCGGGCCCCAAACTCTTATCCGCATGACGTCTCCGATTGAGTTTCAAGTACTGACAAAAGTCAGTAGGAGAGCTCAGTAGTTGGCACACTTTTGACCCGCGATCGAAGGTTACTATTTGGCACTGTTCATCAGTTGCAACCTACAGCTCAACTGTCCTTTGCGTTTGAGAAAAGAAACTGTGCTCAGGTGTATTCACCCCCCCCTCTACACCTGACTATCGTCTCCGGACCAACACCTATTGATTTTCCAATTTTATGGATAATGATATATAGATTGGTTCTTATGTGTAAGTTATGTTAATCAGTATATTATGGGTCTAAAAATATACAACGTTCAAATGTGCTTCCTTTTGTTCAGAACTGCTTCAGATTGGATGAGTGTATTGTTAATTGCACAATTACTATGGAAAATATGCACAAGTAATGAGTAAAAAATATGCACAATTGCTAGGAAAAATATGCACGCGTATTGGGGGAAAATACACAATTAGTGGGAAAAATATGCACAAGTAGTGAAAAAATATGCATAATTAATGAGAAATTATATAGAGATGAAATTAAGAACGAAATATTAACCATTGTTATCATGATATCTGGGACGAGATTTAGTGATATTAAAACCTGGAATAGAATTAAGGAAAATGGCGATTACAATAAAAAGTAAGAAGATAATAAATAATAATAATAATAATAATAATAATAATAATAATAATAATAATAAATTATGCAAGATTACAAAAATAACCTAACTGCAATGACAAGATCTGTAGCATCCAATAACGTAACTCAGATCCAACTTAATTCTCACTATAAACTCTATTTTCATATGATATATCCTCTCTATATAATAATAATAATAATAATAATAATAATAATAATAATAATAATAATAATAATAATAATAATAATAATAATAATAATAATAATAATAATAATAATAATAATAATAATGCAGTAACAATATCTCTTTGACCCTAGATACAAAGAATTGGCTAGGCTATTCAACAATCTAAAACTATTACCACGAAGTTGGCTTTTTTTTGTTCGAAGTTCACATGTTTAAAATTTCACTAGCGTTTAAGTCAAGTTAACACCATGATTAATTTAGAATGATTTATAATCTTTTCTAACCATGTCCTATATTTAATCCTGCTTAAATATGTTTGTATTCAAGATAATTGTCTTTTCACCACAACCACATCTATTTCAAAGGACGGATCTGAATCTTTCATGTCTCTCGTTCCATTCCCTCTCTTCTGAATCGTAAATTTTGAATCAGCCCTAACAATTAAAGAGTGGTGAGTTCTAGTTAACTTGAAAATTTGCTGAGAATGTTCAATCAAACAAACCTTTGATAAGACACAAGACATCAAAATCATTTTCAAGAATTTTGTGCCTATTTTGGAATACTAAAAATATGTTGACATGAAAGTCTTTGGAGTTTTTCTTCCAACCAATCATTTTTTTCTCTCAATAATTGTTTAAAAAGTGTAACCAAGTTTGTTAAGCAACGATTTTGAATTTTGGTAATTAAATAATTATTTTTAAAAACTCCCTTCCTAATTAAAAATCTAAGCCCGACCCGATCTAGAAGAGCTATACTATTAAGCTCAAGAATCAAGATGATGACCTAAAAATCTATACGACGCCGTTCCTTCCATAGTTATACGTTTCAAATATCTAGAAAAAACCCCGCATATTTATCCAATTAGAAAGGGGCAATTGCAAAAGCTAGGTTTCAGATTCTTCAATAACGCAAATCAAAAGCACAACTGGTTGGTTTGAAATGTAATTATATCAATATATTTTTGTCGGACACTCCAATCATTGTATTCAATTGTTATTACTTCCATTCATGTATCTGTATCCCATATAATGTCTAGGCAACCTAGGTTAGACTATTGTTTAATGGTCACCTTTAGGTCTTGTGGTTGGATGTCACAAGCAAACAAAGAAAAAGAAGAAATGAAAATGCAAAAGCAAAAATAAACCCCCACGGTTCCCATATAACGCACCGCAATCATGTTTTCAATCTTCATTCAATCTATTTGCACCAGGGCTTTATGCATACCCAGAACGAAGCGGCAGGTGAGCGAGTGGCAGTAACAATCGATAAGCAACGACTAGTTAGTGGTACTTTGATTCCGGGCACAGAAGAGAACTTTTGGGCGTTTACGCGGCCATTCTTCTAGTAAGCCCCGAAAGCTGCCCTCTGTCGACGTTACTGACTGCGCTGCCACTCGTTCGACGACCATGAAAGGGTGATTCCCCATATGGCTATTCAAAGTCCATTCTCGATCACGGATCCTGACACCCTTTTCTTTCATGTCCGAGACCATGGCTAGCTCCCATTCCGTCTTCTCCCTGCTGTCGATGGCGACTTTCGGTGATAATAGTCGACAGTCGGCGCGTCCCTCAGTCTAACCTTGGGATAGTTTTTTATGGAACCTTGCCCCATTAAACAAATGATATCTATTCCCGATCGCGGGCTCAACAGCAGAAGGGACGTTTGATGAAAGATGAAAGGTTACAAGATTCGAGTCCTATTTGTCAAGAAGAATCTTTCGTTAAATATAGTGTCAGCGGCTATTGAGCTGCCCATGTTCCGAGAGAATTTGTATACCGAACTTTCTTATATTGTACACTTGTCACTCTATGATTGGATGAACTAATTTATTAGATGTGATGATAAATCTTTAATATCTTTTGTATACTACTTAAAAAAATAAGCTAAAAATTCTAAAAATTGTATTTTTTATTCTCTACAAATAGACACCAATATTAATATGGTTATATATACTCCCTCCGTCCAGCTATTACTGTCTTAATTTTCTAATTAGGTTGTCCCGATATTACTGTCATCTTTCCTAAAAGGACAAAAATATATTCTTAAACCTAAAATAAAGTGGGTTCTCCTTACCCACTACTTGTAACGCCCCAATTTTCATAACTTAACAAATGACACTACTTCATACTTAACATGCATATTTCAATTCTTCCAAAACATTTCCATGGAAAAGAATAATTGCAAAACTTAGGTTATTTTCATACTCAGCGGAAGTCTTAAATAAAAATAACTACGACTAGTAGTTCTCGAAAATAAAATGCACAGTTCATGATAAAACTAGATTAATGCAATAATGAGTTTCATAAATCCTTCCTCGTGTGACCATCACCACCAACACCTCTACGCATCGACCGAGACATTTCTTGAAAAATATCGTAATGATATGGATGAGTACGACTACTCAGTGGGGCGCACGCGTAAATCGAAAACTATATAAAATATCAATAAACACGGATATGAAACATGCATAATAAATAACTTTGATCATAAGGCCTCCTCTTGACCCTAAGAATCCCTTCATTTCACACGGTCTCCTCTTGACTGTAACTTTTCAAAAGGCCTCCTCTTGACCCCGATACACATGCCTCCTCTTGACCTTGACCCATTTCATTTTCATTCTCATGTCTGTCATAAACACATGAATACTGTACATAATATATAATAAGGATAACGGTAACTTCCCCACCTTAACCTTGACTTGAAGAAAATAGTGGATATGAAGGTTAAAGTCCTGCGCGCCGATCATATACATGGAAATTTATCTTAATGACTCTACATAGAATGTCATGCATGAATCAACAATTTCAATAATTCATAAATAGACATAGATCACAATAATCAAACAAATGTATTGTTGGTCCCGAGAATAAACGTTCAGGTGTAGAGGGGGGGGGGGTGAATACACCTCGAAACCGATTTCTCAACTTTAAACGCGAACAGTCATTTTCAGGAGAGTGCCATACTGAATAGGTTCAGTAGACCAAATAAGTTGTCCTGAATCGCGTGGCAGAGTGACTGACTTCACTGAGGCCTGCTAGCTGACTAGAGTCGAATTCGATCCGTTCACCGAAGTTCGTGAGTGCGGAAATGTGTAGGCCCAAATTCAGTTGAGTATAGAAAACGTTTTTAATAAAGCAGTTTCAGTATGTTAGTACAATCGATTAAGCTTGCTGAAACTCAGTTGAATGATTTTAGAAATGTTTTCAGTATGAACAGTAACCAATGCAACAGTTAGAAAAGAAAAACGAACACAGAACACAAGCAGTTTTTAAAGTGGTTCGGATCCAACAATCCTACGTCCACCGTCCCGAATGATCAGGAGGCTATGTATTATACTGAGATAGTCTCAGTTGGTTTGTACGCTGGACAAACTCTGGTCTTGAGATTTATACTGAGCAAGTCTCAGTTTACAAGGTATCAAACTAAGTGTTTAAAAAACTCTCCAACTATGCAGGAGTCCTTTACAATAAGGATCAGTTCAGATATGAACTCCTTCGTCTATGCTATGGATATGATCAGCTGAGCTTAGGTTAGAGGGATAGGAAACGAGAAGGTGGCTTCTAGAGCGACGAACGGTTAAGTAAGGACTTAGGTTCGTGTTCAGTCGCTTGGATACTAGAGGCTTTATAACTCTGGTTCAACTTGGTTCCCTATGAGCGAGTATGTCATCTTTTGCCGGAGATTACTCTTCGAACTTCTTGCAGAAGACTTTGAACGTTTTGAGTTGCTCGTGAATGTTCGTGTGTTCGGTCTGTCTTAAGTGAGCTTCAATTTGAATTTGATCCCTCTATTTATAGAGTAGAGATAAGGATAGATCGGTTGGAGACGACAATCCTTGTGTCTCTCTCTTTTGGGTAGCTAACGGCTCTTTCAAAGTATGGTTGTAGTGTCCTTTCCCTCTATTTATGGAAAGTTGTTGAATTGCAGCTTTAATCAGAATATGGACAGTTGGCTGCTTGTCATTGGTCGAGGTTCAAGAAAGTAGGTGAGACAGAACAGACTTCAAGGTAGATCTGAAGCTGACTTCTCTCTTCCTCGTATTGACTCTGCTGATTTAGACTTGGTGAATCCTGACAGTCAGAAGACTGTCCAACCGTTGTTGAGTCTGATTTCTATTCAGTAGCATGCTCCTGCTGAGTCGGCTCTACTGAAGATCAGCTCCGAGTTCAGTGAACTACTCCTGCTGAGTTCAGTTCCACTGACTCCTTTCTGTATACTGCTCCTAATGAGTCTAGTATTACTGAGTCTTCTACTTCTGGTACTGAGACAGGTAATCTACTGAGCGCCTGAACCAGATGAAGAGTGTCTACTGAGTCTGAAACCTCAGAGACAAAACAGAACACATTACAACTGAATGGTTCATCAGTCAAGATAGGTTTTGGGATCTTCAAATCTTTAGCAAATACTCAGAGCACTAGGCTATTGAGTTATGTCTTAACTGATTGTGAGAAGACTGAATCATCTCCCAACATTTTCCCCCTATTTGATGATGCCAAAACCTAACACCATGACTTATCAGAAACAGAACTCCTTACAAGTATTACAAGTAGAATCAGTGGAGTTGTTCTTCAAGTCCTAGACTACTGAGGGAATCAGGGAAGAAACATCAGAACTTATACAGAAAACTAATCAGCAATTTCTCCCTTTCTAACAACATTTTCCCCTATCTAAGCAATCTAACAGATCAGAATCTAACAAGATAAAAACTGACAAAATATATATATGTATTCAGTGAGTGTGAGTCAGTAATCACTTGAGTGATTCTGTGTTTTAAGCATAAAAACAAACAGGGCCATATAGACATTGAGGAATTGTCAGGGCCGAACAACAGTGATGTTTTATATATATGAAGAGGTTCAGTACAGATACATCAACTGCTATTCTAAGGAAAAATAACATACAAGAAATACAGAAGCTAACTATCATCTGAACTGCTGAATCCTGTCTTTGAAGTCCTTTGATTTTGATTCAGGGAGTGGCAGTCCATACATTCTGTAGGTAGTCTTCCTCAGCTTCAGTATCTCCGGAATATCAGCAGGATCATCTTCTTTTAAGCATTTGGCTTCAGCAGCATCTTTGATCTCTTTCTCAATCACTCCATAGTGAACAGAGCCATCTAGTTTCAGTGGGGGATGCATGATTCTTGGAGCTGGGACTCTGACATCGATCTTGTCTGCTATGGCCTTCTGAACTCTAGCAAATATCTCTGGGTCGGTCCTCAGGAGCCATTCAGCAAATGCGATAGATTTGTGCTTTTCAGGCCAATATCTCCAGAAGTAATATCTCTTAATGTAATCAGCCTTCAGTGACTCCCACCTTTGAGTTCTTTCCCATGCCATCCATTCATCAACTCTTGGCCACCTGTGGAGTTTGAGGTCAGTAGGCTTCTGAATCTTCTGTAATCGAAAGGAATATCTGCCTTCTCAGGAATCCTTTGACTTGCTTCCTTCTCAGCTTTCAGCCTCAGAGCTTCTAAATCTGCTAATCTGAGCCTTTCTCTGGCTGCTTCTATTTGCCTTGCTTCTTCTCCTCTGTAGAGATACCTCTCCATCTGAGCCCAAATTTCTTGCATTTCTAGATCTTGTTGCTTCGAGGGGACATAGGAGGGTACATGAGTTTCTTCTTCTGAATCACCAAGAGTTGATGATTTATCTTTTGAAGTGCCCTGCTGACCAGTTGTCTGTTGTTGTTCTTTTTCCTTTTCTTTCTCCTTGTCTGCCTCATCACTCAGCTTTAAAGTCCTTGGAGGCAGTCTAGGTCCAGACTTTCTACCACCTGCTGGAGCCTTAGTTTTGCCTTTGGCTGGCTTCTTCTTTGGCTTGTTTGCAGCCTCAGCCTCGGCAATTTCTCTTGCGAGTTTCTCATCCGCAGCAATCTGAGCTTCTTCCTCCGGAGTAATGTACCTTTTAGGTCCTTTCTTTTTAGAAGGAGGGGTTGGAAGCTTTAGTATCTTCTTGCCTTTACCAGCAACTGGAGGAGGCAGAGGAACCTCTTCCTCTTCTGACTCATCTTCTGCGTACTCAGCAATCTCCTTGATTATATCACTTGGAGTCTGAGTTGCTTGAGTAGCAGAGTCCTTGGGTCCTGAGCCACTTGGGCCGGTCTCAGTAGACACTACATCGCCTGTTGCTGAGACACCTAGGGCCTCGCCGGACTGAGTAGAGGGACCAGTGGGAGCAGATTGCTGAATCTGGGTTGCTCCTGCCACTATCCTCACTCCTCTTGGTACTTTCAGTACTTTCCCTTCTGTTATCTTCAGCTGAGTTGCTTGAGTAGCAGATTCCTTGGGTCCTAAGCCACTTGGGCCGGTCTCAGCAGACACTACATTGCCTGCTGCTGAGACACCCTGGGCCTCGCCGGACTGTGTAGAGGGACCAGTGGGAGCAGATTGCTGAATCTGGGTTGCTCCTGCCACTGTCCTCACTCCTCTTGGTACTTTCAGTACCTTCCCTTCTGTTATCTTCAGTTTTCCTTCCCTCTTTTTGGCATCAACAAATACGCCAGGGGTGGGAATAGATACCTTCTTATCCAGACTTTTGTACGCTGCTGATAAATCATCCAAGGCGTACTGCAGCTTTGTTAGTCTTTCATGCAGCTCGTTTCTCTCCCTCAGTAAGTTGATCGATGTACTTCTTGTGAGAGGCATCTGCTGCTGTCTGTCTATCTTGCAACTTTTTATCCACTCTCTCTTCCATTGCCTTCTGAATAGATTGGAGTCTGAGATCGAAGGCCTGAGAGATGGAAGAGATAGATTCAGTGTGAGCTGACTGGGCGGCCTTATAGTTTTCCAAAAGCTTTGCTTGGCCAGCCTGAATCAACTTCAGTTGCTCTTCGAAGTCGGCTGGTTGAGTGGCGAGTGCGTCAGTCAGTATACTGGAGAAATCAAGGGCAGACGTGTTCTGAATCGTCGTTCTGAGCCCCTTGATCTCCACACTCTGAGCCTGAGTGGTCTGCCTCCACGTCTTGTGGACGACACGGGTGAGGAGTCAGTTCTGAGTCCCTTGACTCCTCAGGGCCCTGGCCACTGACTTCGATCGTCGGCTTCTAGGGCTGGGAGCTACCTCGAAAGCAGATTCAAGTAAGAACTGAGAGGGTTCTGCAGACTTCGAGGTACCAGCCGCCGACTGACCTAGTCCAAGGATGCTAAGAGGTGGTTCAGCGGTAGACGTTGGAGCATCCTTGTCCAGTTGAGTTCCCTCATCAGGCTTCTCAGGGACTGAATCACGGGGTGGGTCCTGACCATCGGGGTCAGACCCGTCTGAGGGTGCCGATGCTGAAATTAGTTGGCGGTTATTCAGCATGGCTAGCATGGCAGCCCTCAAATCTTCTAAGGAACACACATCAGATGGCTCAGAGTAGCCAATTTTGTTCCTTATCATCAGCTCCTCGTCGTGGAGTTGTTCGCATGAGTGGTGTTTGATTAATTAGTTCAGGGTAGACCACGCTTGGAATCTGATCAGCATGTGGAGCCTAGCCTGCCTTGCCAGTAATATGAGATCAGTGTGGCTGGCTATCTCCGGGATTCATTCAGCTATCTCTCGGGAGGCTCTTGATTGCAGAGTTGATGCCTCTATCCCGATTGATTCTGACTCAGAAGCAGTCTCAGAATCTTCAACTTCTATAGGAGACGGTTGCTTCTCAGCAGAAGGAATGCTGCTCAGTGGAGGAACATCCAAGGGGCTCTGAGAGGTTTGAATCAGTTCAGCTTAGACCCCTTGGTCCACTGTCTCGCCTCGTTCAGTGGAGACGGTCTTCTCTACTGACGGAGTCTTCTCTGAGGACTCAGACTCGTCCCTTAGCTGCAGAGGTGGTTCAGCAACCACTTCTGGTACTACCTCTGGTACGACCTCACTGACTTTCTTCAGCCTCTTGGTCGGAGTCTTTGTATTAGACTTAGGAGGGGACCTCTTCTTCGTGGGAGTGGAGGTCTTCTGAGCTCCTGTCTTGTGATCAGCAGGCCCTGATCCAATCTGTTGAAGGGCCGCTGCCCTGCTCTGGAAATGGACCTTCTTCGGATTGAAGTACTACTTCTCAGCATATATGATATTATCCGTTCTGCAAAAGTCCTCTATCATTATCGACAGCTTCAGTCCATATAATAATTTTCCCTTCACAGCTAGGCGTAGGGTTGACTTGTCAAATTTTGCGGACTGTGTCATGAATTCTTTCAGGAAGAATTCAGTACAATTGATCTTAGCACGATCATGAATGGCCTTCATCAACTGAATCTTCGGTCTTGACACTTGATCAAAGGATCCGGCCTGACTCGTCAACAACTGAGTCACTATGTAGGCCAACGCCCTATATTGAGGAAGCATGGAATTCTTCGGGAATGCTGCTCTGAACGTTGTTGGCTTCCCGCAGAATTCTTCTAAGTATTCGTCCATCAGGTCGTCCTTGCTGAATCCTGAACTGGGAAGTTGGAAGCTACTCTGAAGAGCTTCTTTGATCGACATCGTCTTTATCTCAGGAACTGCACGGGAGGGGTCGCCAACTGAATGGACGATGTATCTGCATCGGATATCACCCTCTACTGATTCCGAGTTCAAGTAAAGCTCAGCAATCTGGCGCGGGAGCAAGTATGATGGCTTCCTCGATAGAAAACCCTCTAGGCCAGTCGCTCTGAGAGCATCGAAGATCTCCTCCATGTATTCAAGCTCACAGGCGTCAAACTCCATCATGGGCTCACACCAGACGCGGTCCTTCTCGAGGATTTCTTGCATGTCCTTCGGAACGAGAACCTCTCTTTCTGCCATATTCAGTAATCTGCAAGGACAAGAAATCAGTATCGAACGAAAAATATTAAAATTATCATATGCGATACTGAGTGATCATGAAAAGTTTACCAAAGAGTTTCTGAGAGTTTTGAAAATGGGTTTGCAAGGAGGCAATGCTTTTCTTAGAAAAACTAGGGTTCGAAAAATGCAGAGTAAAAATGGCGGTTTCTAACTTTGAACGTGTTTATATATATGTTAAAGAAGATGACCAGTTAATAATCCACGGTTCAGTTTGAAATAGCTTTTTGAGATGGACGGCTAGGATTTAATGTTATAAAATAGGTAATGATCATTTTAGCCGCCTAAGTCAAAATACAGTTGTAAATAGCCAAAGAAGTAACTTGATACGACATGCATTAAATACGTCGCAGAGTTCAGCATACTTTACATAGAATATCGTGTATTTAATGTAAACCGTTATATTAAATGACATTTCATAAGGCATTGAATACGAAGCTGAATCTGAGTCATAAATGCACAGAATATTTCATTGGCTACTGAGTAGAGATACGCAAACCTGTCAGCTGAACATCGTAGTTAGCTGATACCTCGTGTGGATGGTTGATGAGTCTCTACATACTGAATTTACTCAGTACTGAGAGTGAACATTCCCCCTTGCTGAATGCTCCTCTCCTAAATCCACTTAGTGATTGAAGTCAGTTGGGTCCAGCAGACCTAGCTCTACTGAAAGTTCTCTGAATCTGGCTTCAGCTAGAGGCTTTGTCAGTATATCTGCCCTTTGGTGGTCAGTATGGATCTTTTCCATCCTGATATCCTTCTTTTCGACATGATCACGAATGAAGTGGTGTCTGATGTCCACGTGCTTGCATCTTGTATGAAGTACAGGATTATGAGTGATTGCAATTGCACTGGTATCGTCGCAGAAGATCGGCACTTCATTCTGAATAACATCATAATCGCGTAGCTGCTGTCTCAGCCAAAGGATTTGGGCGCAGCAACTTCCGGAAGCCATATATTCAGCTTCAGTAGTTGACGTCGCTACTGAATGTTGTTTCTTTGAAAACCATAAAAAAAAGCTTACTGCCAAGGAACTGACATGTTCCAGAAGTTGACTTTCGGTCAATTCTACATCCTGCATAGTCAGCATCAGAATAACCAGTTAGTTCAATATTATCATCAGCTGGATACCATAAACCTATGTTAGGTGTTCCTCCGAGATAGGGGAGAATCTTCTTTGCTGAATCCATATAACTCTGCTTCGGATTCGCCTGAAATCGAGCGCAGACACCTACAACATAAGTTATGTCAGGTCGAGTAGCTGTTAGATATAATAATGAACCAATAATAGCACGAAATTATGTATGGTCTACTGATACTCCCTCTTTATCAAGATCGATTTTTATGTTCGTGTTCATCGGGATCTTGATTGGTTTGCCGGATGTGCAACCGAACTTCTTGATGAGGTCTCGAGTGTATTTACCTTGATTCATGAACGTTCCCTTTTCAGATTGTTTGACTTGAAAACTGAGGAAATAGTTCATTTCTCCCATCATTGACATCTCGAATTTGTCCTTCATCATTTTCTCAAACTGCTGACACATGATGACGTTCTTTGATCCGAAAATTATGTCATCTACGTAGATCTGCACAAGTAAAATGTCGTCTTCCAGTCGAATGTTGAATAATGTGCGGCCTACTGTGCCCTTCTGAAAACCTTTCTGAAGAAGAAACTCAGACAGGGTATCATACTAAGCCCTGGGTGCTTGTTTTAACCCATACAGAGCCCTTTTGAGTCTGTAGACCTGATGTCCCTGCTGAAAGCCGGGAGGCTATTCTACATAGACTTCTTCTTTCAGCACGCCATTCCAGAACGCAGACTTCACATCCATTTGATAAACTATGAATCTCTGATGTGTTGCGTAGGCTAGGAATAGTCTGATTGCCTCCAATCTTGCAACTGGAGCGAAAGTTTCGTCGAAATCTATCCCTTCAGCTTGACCGTAGCCTTTTTCCACGAGTCTTGCTTTGTTCCTTACTATGACATTGTTTTCATCTCGCTTGTTCTTGAAGACCCATTTAGTTCCAATCACATGTTGATGCCGGGGTCTGTCAACAAGCTCTCATACTTCGTTTCTCATGAACTGATTCAGCTCCTCCTGCAAGGCTATGATCCAATCAGCGTCTTTAAGTGCATCCTCAACTGACTGAGGTTCTTCAGTAGACAAGAAGCAGGAATATAAAGCGCTTTCTCCCTGACAGAATCTGGATCTTGTCTTTACGCTTGTTGAAGGATCTCCAATAATCAAATCAGAAGTGTGAGCGTCCAGCCACGATCTACGATGTTTCAACTCTTCATCTGAAATTTGTTCAACATAGATAGTAGGTGAGTTAGGCATTTCAGTTGTACTATTCTAAGATTGAAGCAATTCAGTTACAAGAGTAGGGTCTACTGAATCACCAGGTTCAGGGGCATTTAGCTCAGGAACTTCATTTGTTCCCCTGAATTATTATTCTCAGTAAAGGTCTCAGTTACCACTTGGGTTTCTTCATCGACCTGAGTTACCTGGGATCTACTATGTTCAGTAGAGTAATCTGTTCAGCTACTTCTATTGCTGGCTGAGATTCAGTAGACTTATCTTCAGTTTCTTCATCTGAATCATATCCCAACATAGCTGGATCTTTTCTACTTTGTCTTTCAAGCTCAGATCCTGTAACTACTTACTGATGTCCTCAGATTCAGGTTTAGAGTTCCTGCTCCTGTCTTCAGTAGCAAACTCATTAAAAACAACATGAGGGCTTTCCTCCACGCAAAGGGTCCGATAGTTAAAGACTCTGAAGGCTTTACTGACCCGGGAGTATCCTAAGAAGACTCCCTGGTCTGACTTGCTATCAAAAGTCTTCAACTGATCCTTCCCATTATTGTGGATAAAGCACGAACACCCAAAAATATGGAAATAAGATAAAGAAGGCTTCCTGCCGTTCCATAATTCATATGGTGTCTTCTTATGCTGCTTTTTCAGTAGAGATCGGTTATGAGTATAACATGAAGTGTCAGTAGCTTCTGCCCAAAATTTGGTTGGAAGTCCTGAGTCTGCGAGCAGGGTTCTTGCTGCTTCTTTGAGTGTTCTGTTCTTCCTTTCAGCAACCCCATTTTGTTGAGGCGTGCGCGCAGCAGACGTCTCATGCTCTATGCCTTCTGCTTTGCAGAACTCCTCCACCATAGAATTCAGGAACTCAGTTCCTCTGTCTGAACGTATCTTGATGATCTTGGTGTTCTTCTCGACATTGAGCCTTTTCAGAAGCGTTGGTAACTCTGTTTTGACGTCAGACTTGTTGGCAATAAATATGACCCATGTGTAGCGCGAGTAGTCATCAATGACCACTAAAGCATACTTCTTACCTCTGATCGTCACTGGAGAGACTGGACCGAACAAATCCATATGTAGCAGCTGAAGGATTCCATCAGTGGAAGGACATGGAACAGGAAGATTTTGATTCCTTGTTTGCTTTCCCTTCAGGCATGCTTCACACTGAGTGTCTTTGCTGAATACTTCATTCGGCAGTCCTCTTGCTAGAGTGTTTCTAGCTAGTTTGTTGAGCGTCTTGAAGCTGAGATGGTTGAGTCTTCTGTGCCTGAGCCACCCCGTTCTGTTGTCGTTCTTTGCCAACAAAGAAGCTTCAGGTTCAGCTGAGTTCCAGTCAGCTACATAGATATTCTTTTTGCGCGATCCTGACAACACTGTTTTCCCTGTAGATTTATCAATGACATCACAGAAACCAGCGTCAAAAATCACTCTATTTGAGTTATCACATAATTGACTAACAGAGAGAAGATTATGCTGAAGTCCTTCAACATATGATACTCTTGGAATTATTGCGGTTCCAATGCTGAGTATTCCATAGCCTCTGGTATAGCCTTTTGCGTTGTCTCCAAACTCGATTCAGGGTCCTTCTTCAGTAGTATAATTCTTCAGTAAGTCCTTTTAGTATGTCATATGTCTTGAGCATCCGCTGTCCACATACCAAGGGTCCTTGTGCACCTGCAAAACAGAATTATATTTAGGTACCCTTTATTTTTTATTTTGGGTCCTTAGATGTTAGTTTTGGAAACCCAGATTTGTCTTACGACCCTGGTGGTTTCAAACAATTTCTTCCCACTTTGATCAACATATTTAACCACTGGACTGGAAGATGCTGACTTCTGAGGCTTTATAGGTTCAGGAGTCCAGATCTTCTGAGTAGGTGGACTGCTGACCTTTGCCTTCTGTACGGCTTTCTTTTTCTTCTTCTGACTCTTAGGTCCTCTTCTGACTATGGGATCATAGTAATATGACCCATACTGAGCTGGATGTGTCAGCTGCGGAGGTCCATACTGATCAACCCACTTAGCTTTGCTAGTTTCCCCTTAACTGAACTGGGGTGATTTGTACTGATCTTTTTGTCAGAATGCTGATAGCTGGGATGAGGTGCCTTCATCTTTTGTTTGTTCTTGGCTAGGGGGTTCAGAATCTCTGTGTTGATGGTCTCCCCTTGAACAAACCTATCAGCTAGTCGGTTTTCTGAGCGTACGGGGGCAGATGAGGAGGCTCCATGGCTGAATCCAAGTCCCTCCTTGCAGTGCTTAGGCTTGTTGCTTGCTAGCATTGCCTCAAGCTTCTTTCCAGCGCCCATGTACCGCTCTGTCATCAGGTTTCTCCAGACATCATCGCTTTTCTTTAGCAGTTCATGCTCAGTCTGAAGTCCTAACAACTCTTGCTTCAGTAGACTCAGTTCAGTATCTTTCTGAGTCAAGTCATTGGTCAGTACTGAGATCTGATTTTCTTGATGCTGAGACTTGGCCATCAGAGAGTTTATCTCCTCCCTGAGTCTCAACACAAGTCCTTCTGACTCAGTAGTAACCTGATTCTCCTGAGAAAGTCTCTGATTCTCCACTTTCAGGGTATCCAACTCCTGAAGAGTCTTACTGAGTTGCATACTCATCTGAATCTGCTTGTCGAGTAGTTCTTCGTATGCGATCGCGACGTCCAGATTCTCATCTGCACCTGAAATAGTGTCGTGTGTGCAGTGTGAAGAGGAGTTAAATGGAGCGTGAGAGTTTACCTCATCCTCTTCTCCTGCCATGAGACACTTTTCAGCGTCTTCTTCAAGCTCTACGGCCATGAATGCCGCTTCATCCTCTGATGAATCCATGAAGGAGTCAACTTCATCTGAGTCACTTGAGAGTTCACCGACGATATAGGCTTGTCGTTTCTTGATGAACTTCTCCCTTCGAGCTTTGCGTGCTGCTCTTTCAGCAATACTGAACTCAGGACAATCATACTGATAGTGTCCTGGCTTCTTGCAGTTATAACAGGTAGTGACTCTCTCTTCTTTGCTCTCGCTGTCTTTCAACTGAGCTGAGTCCTCTTGTTTCATGCATTCAGAATTATGTGAGTCAGGAATGCACTTAGGTGTATACTCAGACTTACCCTTGGAGTCTCTAACGACTCTTGAGAGTTTTCTACTCCTCTCCTTCTCTTTCTGATACTTCACAGCAAGCAGCGCGTTCTTCTTAGCCATGTTTCCTTCTTGAAGATCACTAAGTGAAGGTTCAACCTTGCTAGACACCGGAGCTGCTGTGCTGACTGATACTTTAAAAGCATGGTCGACTTGGGTGTCAGCTTCAGCTCGCTGCTTCCTTTGAGGTAGACCAAACTCGAACTCCTCAGCTTTAAGTTCTGAAAAGATATAGTCAGGAGTAACAATATCTAAATCAGAATGACGCAGTAAAGTAGCAAAGGGAGTCCAGTGACCGTCTGGCAGTGCCCTCAAAATTTGAGATTCATCTCTCGGTTGGAGAGCGTCTTTCCCAGCCCGTTGATAGAGTTCATCAGATCCGTGAATCAGACGTTTAGATCTTCAATGGAGTCACCAGGCATAAGAGACAGTCTCTCTAGCTTCTGAAGTTCTAGCGCAAGTTTGTTCGCTTTGATCTTCTGAGTCCCCCGACTCAGTAGCGCTAGAGCATCCCAGAGTTCCTTCGCAAACTTGCAGTCCTGAACTCTTCCGAGATAAGAATCGCTCAGAGTGGTCAGTATGGCTTTCCTGGCGACTCGGTCTAAGTTGTGAAGCTTCTTCTCCTCAGGGGTGAAGAGACTTCTGTCTTTTGGGATCTTCTTCCCGGTCACCATTCCTCCTCCTTGTGCTGGGTCCTGAGCTACGACGCTATCAACCATCGGAACGATAGGTCCGTCTTCTAGAACCTCTGTCATGCTGTCATGGAGGGAGGTCAGATGTGCCTCCATTCTGACCCGCCATACTCCATAGTTCTCTACTGAGAACATGGGTATCATCCTGATTCCTGACATATCAGACATGATATATAGTGATATGAATGAAGAATGATATGCAGTGAAAATGTTTTCCGGATCCGTTCAAGTAGACCAGTTTCAGAATAACAAGAGTCTTAGAGAACTCCTGCTCTGATACCAATTGTTGGTTCTGAGAATAAACGTTCAGGTGTAGGGGGGTGAATACACCTAGAAATCGATTTCTCAACTTTAAACGCGAACAGTCCTTTTCAGGAGAGTGTCGTACTGAATAGGTTTAGTAGACCAAATAAGCTGTTCTGAATCGCGTGGCAGAGTGACTGACTTCACTGAGGCCTGCTAGTTGACTAGAGTCAGAATTCAGTACCGTTCAGCTGAAGTTCAGTAGTGCGGAAATGTGTAGGCCCAAATTCAGTTGAGTATAGAAAACGTTTTTAATAAAGCAGTTTCAGTATGTTAGTACAATCGATTAAGCTTGCTGAAACTCAGTTGAATGATTTTAGAAATGTTTTCAGTATGAACAGTAACCAATGCAACAGTTAGAAAAGAAAAACGAACACAGAACACAAGTAGTTTTTAAAGTGGTTCGGATCCAACAATCCTACGTCCACCGTCCCGAATGATCAGGAGGCTATGTATTATACTGAGATAGTCTCAGTTGGTTTGTACGCTGGACAAACTCTGGTCTTGAGATTTATACTGAGCAAGTCTCAGTTTACAAGGTATCAAACTAAGTGTTTAAAAAACTCTCCAACTATGCAGGAGTCCTTTACAATAAGGATCAGTTCAGATATGAACTCCTTCGTCTAAGTTATGGATATGATCAGCTGAGCTTAGGTTAGAGGGATAGGGAACGAGAAGGTGGCTTCTAGAGCGACGAACGGTTAAGTAAGGACTTAGGTTCGTGTTCAGTCGCTTGGATACTAGAGGCTTTATAACTCTGGTTCAGCTTGGTTCCCTATGAGCGAGTATATCGTCTTTCGCCAGAGATTACTCTTCGAACTTCTTGCAGAAGACTTTGAACGTTTTGAGTTGCTCGTGAATGCTCGTGTGTTCGGTCTGTCTTAGGTGAGCTTCAATTTGAATTGGATCCCTCTATTTATAGAGTAGAGATAAGGATAGATCCGTTGGAGACGACGATCCTTGTGTCTCTCTCTTTTGGGTAGCTAACGGCTCTTTCAAAGTATGGTTGCAGTGTCCTTTCCCTCTATTTCTGGAAAGTTGTTGAATTGCAGCTTTAATCAGAATATGGACAGTTGGCTGCTTGTCATTGGTCGAGGTTCAGGAAAGTAGGTGAGACAGAACAGACTTCAAGGTAGATCTGAAGCTGACTTCTCTCTTCCTCGTATTGACTCTGTTGATTTAGACTTGGTGAATCCTGACAGTCAGAAGACTGTCCAGCCGTTGTTGAGTCTGATTTCTATTCAGTGGCATGCTCCTGCTGAGTCGGCTCTACTGAAGATCAGCTCCGAGTTCAGTGAACTACTCCTATTGAGTTCAGTTCCACTGACTCCTTTCGATATCTTGCTCCCGCCGAGTCCCAGATATGCTGAGTCTTCTACTTCGATGCGAGGCAGGTAATCTACTGGGCGCCTGAACCAGATGAAGAGTGTCTACTGAGTCTGAAACCTCAGAGACAAAAAAGAACACATTACAACTGAATGGTTCATCAGTCAAGATAGGTTTTGGGATCTTCAAATCTTCAGCAAATATTCAGAGCACTAGGCTACTGGGTTATGTCTTAACTGATTGTGAGAAGACTGAATCATCTCCCAACATGTATATTATGCATAATCCACTTATTAACATGTAATTTTAATGGTTTCATATAGTAATAAACTGAAGTATATTAAACATAATCTTACTTCTATTGACAATTCATTCGTGTATCGTGTAGCAATTCATGAAATAAATTAATGAAATCGTAAAAGTTTTGTCCTAAAAATTATAGATCTCTAATATTAACAACATATTACCTATTTCATCATAATAAAACTTATGATGATCAATAATTCATTTAATAGTAATATTAAAACTTTTGTTTTTCAATCTACATGCAAGTTGACAGAAGAATCTGACACATCAACAAACAAATTAACAAATAAATAGTAAACGTATCATAAAAATTCTATATTTTTAACATGAATGATCTAACATATATTACATCCCATTAAAATTCAGAATGGTCGAAAAAAACATAAAGAAAACATGAAAAAAAATTCCTATAAAGCTCATGGACATGCTGTCAAAAACTGGCAGGTTACGAATAATAATTTTTAAAAAATACTTATCATACTTGTAAAATTCTACAAAAATAATAGAGTATACTAGACATAGCGATGAAGATATTCCTAAATGTTCACGACAAGATGACGATGTAAAGATGTGCAAATAATTCTTGAAGCAACTCCTAGCTATATTGGCAGATTTTCGAAAATTTTATGTGATGCTATATTATGAGCGACTAAGAGTATTTATAGGCCTAGATTAAATTATATAATGATCCCTAATAATAAAAGAAATCAAATATATTTTATCCATAATTATTTTCATACTTATATAATTTAGATAGAATTTAGTCAATTAGATTTGATCCTAAAATATATATATATATCACAAATATAATATCTATTTCAATCATAAAGCATAATATAAATACAATATAAAATATTAATCCTTTCATGAATCCTACCAGATTTAGGAAATTCAAAATAAATAAATATTATTCTTCCCTCATAATTCTAACATAATTTATATCTCAACAATAAACAATATAATCATAATATGATGTAAATAAACACATTCAAAGTTCAAAATAAATTTACATAACAAAAATAATTTAATGACAAATGAGATAGATGTTTTAATTTTCGTTTAGATTTCTAAGACGTGACTTATAGAACTAAAACACTTGATAACATGCATGAATAGATATGCAGTGCATTTTATATTGAAAATTTTGGGTTGTTACACTCCTCACCCCCACATTCTTATACTCTCTCACACAAGATTTCGTTCTCTTCCGTACTAAAAAATTTATGATTTTTAACTTTTTGAAAACTTTAGATTATTTGTTCAATTACAACATGAAAAAAAAAATCGATTGTCTCAACTATGTCTTGCAAAATTTTGGATGAATTCTAATTTTTCCCACCAACCACTCCTCGAAAATTGTGTCCATTTATTAGAGCATCTCCAACCATTACTTCGAAACTCAAACTCATTTTTCAGTTTCTATCACATCAATTAGTAATTCATCCCCAACCATCAAACTGAAACTCTAACTCAAAAGTATATTCTTTTTATATTCTTTCACTAACATCTTTTAACTTTACCTATATATTTTTCAAAATTGCACATTGGTACAATCAACTTTCTCGCCACTTAAATATTAATATAGAAAATTTCATTTATACGATAACTTGATAAATAATGAATAATAAATAATAATTCAAATCTTTATTAGGGAAATATTTATTGCACATTTTTTTATAAAATAATGTTAATCCATATAATGTTAAGTTACAGTTATATTATTAAAAAGAAGAAGAAAATCATAAAAATCTTTAGAGATCACATAGCGAAAACTCAAGGGTCGAGCCTCGTCAAAACCTCCAATAGAGGGAAAAGAGTACTCGTCTAATGAACCATACGTAAATAAAAGACATTAATGAGAAACAAACCAAAACTAAGAACCTACACGTAAATTCAAGATTCGGAATTTGTATATACTCATTCCACAAATGTTCAATCACCGCATCTTTAAGTTTGTCATGAGCAGCGTAATTTCTTATTTTGTTGTATCGATCAACAAAATCTTTCAACGAATCTTTATTTGTCGCCATATCGACATTCTGTGGTGGAGTCTCTATTGCAACTTCAATTGGAGCACTAAGATCACGTTCATCTTCAACTATCATGTTACGTAAAATTATGCATGTAGTCACAATATCAAGTATCACTTCTTTGCACCAAAAATGCAATGACCCTACTACAATTGCAAAATGTTGCTTAAGCACACCAAATGCATGTTCTACATCTTTCCCGATGGAATATAAGGGAAGAATTGATTATCTTCCTCCACGTATGTTGTTGCAGCTTTGATTGTTTCTCGTGTTTCAGATCTTTTGATTTGTGTCCCGACCCTTTTCTTCCTCAGTGTGGTCAGAGAACTGAAGAAAAATGATTATTATCTCTCTCTCAATCGCGCGTATGCGTTTGAGAATATGAATGTGTGTATATTGTTTATGAAAAGAATACTAATATATATAGTCTTCAAAAGCCAATATTATATTAAAATTTATAGCCTATTAATTTAATTATATTCCTAATGGGCTTCTACATCAATTGACCCATAATATAATAAATTAATCTGTTGGGCTACATCTATTTATTAATTAATTGGCCCAGATAATTAATTCATGATAAATATCATTATTAAATAATACAAAATACATTAATCTATTAATAATGATTTCTGAGAGACAATAAATAACTAAGCAACTAATTATGTCAGATCAGTGATCTAATACAAGAAATAAAGTCGGGCCTCAAATTAATTAATTATCTATGCTCAGTCCAGAGCAAAATTATTTAATAAATACATAAATACAAATTCATTCCACTAGAGAATCCGTGCTGACTTACCCCTTTATCCCAACTTGAGCATGAGCTTGTATTTTAGACTTAATCGATCCCTGTATTTAAGATAGATATATCCGTTAATTAATTAGGCCCACTGACAGCTAACATTAATTAACATCTTATTATATTCCTGAGTAGTACCACTCAACCTTATTAACACACCTGAACTTAATCAACCGACCGGGTTTAGTGTGCTAATCCTTACGAGTTCCTCAGGAGATATTATCAACTCATTTTACTAGGATACGGTTGCAAGATACAGACAACTAACCTAAGCCACAAATGACTACTAACACCAAAAATACGTAGATCCGGTTGCGATGACGTTCACCATAGTAGGTCAAAGTGATCGATAGCCAAATGCACTCAGCTGAAGTCTTACAAAGCTTACCAGTTAAGTCACCAAGATCTTGGTTCTCCGCTAAGGTCAGTTAGGAGAACACATCGGACTGTGATCCATCAATACACCACCTTAAGTGTACTAGTATAGACAAGCAGTCAAGATAAGCCACTTCTTATCTAAACTGCAGCTTAAACCGACAAATTATCCTTAAGTTGTCTCAGCTGTGATAATTGTTTATAGCTTGTCAGTTCAACCAATTGTGTAGTCTTCTGTGATACCCGACACACTATACAAATCTAACTTTTATACAAGATAAAGGATTACAAGTACAAGTATATATTTATCAGATAGGAGAATAAAATAGTGGTAATGACAAAAACGCATTGTATACAAGCATAAAAACTGCTTCCAGTATACAAAATCTCAACATTTCCTGCATGCTTCTTGTTTCATAGAAAGTATTTGTGCTTCTGAGTACGAGGTTTATGAATTGTTTGCACAATGGTAGGTCACCCCATGTAAAATTCATGTCATTCAGTATATAATGAACTACATGAGCTTTACCATTAATGAGATCATGTAAAAGATGAGATCTCTCTTACACACTGATATCATTATTGGTGTCGGGTAAACCAAAATAAGCATGTCATATCCAAAGATCATAATTTGCTACAACTTCAATAATAATCGAAGGAATTCCACTACGACCTGCAAATTGTCCAGCCCATCCAGTTGGATAATTTTTTCACTTCAAATGCATGCAATCTAGACTGCTTGACATTCTTGGAAACCCACGTTGAGCATCTGCTAGAAGACCATATGCTAACATGCGGAAGACTGGAGTTAATTTTTGTTTTGTTGATAAGTCATACCTTCTAGTACCATCTACTCGTTGTTGAAAGTAGTGATAATGTTCTTTAACTGCATCAGCAATGTGAAGGAACAACGAACTTGACATTCGATATCTCCTACGAAACATGGTATTATTGTACATTGGAGAATCTGCAAAATAATCATTGTACAATCTACGATCAGCCTCATCTCGATCGCGATTGACAACAATATGCCTCGGAACGGAACCCTCATGTGTTCGGCGATTTTCTTCATCACGAAGTTGTTGGAACGTCGTGTTGTTGTTGTCGATAGCAGTCTAATGCTTTTCTTTTTTTGTATAAGAAGATGTGTTACAAAGTTATCAACTTCAGAATCTATTGAGGAAGATGATGAACTATTGTAATTTGGATTCATGCTGCTATATGGAAGAGTTTTTTGCTTAGAGGTCCAATGCAGGCTCTAGAGTAGATTCTCATTCCTAACATTTTACTGTTGAAAAAGTGAAAAAATCGGCATTTTCCAGTTGTATTTGCAGGTTGATTGGAGGTCTTCATCAACTGCAAAACTCATTTTAGGGGATGGTTGAAGTTGCTCTTAATATAATTAAAACTCACGAAATACACATATTAAGAAAGTTTCTTAATCTCCGTGCCGGAACCAAGGGGGACAGTAATAGCGGGACGAATGGAGTACAATATAATTATCTCAATTTATCTGCATATAACTATGACTATCATTGTTGTAATTTTTTTTATTGCATTTCTATGTATTAGTTTGTAATATTTTAACTTATATTGTAATTAAAAATAGTTGTAAGTAATTAATTGTAATGAAAAATATTTAAAAATAAGATTGTGGTTGAATTGTTGTACTGATCGTTGATAAATCATAAAAAATTATTGTTGATGGTTGAGATAAAAAATATTGATATGAAAGAGAGAAAATAATAAAATATTAGAAAGATTAACAGAGCTAGTTGGGATGTTTGCTCCTGGAGGTATTCTTATATTTGAATATTAGCTTTTAGGAATCTTCTTATAATTTTAGTTTCTCTAGATAATAGGATTGTCAATTTGATTAAGATTTTTTTTAACGATGTCAATTTGATTAAGATTTAACCTAACGAAAATGAAATTTCGATTTGTTATTTTGCAAACCATCAAATACGGGTTAGGTTCAGTTGGATTTAAGCGAAGATAAAAATAAAATAAAATAGTATTGACTATGTCTATAGAGAATTATTTTTTAATGAATATTAGTATATGATAAAGCTAAGTTTTTTAATAAGAATATTTTAAAAAAGGCAAAAACTTGTGTGCACCATGCAACATGATCCAATTACTCAATTTTGACCCGCTTTGACCCGTATTTGACCCGTTGACTCGCTTTGACCCGCGTTGACCCGCTGATGTCAGCATGACATCATTAATCCTTTTTTTTATTTTTTATTTAAATTTTTAAAATTTATTATTATTTTTTTTTTAAATTTATTTGTTACGTTTTTTTTCTCTTTATTTTAAGGACGGACGTGTCACTCTTTGTATACGGAAGTGTCAATCGTAATAAACAAAAGTGTCAATCGAAACAAATAATTTTTTTTTAAATTAAATTTTTTTTTCCTTTTTTTTCGTTTTTTTTAACATTTTTTCCCATTTATTTTAAGGACGGGCGTGTCATTCTTTGCATACGAAAGTATCAATTATAACAAACAAAAGTGTCAATCGAAACAAACAGTTTTATTTATTTTTTTCGATTTTTTTGATATGTAAGGCGTGTCATTTGTAATGAATAAATGTGTCATTTATTTTTTATCCAAAGTGTCAATCATAACAAACAAAAATATCATTTGTATTTGAATAAAGTATCATTTATTGACTATCAAATATTTTTGAAAAAAATGCGATTTGTTTCGAAAAAAAGTGTCATTTGTTTATGAAAAAAGTATTAATTGTCTATGTTGTTTGTGTCAATCATGACAAAATAACGTGTCAATGATGAGCAGAGTGTCTGTTTAGGCCATAATTCATAATAGATAGCAGAGTGTCAATTGTCTATGTACGTGTCAATCACGATAAAAGAACATGTCAATGATGAGTAGAGTGTTTGTTTAAGTCATAATTCACAGTAGAGAGCAGAGTGTCAATTGTCTCTGTTGTGCGTGTCAAACATGACAAAAGAACATGTCAATGATGAGCAGAGTGTCTATTTAAGCCATAATTCACAATAGAGAGCAAAGTGTCGATTGTCTTTGTTGTGCGCGTCAATCATGATAAAAGAACTTGTCAGCAGAGTGTCTATTTAAGCCATAATTTACAGTAGAGAGCAGAGTGTCAATTGTCTGTGTTATTTGTGTCAATTATGACAAAAGAAAGTGTCAATGATGACCAGAGTGTCTGTTTAAGTCATAATTCACAATAAAGAGTAGAGTGTCAATTGTCTCTATTGTGCGTGTCAATCACGATAAAAGAACATGTCAATGATGAGCAGAGTGTCTTTTTAATCATAGTAGATAAGAGTGAAACAACATATTTAATAGTTGCCTCTATTCATAAGAAAATCACATAATTCCCTTCTCACTCTCAAATCAAAAGACAATAATACGATTAAAAAATACGATAAAAGAAGAAATATAATGCTCTAGTCCTTACAACCTCTAAGTTAAGCACTAAACTGTAACTATGAACTTTTTTGTGATCAAACCTAAGCGTGTAAAACCAACAGACGAATGACATCTAAATTTTGTTTCAAATAATAAATTAAATACTCCACATCAAAATTGGAAGAACCAAAAATATCAGGGAATCAACGAATCGTAAATAAATGACGAATTGATCAAATGCCAGACAAACACCACTATCATCAAATCAATAAACTAGCACAACCAATCATCTGCTCCACCAAGAAGACTGAACTTGAGAATTACAATTTCAAAAACTTAAGAAGCAAATTCAAGCAATTGTAGAAATTGATTTTGGCGAAGAACTAACTCGACGGCGGCGACGTTTCACTGTTGAATATTGACGAGTTCTTCAGATCTGTAGGTGCATCTATTTTTCGGAGAGAGAAACGCGCGCGCGCGAGAGAGAGAGAGAGAGAGAGAGAGAGAGAGAGAGAGAGAGAGAGAGAGAGAGAGAGAGAGAGAGAGAGATGACGGTGAAAGAGGGGAGAGAGGAGACGACAGTGAAAGAGGGGAGAGAGGAGACAACAGTGAAAGAGGGAGAGGGAGAGAGAGAGAGAGAGAGGACGGTGGGAGAGAGCGGAGGCGGATCTAGAGGATGGCACAGAGGTGGATCCAGCCATCGGAGCAACGGAAGCGGAGGCGCGAGAAGCGACGGCGACGAAGACGGAGAGGAGTGACGACGGCGGAGACAGGGAGGATGGTGAAGAGAGAGAGAGGGGAGTGGAGAAAGAGAGAGAGGGGGGGCAGAGGAGAAAGAGAGAGAGGTGTGATTTGCAGAGAGAAAGAGGGGGGAGAGAGAAAGGGGTAGTTGGGAGGGGAGGAGACGGGAAGAGAGAGGGAGTGTAATTCAAAAAAAAATTAAATTAAATACTATACCGGGTCAAATTCGGGTTAAAATTGAGCAATTGGATCATGTTGCATGTGCAATATGATGCACCCTAATTCATCTCTTTAAAAAATTATGTTCGATTGGGTTCATCTAACGGAATGGTCAATAAAAATCAAATATCGAACTATTTCTTTTTATTCGGTTTAATTGGAAAAACTTCGGTTCGATGGAATTAACCAATCGAATTGATAGTCCTACTAGAAAGATGAAAACTCACCTATAATTAGATGCAAGCTCACTCAAACTCACAATATTATTTGAATATGCAACCCTTGTAAACTACTAGAGATATAAACGTAATGAGTGGTCGGAAATTAACGAGTTACTTGTGGGAATCTTATTGTACCTAGGGCTGTTATCGAGCCGAGCTTTTATCGAATAGCTCGGGCTCGAGCTCGATAAGGCTCGGCTCGAGTTCGATAATATCGAGCTCGAGCTCGAGCTCGAGCCTCATATTGATATTCGATAATTAATCGAGCCGAATTCGAGCTTTGCAATATTCGGTTCGAAAGCTCGCGAGCCCGGCTCGATTAAATTACTTTAGATTTTGGGTATCGAATTCGAGCTTTCGGTACCGAATTCGAGCTTTCGGTCTTGAATTAAAAAATAAAAAAATATTATTTTCTTAATTTTATCGAGCTTTCGAATCGAGCTCGATACCGAAATCGAGCTTTTGAATCGAGCTCGAATGCCATGATTTTTTATCGAGCCGAGCTCGAGCCCGAATATGAAGCTCGTATCGAGCTCGAGCCCGAGCTCGAGCCTGACAAAAAATGGGCTAATCGAGCCGAGCCTGTACAAAGCTCGGCTCGACCCGGTTCGATAACAGCCCTAATTGTACCATTCCATTCTGAATTTTCATGGATTTCAGTTCATCTGCTTTTGCGCTTTTCCCACAACGTTTAACGATTTCTTGCCCATCCCACTTCAAAATCTTGGGAGTATACTGACAAAAGTTCAGGATTTGGAAAAGGGATGGCCAAGATTCTGGCGGTGAGGGCCAGCTGCAGTAACCCTTATCGCACCACTTCTGCGATTATCTCACCGAGAAAAGCCATGGCTTTGTGCTCGAGCTTTTCCCTTGTCCAGTTTGGAGCTAAGCCCATTTCTTGTTTTTCGATTAAACCCCAATTATGTGTTCAAGTTAAGGCCCTTTCTTCTCAAGACTCCAATTCACCTACCAAAGGTACCTCCTTTTGTGTGTTTATAGTTTTGGTTCTTGTTTGATGGGCTTTAATTGCTTCTATTTGGAATTTAATTTTGAGTTTTGTATAATGTATTGTGGAATTACATTGTTGGATCCATGTAATGTTAATGTGTGTTCCATTCACATTCTTGCAGTTTTTTCTTTATTTTTTCGATGTATGGAGGTTGATTCTTTATGTGCATTTAGTCTTTGTAACTTAATTTGGAAGAGGCAGCTTAATCATGATCAGTTTCATGAATTCATAGCAACTTTTTGTGCTTCTAATTGAAACAGCATCCCTAGTCTTGCAAAATTATTACAAGTGAAGATTTTGTAATTTAGTTTTACATCTCAAAATGGTTGCTTGTATTGGATTTTTGTGGCTTGGCTAATGTTTTATAGCTCTAGACTCTATAGCCCATTTGCTAATAATAATTATAGTTCTACGATATTGTCATTGGTCTTGTTCGTGTAAGATCGAGTTCCGAAAGTTATTGATAATGAGACTTACTTAAGTGGATAGCATCATTCTTGCATTTGAATTGGAAGATATAATTAATCATGATACATCATCAAATGTCCATGTTCTATCTGAATATTCATATGATGAATTCTGTATTCAAACAGATGAGGTCCTAACTCGCATCGGTTTCTTGGGCCTCGGAATTATGGGCTCTCCAATGGCGCAAAATCTCTTAAAAGCAGGGTATAAATCAGTTTGCAAGCTGATCAATCATATTTTTCTATAACATGGTAAGGTTTAAGCTTAATACACTTACATTCTCTTCTTTGTTCAATCCCGTTCGATGCAGATGTGATGTAACAGTTTGGAACAGGACAAAATGCAAATGTGACCCCCTTATCTCCTTGGGTGCAACGTAAGTACGTGAATTTCTTTCTCTTTTAGAATGTTGATCCAGTTGTTTGAGCCGTTTTTGGTTTTCAAATCCCCTTTAAGGTCGAGCATAAAGTAGCTCCGTTTGCTGTGAAATGTTTATCCTGTGTTTTCTCCATCCACTAAACTAAAAGTTACTAAAAATCCTCAAACACGTCAATGATACCTTCACGGGCGTATATTTCTCAAGCTAGGGTGCTTCATGATAGTTCAGCTTACATTATCCTTTCTTTTACGCAGATATAAACCCTCACCTGAGGAAGTAGCTGCCTCCTGTGATGTCACATTCGCCATGCTTGCCGATCCCGAAAGTGCAGTGAGTCATTTATTTTTTCCGAGCACATAGTTGCGTTTAGCAATTTCAGCTCATTGATTTCATTCTTTAACCAGGTCGATGTAGCATGTGGGAAGCAAGGGGCAGCTAGTGGTATTGGTCCCGGAAAAGGGTACATTTTCGACTCCCCTAATAAACGATATTTCTGAAAATCTCTCATTTTGCTCTTACAGTTTAAAATGGTAATAAAATTAATTGCGAAAACTGAAATATATTGATTTGGACTTTATATAAAATGATGTGGTGAAACCCGACTCACCTTCACGTTTTTTGAAGTATACTCCATCTTTTTAGCATTTGGACCAGTTGAAAACTTGACTAGTTTAGATTTTGTGTCTACGAAACTAGGTGCCACCAAATAAGCGATTCTATGCTCGTTAGGATATACTAGTTCCTTTAAGCGACACTTTTATTAGGTTTAGTCTGAAATTATATATTCTAGTAGTTGTGAAGAAAGCATGATTCTTGATTGCTTGCTATACGATAAAGAGTTATTTGAACGGGCACACATTTATACGGACTTTCTGCAGTTACGTAGACGTCTCCACAGTTGATGGCCCCACTTCCAAATTGATCAGTGAACAAATAAAATCTGCCGGAGCTCTGTTTTTGGAGGTTTATTTATGACTTTTTTCATCTAAATTTGGATAGAGAAAACACGAAAGTTGTTAACTTGTTATTCTCCTTTTTATCACAACAGGCTCCAGTTTCAGGCTCCAAAAAGCCAGCTGAAGATGGACAGCTAATTTTTCTTACTGCCGGTAAATTTAAAAAAAAAAAAAAAAGTCTTGCTTCCCTTCATATTTTTCAGATCCCAGAAATGTTATTCTTGTCTGCTGCAATCTTTTAGGTGACAAATCTTTATACGAAACAGCTGCTCCGTATTTAGACATCATGGGAAAGGTGATTCCTCAAATTCTGTTACACTTCCTCTTCATGAAAACGATTGCACTATTTTGTGTTTCTCATGTATTATTACACATTTTCTAGTCAAGATTTTACCTCGGAGAAGTTGGTAATGGAGCTGCAATGAAGCTCGTCGTTAACATGATTATGGGAAGGTTCTGCAACTTCCACATATATACTGATAAGCTTCGGCTTTGGTCTTGTCGTATAGCTCCCCTTTCTTTGGAGCTACTCGTTTTGATTGGTTTGGGTTGATGTGCAGTATGATGGCATCGTTTTCCGAAGGCTTGCTTCTTAGTGAGAAAGTTGGTCTGGATCCAAGTATTCTTGTGGAGGTATGTATGCCTTTCTTGAATCACACACATTGTAAGAGAGATGAAAGATGAGAATGTTATAGGTGCAGAGAGAGAGAGAGAGAGAGAGAGTCCATCTTACCATATTAACTTGAAAAATCGTCCTTTTTTTTATTATCTCACGGAAAGCGTACTTCATGCACCCTTTTATGTTGCCTAATTACCAGTGATTTATTGTGATACCCATAAGGTAACACAATGTTTGGCAATCATTGGTTGGAAATATGTCATGCAACGGAAAAGGGGCACGTGAAGTACATTCTCTATCGAATGGCCAAAAAACGGAAAGTTGTGCACATTATTGGACAAAAAAGGGACTACTGTTCAATTACTAGATAAAAAAACGAACACAAACTACATCCGCGGACTATGATTGAAATTTTCACAAAAACTATCCGATGCAACTCGCTTTTTCAGTTCGTCGTGTTTGTGCAGGTGATCTCACAAGGAGCCATCAATTCACCAATGTACTCCATGAAAGGCCCTTCAATGGTGAAGTCTCTCTACCCAACTGCCTTCCCATTAAAGCACCAACAAAAGGTATGCAATCTTCCAACACTTTCTTAATATCCACCCCTTAGCCCTTCTCTTCTCCCATAATAACTCAAACTGAAAGTCTACAGGATCTTAGACTTGCGCTAGGGCTGGCTGAGTCGGTTTCTCAGCCAACCCCGATTGCAGCAGCTACAAATGAGCTCTACAAGATAGCCAAGTCTCGAGGGCTCAGTGATGATGATTTCTCTGCAGTGATTGAAGCCCTCAAAGTGAAGCTAGAGCAAAGATGATTCGGTTTTTGTAGTTTCGGATCGATTGATAATCTATTTTTCGAGCTCCCTTTGGTAATCCTTCTTTTATGTTTTGTTATTGGGTAATTGATTTGATAAATAAAGTGTTACTAATTGATACATAATTGTTTCTCCCTCCCTTCCATAATTCTTATTCACTTTCTTTTCGGTACAGTATTTAAGGAGAATTGTTAGTTGTGGGTTTCATAAAAAAGTTGTGTGTGGTAGTTTGCTAAAAAGGAAAGTGAACAAGAATTTTGGGACAGTCTAAAATGAAATAGAGAGGACAAAAATTTTGGGACGGAGGGATTACTACTTACCAGCATGAGGCGATAAGCGTATTTAGAATTAAAAATTGGGAGTATGATTGTCAATTAGGTTAACTATAATTTCGATTAGACCAAATACCAAATGAAGTGTTTCGATCATGTCTAGTTTTAATCGAAATTTCAACTAGAAGAAAAATTAAATAAAAATTTGTAATAATATAGTTTTTTTTTTTTTAAAATATGAATGTTATAGAATAAAATCAATTTTTAAAATTGAAATATTATCGGTTGACTAACCTATATATAAAAATAAAAATCAAATGTTGAATCAATTTTTTTTGGTTATGCACTTTTTTGTTAACCTATTGAACGACAAATAAAATTGAAAAATAAAAAATCTGCAATTTTAAGAGAAGGAAACAATAGCTCTAAACTTTATTAGATTCAATAAGATTTGGAAGGGTTTTAACATTCCCCTAAATCCTACCACTAATTATTGAAAAGTTAAAACCTTTGATCAACTTACAACTTGCGTATAAAACACAAAACCATACAAATGGTTTCACTGGTAAAAACGCGATATTCAATAATTTAAAAAAAAAAAAAAAACTATAATAATGAATTGAAATTAATATTTAAAAAACGAAAAATAAAAGAAAATACAAACGACACTCTATTCGTCTGCTTCAAACGCTCCTTAGGGTTTTATCAGTTGCGTTATTTCTTTCTCCTTCGCTCCAATTACTCCAAAATGGCTTCCTCTAGAACCCTAATTAGCGCTGGAGCTTCAATGGCGACGCGGTTCCTCAGTCGCGCTTTCCACGCAGGCCCGAATCCATTTCTGACTGCGAAGCCCGAATTGATCGCGGACCCGAAATTGCTACCGTCTCTGTTTGTTCCTCAGTTCCAAAAGCTGGCTCCTTTTCACTTCCCGCAGCCTCTAAACGACGCCGATTCTCTGAGGAAGATCACCTCCGAGGGTTTCCTCTACCCCTGCGGCCTCCCATATCTCCCCTTCTTCCTGCCCGAAGGTAAATTTCATTTTATTGAGTTTTTTTTTTTTTTTTCGAGTTTCTTAATTAGGTTAATTACATTGTTTGCTATTAGGAACTCCGATAATTGAGCTTGATTCTCGTTGCTATTTATGATGTTCATCATAGAACGTGAATATGATGGGGATCTAGACTGCATTCAATTGCATTGTGTGGGCTCGTGTTGCTTAAGGACTACACTTTATGTTTGATTTTTTTGTATATTAGTTATTGATTACATTCGTTAGTTTTATATATAAGATATTGCAGATCTTGTTTGCTATAATCACGGTATAAAGCCAGACATGGGTGTGGATGTAGCTGCTATCTGTACACTGTTGTTAGTTTGAGCTCCCTTTGCCTAAATATGAGAGTCTTCAATTAATTAGGGAATTTGTGTCTTTGGCCATTGATCATTATGTGAACTCGGTAAAGCTCCTCATATGTAGTACTATCTAATCTGATTGGTGATTGTATGCAGTTGCGTTCTTTAATCACATATTCACATAGTTGAAATTTCGGACCTTTCCAGTTTATATAGTTATTAACATGGCATTTGAGGTCAAATTATTATTCTTCCATACGCTAATCTCTTCCTGTGCCACGTGGATGTGCTCTCAGATGTTTGTTCGATCCTTCATCTGTGTTTGCAAACTAATCTTTTTGTTTGAAGTTCCTAATGCTGGCTTAGATTTATTCCCTTGAAAAACTTTAGGTGTACTACGTTTTAGGGTGCTTTTGCGTAAATGAGTCTTTGATTTACATTGGAAAATACATTTTATACATTTCTGTCCATAAACATATGGAATGGATTGTGGTAAGCTCCTTCATGTACATGCAACAATTTCTTTTGTTCCAATTTTGTGGCAAGAGGATAGTTTGTACGGACATTTGAATCATTGGAGTTCTTTTGTACCAGTTTTTCACTGCTAACTTCCTGGGGGAAGTGCTTCCGTATTTGATAACAAGCTAGGTAAATACTGGACGACCCTCAATTCCGTCGAGTTTTTAGCATATTTTACTTTGGCATCCATATGATTTTGGGCATGCGTTTCGGTGGTTGTACTGTTAATTATATATATTTAGTGCGAGTTATAAGGTATTAGTATAGAGAGTGCTGCCTCGGAAGTGAATTTGTACTATTGATTCCAAAGTGGGGAGATGATGTAGTTTACTGCTTCGGACTCTTGTGGCCACATTATGCAGGATGGAGCTACAGTTTAGGCTCACGAAAAATGTGAAAGTTCCCCTAATAAGGAGATGAGGACATGTGGAACCATGAAGCCTATTTTATTCGGCCTAATATGTTGGATCTTATAGTCGGACTCGGACCAATAGATGAATGCATAGTGACTTTTATGACGAGTCTTGCTTCCCTATGTTTAATGACGGTTACTAGTGAGTTGTGTTTGTCATCAATCAATTTCCAAGGAAACAGTTAAACTTGCTATTGTTTCTTTGTAATTTTGTCAATTACTACTTTGTAAAACATTGTTATTTTTTACTCCCAGCTGGAGACGATTCAAGTGAGCCTATGCTTTGTCGTTATGCTAAGAGGACGTACCAACCAAGCAACATCAGGCGCAAAAGGGTGCACGGATTTTTTGCTAGGTAGAACAACTCTTCCCCCTCTCCTCTCTCCAACACCTCAATTTCTGATATTCTTTGCGGTAACTGCATTAATTGTACACGACGTCCATGATCATTAGCCCAAGCTTTGCTTCTATAGACTTGTAGTACTTCTTTAGTGCTGGAGATTGATACATTTTCCTATACTGAACAGGAAAGCCACCAAGGGTGGCCGGAGAGTCATTGCTCGACGTGTTGCAAAGGGCCGGTATAGAATCACTGCATGATCCAGCTTCTACCAAGTTCCAAATCCACATCAAGAGATGACAATTTGGTACTCATAAAGATAGGAGTGCCTTCAAATTGTTGCTTTTAAATTTTTCTTAGATATGTATTGGAGTTTCATTTGCTACATACTGGAGTCATCTACGATTCAGATCAGCAGTACTTCTGTAGCTCTTCTTTTAATAATTGAAGTGGCTAGTTTTGCTTTGTATTGCAGATCTAAGAAATTTTGTTTTTATTTGTGATATAATTTTCTCCTTCATTTAACATTTTGTGGCTACTGAGAAATTCCATAGAAAGAGTGTTATTTAGGCATGCATTCTACTTATAGCCCATTTGGCTCATACATGAAAATTTACTCCAATTCAAGCAAATTTTGTTCACTTACTAAATAATCTGTTTCTTCAAATTTTCATATTTTTAAGGTTATATGCAAGATAGTCTTTGAATAATGGAATCATTCTACTTGTCTTTGATACAGAGCTCGTGTTTGAATCTACCAAGGCTATATCTAAAATTAATTTATTTTTTAATGTTAAAAAGAAAAATGTAAGTAGTGGATGGAACAAAATAGTCTAAACTTCAGTCAGAAAGAGCTACTTTTTTACATGCAACAGTTTATGAACATAGTATTTATTAAAAAAATAGAATGTTTAAGGTTTCTTCTCATCATACACACATTGCACTATTAAATTAATATTATTACATATGTAGTATCGTGGCTGAGCACCCCAGAAAGAAACAAACCCAGGATCACCAAGAGAAGATCCCCCGCTGCTGCACGGCGGCCGCGCGGCGGAGTAGATACCGGAGCTCCCAGACACGGCGGAGGTCGTCGGAAGTACCGGCTACTCAATCTCAGCAATGAGGTTCTCGAGGTACCTCATGGGACTCGGCGGCGCCGCCATGTAGCTCGCGTCAATCCTAGCAACCTCCTCACTAAGCGCCGCCGCCGCCGCCGTACAATTCTCAGCTAAAATTTCCTCAAACAAAGACCCATAGTTATTATAACCTCCATTTTCAAGATTTGGGCCGATGAGAATAGGACAGTTGGATCTGAACAAGAACTCATCATCTTGCTTCATGATGGGGTAGTGATGATATGGGAAGGTTTGAGGAGAGAGATTGTAGAGAGAGAAGGGCTGGATTGGGGGGAAACTTGCATGGAAATTTGCCATCCCATCGAATTGAATTGGGATGAAATTGTTATTAGGGTTCATGAAGAATTGGGATTGATCAGAAGAGGTGGAATCTGAAAAATCTTTATCTTCTTCATTTTCGTTATTTGCTACAAATTTCTTCTTGACGCTGGAGTTCCAGAAATTCTTGACCTCATTGTCTGTTCTTCCTGGCAGATGCTTGGCAATCTGTGCCCACCTGCAAAAGGTTGAGAAAGATTTGATTTTTGGTGTTAAAAAATGTCAGATCATTGCAAAAAGTTCTTAAAAAATTCAAACATAGTATACAAGATTGTTCTTGAGAAATTCTTGCCCACCTGCAAAAAAGTTGGAAATATTTGGTTTTTATGCAGAAGTAGTTAGATTATTTTAGAAACAATTAGTTCTTGAAACAATCTACCAAAGGTTGAAAAAGATTTTAATTTTTCATGCAAAAATAATGAGATTATTGCAGAAACAGCCAGTTCTTGAAAAGGTTCAGACAGATAGTATAAAAGGATTTGATTTTTCATGGTAAAATAGTCAGATCATTGCAGAAAAAATCAGTTGTTGAAAAATCCAAACAGATTTGTTCTTTTCATGAAGAACGGGTCTCATTACTATAGAAACAATTAGTTCTTCAAACAAGATTTCATTTTTCATGCAAAAAATAGTTAGGTTAGTGACAGCTCTTGAAAAAATGTGAGCCCACCTGCTAAAGGTTGGATTTTATAACTTTTCATGCAATAAAAGAGTCAAATCCAGTCAGTTCTTGAAAGAGAACAGACATAAAAAAAGATGGGTTTTGATTGGTTGATTACTTGTTTCCTAGTACATTGTGAAGCTCAACTATGATAGTTGCTTCTTGTCTTGAGAAACTCCCTCTCTTCAGATCAGGCCTCAGATAGTTTATCCATCTCAATCTGCAGCTCTTCCCACATCTTTGCAGCCCTAAATTCAAGAAAATGTTGTTAAGTGTATAATGAATAATACATTGTTAGTGTGTGAGAAATATAATGCGTGTGTGTGTGTATAATATAATGCATGCATGATACATCCATCTCTCTTTCTCTCTTCTCTCTCTCTCTCTCTCTCACCAGAAAGCCTTGGGACTGAGCTCCAACAGCCATGGCCAAAGGTGGAAATATACTTCACTAGCTTCTCATCTTCTTCAGGAGACCACAATCCCCTCTTCACTCTTTGTCTATTGCAGCATGTATGATGATGCCCCATTCTCTCTCCCTATTACACAAACAAGCCAACCTCAAATAATCTGCAAGAACAAAAAATGAAAACAAAAACAAGTGATGATGTATCATGAATCTTGAACAATTAGGGGATGGGGATGGGATTTTGTTTGATGGAGGATATCAATGAAGATTGTGAAATTTAATGTTGAGGGATGTACCATGATGTGTGAAGAGGGCCCTCTTCAAAAGCTGCTGCAATGCATGAAAGAGGGAGAGGATCAAATGGTGTTTTATAGGAAGGGTTTTAGTCTCATGCAGCTCCTTGATTGGGGACCCACTATCTTTCTACACAACGTTCGAGATCCAATGCGATCCTAACCACGGTATTAGTTCATGTTACATCTCGTATTGTACTATGATCTTGGAGAACATATCGTATTGTACTATGATATTAGAGGATTCAAGAGTGACATATATTGTGTAGTATGTCTAATTTTACTTGAGTACTTGCAATAGTATATATATTAAGGAAACAATCATCTAGCAACGATGTATTTTGTATAACCTTCCTTGAGAAAATTTCGATTTTGTTCCTATAATATGGGCTCTGTCCTTTATTTTTATCTTATAACGTGGCTGCATCATTTTAGTCTTGTAGCTTTGTTTTTTAGTCATTCAACATAGAGTGTCGTACTTCACACACCTCTTTTTTGTCTTCTATTTTACCGGTGATTTACTTGTATCGTTACCGTTAAAACAATGCTACCAATGTTCCGGTAAAACAATGTGCAAGCCACCAGAAAAGGGACACGTGAGTTCATAATGAAGACCAACAACGAACGATTGTTCACATTACAAAAGAAAGAAACAGACATAATCACAAGACAATACCAAAAAGGGGTAGAAACCTAATTACATGAACAAAATTGAAATTTGCTTAACTAAATAGGAGGAAGATTTTAATTTTTATGGCAAATATTTGAGGGTATATTATTTATTTAGTGCATTCTAATAATAGTAATTTGTTTTCTCTTCCTAAAGCAAGAAGAGTTGGTGCTAAAATAAAAGAAACATGTAACATAGAGTTCCATTTTCATGAAGAAATAGTGTTGTAGTAACGTATTCACAACTTCATAGCAATTTACAACTCTCTCTCTCTCTCTCTCTCAAACAGTTATGCAATTTCGTCATCATCAGCAAAACATTAAATGCAAGAGATCTCAATGCAATATTGCAAAAGTCCACTTCTTTTCAACCCAATTTTTTCCTATTCATATATATGTTATATGTGTTGACATCAAAAATCAAACACTACCTCTCTATATTCAAAACTAGTGAATTAATAAAGATTAACTCGATCGACAAAATAAAATAAAATTCCCATCTGATCAATAAATATAAAAAAGAGCAATTATATATTTGGCTCGACTCAAATCGACTCGATATATCTGCATGCAAAAACGACAGGTTCCGAACTCAAGGGTGAAATCTTGATAAAGTAATGCCACTTTTGGTTTTATAACCAAACAGAAAAATTGGGACACAAATAATCTTTGTTTGATTTAAGAGAAACTTCAAATGCATGCTCAATTTACTTTTTTCCAAAAAAACAATATTTGAGTTTTATTTTGAAAATGACAAATTGATTGCACATGCAAGAATTAATGAGAGGAGGCTCCATTTCTTGATTTGTGGAGCCATAATGGGACACAAGCTGAGGTTCAGTTTTGTTTTCTCCCATTTTAATTGGACTCTCACAACTCACAAGTCATTGTTTGATAGGAATTAAAGAGTTAAGTCTGAGTCAAGTCGAGCACATTTGTTGTGATTAGTAAGTTATTATATATATACATACATATAACGTCGATATGATAATGAGTTTTTTCTTGTCGTTTCGAAAATAGTAGTTGCATTGGAATTTAAAATTCAAATATACAAAATAAAATGAAGTATTTAACAACAATATTAGGGTTTTGGAAAATTTTCAAATAAAATCCAAAGAACAAGATTTAGGAGGCAGCGGCCTCTACCCGTCTATGATGAAAACAGCATGCAAGAGAATAGCTAATACTCAATTTACTCATAAAAATTAATAAGGAAAGGATTCAGGATCACAAGAGAAGGGAGAGAAATTAAAATTTCGATAGAAAAATAGTCGAAATATACTGTAAAACACAAAAAAAATTAAAAATTACATATAAAAATTGGGTTTGCCACGATTTAGTGGGAAGCCGCACGCACACACCCCACTTGTATTTGCCTCTGAAACTAGGAGTGGATCAAGGGTTCCGGGAAAAGGAGAAATTTGCAAATTTAAGGGGCTGAATAGCAAAAAAGAATCAACTTAATTCGAATGAAATACTCCCTCAGTCCCGGATGAAACGTCCAATTTCTTTTCGGCGCGGTAATTTATGTGGACTTTTGTGTGTTAAGAGAGAGAATGGTGTGAATAGAGCCCATAAAAAGTGACTTTTGAGATAAGTTTATTTCCTTTTTAAGAAAGAGAATATTTGTGTGGGACAACCCAAAATAGAATAGAACGTTTCACACAATTTAGAGGGACGGCCCCACCCATCCTAGATGAAAATAGCATGCAAGAAAATGGCTATCTCCTTCATGCAACCTTCTTATGAAGACAAACCCTATTGTGAGAAAGTCTTCCAACATACTCATAAATCATGTTGTTCCTATAGCTGCAAGTTTCTTGATTCCTTTATAGTCACTATTAGTTTGAATTCATCGATATTTCATGTCAAGGTCGGTATGGAGCTTTAAAAATCGAAGTATGTCCGACTTAAGAGTTTTTTTTTCCACTTGAACTTGACAATACTCAACTCCAACTGTCGAACTAAAGTCACAAATTGACAGCCAAACCATCGCCTTTCCCTTTCACGTGTTCAGTTTGGAACCATCAAAACCTTTGCATGGAAAAACCAGGCATGACATAACCCTCTTCATGATACATCAAATTCTAATGACATGATGGTGACGCTTTGTGCTCCTTTTTTAAGAAAAGAATCATGCCTCTCTTACGTACGTATTTTAATATCAAGTATGGCGTATATATTATGTATTTTCTATGTCTTCAAACATTTATACTAAGTAGATACAAAAACACTTCATATTTTGCGTTGGATCAATCAACCTTAGCATGTAACAAATCCACAAAGTATATAGTTTTGTATCACTCAATAGTATGTAAAATAATGAATCTTTACTCTCTAGACAACCTTAAAATGCGGGACACAAAGCACGACACGATCAACAACAAGAACAACGAGACGTTGAACTCATTAATGGAGTTGAGGAATTCATACATACTTAGTAGTAAGTTGGAGGATAGAGATCCTTGCAGAGATCGACGGAGTATAGGTCGTTATCTGCGCTCCTCCTCGCCCTCGAGAGGGGGCTTGGCTTCCGACGGTAGGGCAAGTCCTCAGTCGAATGCCTCTGCAAGGATTGAGCACCATTTGAGAGATAAGCATGTGGCCTTTGCTTTGCCTTGGTTGATCTTGTGAGGCTCATGTAGTTAGGCTTCGATTCGGTCGACGCATCGCCCGATCCTAGAGTCTCTGAGGTAGTCGTGGACGAGTTTGAGTTTGAGTTTGAGTTTGAGGTTGTGGTCTCATCGTACATCGACTCGGAGCACGGATCAGACGGGGAGGACCGTAGAATTTGGCAACTCATCGGAACCTTCCGTGCGAAGTGGTGGTTGCGCCGTGTTTTGGTCGGGTCGCGGTCGTGCTTCTTGACGGAAGCCGGTGTCGCCTCGGATGAGTCGCTATGGAACTCCTCGATTAGCCTCGTCTCCCACGGCTTTGATGCCATCAAACGCTCTAACCAATTGAGCTTCGCTCCGGAACCGGCCTTCTCTGACCTAGCCGGTGTAGCCATTTTGCACGCACTCTGAGATCATATAACCATGATTTAATCAAAATTTCACATCCATCGACACATGCTAATGAGAATTTAACTCCACGAGAAATTTAACAGAAAGCCTCGGAAGATCGTAAATTTACCTGTTGAGATAGAGCATAAGCAAGAGCCCTCTCTCTCTTCATAGCCCCTTCTTGCTTCATTTGCAGCTTAGACATGACTTCTCCTACTGTCCCAATGCTATCACACCATCCACTCTACAATTTGATGTCAAAAAAAACATTGGTTTCATTCTTATTAACAAAAAACATGTTAAGGAGTTTGTAAGCCCTAATCGAACCTCGACGAGCTTCTTAGGGTCGAGTTGGCTTTCGTGGTCCGAAAGCTCTCCGGAAGACGATTGAGTGCATTGAGCCCTAACTCGGGCTTGAACCCGAACCATAGCTTGCATACACCTTAGGGTTACTGCAGCTTGCTTCCTAACAAGTCGACCACGGACTATGGCTTGAAGCCGAACCAACGCCTTCAACGCCCTCAAAGCCCGCCTCGCCTTCAAACATACATACACAAATTCATGTAAAATGACTGCTTAAGCTGATCACAACTCAAGAAAATATCACATATTGATTCTAGCACTTAATAACACCTCATAGATGGAGCAAGAATCAAATTTTCGAGTTTTTTTCAAGAGCATTCTACACATCCAATTTCTCAATTCATAAGAATTTTCCAAACAAACCAATGACTATATGAAACACCTAAGGATAGATGATTCATCAAAACACTTTCAAATAGGCAGATTGATCTAAAAACATCACATATTTTTCGGGGAAAGAATCTACTATTTCAACTGTAGACAAAAGCAATCCACATATGACATATGAATCTTCCATACAAATGACTATTTGAAGCATCCCATTAATGATTGATTTACTACACTTCAAAACCAAACACACACCAAAAACATCACAAATTTATTACTTTTCAATGCAAGAATCAATTACTTCCAACTCTTCCAATCTCCACAAATTATATGTGCAATTTATTTAATACATGAAAGAGAACATCGAGTTACCAGAAAACCCCGAAAGGTGGTCTGAATTCGAACAGCAGCCCACTCCCTCCGTACCACCATGAAATCCTTAGGTGAAGCTTTAGCCAGAGCAGCCACTGCAGCTGCTATTTCATTATCAAAAGCATAAGAAGAAGCCTCTGATCCCTCAGTCTCCGCCCCATCTCTTGCGCCTTTCCCGCCCTTGGCCACCACTATTCCACCTGATCCACTCCTCCACAACCTCCACTTCTTTGCCTTAACACCTCCTTTCTCCTGCTTCACAAATCAAACAAAGTTCAAGAATTTGGCAACATCCCATCAGGAAATAACTCAAATTGTTGCATTATCTGCCGAAAATTACACAAACTTTAAAGATGCAAAGAAAAAAATTATATTTTCTTTCCCTTCATATGAAATGAAAAAAAAAAGGAAACACACAAAATTAGAACTCCCATGTATCAACAAATTTGCAAATATCTTCAAAAAAAAAATTAAGATAACCTAGATAAAAACTAGGGGGGCTGAAAATAATACACAAATAGATGATCTTAAGCATCAGAAATTTCAATAAAGCATACGCATACTCAAATTTCCATTTATCAAAACAACAAGTGAAAGAGAAATTAAAAACTATTGAGCTTACGGGTTCATTAGCAGAAGCCTTTTTAAGACTGATCAATGATTTAATCCACCTCCCAGAACCACCCATTTGTGCAGAAAGATGAGAAAAACAGAAAGAAACAAAAAGACTGAATTTTTGCAGTTCTTTGTTCTCCGAGGAAAATTCCTTGAATTCCTTCGATGTAGAGACAAAGTAGAAGAAAGGTTTCAGGAAAATTGAGAGGAAAACGATTTCAAAATAATGGAGTGAAGTGGAGCGTGATGTTTGAAATTTTGAAAGTTTGAATAAAAGGGGAAAGGAAGAAAAGTAACGGATAGTTCAAGCGGCTGATACGACGTAGTTTCGGAGCTGATTTGTCTCTTTACATATAATAACTAGGGAAAAGGGGAAGAGAGAATTTGGTAACTCTAATTAAAGATTGTTTGAACTTTCTCTTTTTAACATTATTTCAAATTTGTCTTTATTACATACACGCATATGAAACGTGAGAAGTACAATTTCAGTTTCACGAGTAAAGGGTGTGATTATCTTTTAAACATGGAATTTTCTCTCTCTTTAATATGTGTCACAATTTTTTCCTTTTCTAAAAGCATGTAAAATACTATATAAAAGTAATTCTATCAGACTAATCTTATTATGCAACGAGTTTGATTTAATGATCTATTGGCCGTTCAGATTAGGGGTTGAAAATGACTCTTATGGTATGAAAAACATATTGAGATTGTCGGTATGTTTTAACAATATAACATTGCAAATCAAGAATTCAGTATATACCGTAAAATTCAATTAATACCCATTGTGTTTACGGAGAGGCTTGTATGTATTACTTTCGTATATTCTTGTGTGTACCACACCACAAGAGTATTGACATGTGACATTTCTCATTAAATCAAGCGGGTCATATTTAACACAAGTCAATACGCTTATGCTGTGATACACACAAAGGTATACTAAAATGGTACACACAAGCTTTTGTAATTGTCGTGAGATCAGCTTGAATATAATATATTGTAGAATGAACGTATATCATAAAATGGCAATATGGTACATTGTGAAGAGTGATAAACAAATTTCAGTATAATATCAATATGAGATTTTTCATGCAATATTTTTCGGTAAGATATGTGATAAGTTGAAAAAGTCTTGATACACCATACCGACCCATCCTAGTTGTGGTTCAATATGTGTTGTCTATTTTTCTAAAACTCATATAATTTTTATTTAATATTGAAATTGTAAACTAGCCCATAACAAGTAATGGGCCACTATCTATATCTTCAATAATAAATATGTTTTTTTTTTATAAAAAAAAAAATAATAATAATAAATATGTGTTGTCTCTTTGGGATGACGTAACGGTGAAGGTGACTGGTTGCATATAAGTGGGTTTACCCAATGCGCACTTCGGTAGCGACTACGGATTACCAAAAAACTAATAAGAAGCCAAGAACCTGTGATACTTCGTGCGTTTGTTACCAAAAAGATCGAATTCAAACTAAGATCCAATTCAAACTAAAACCGTTCGAACTGTACGAGGATTAGGTTCCGAGAAATTGATAATTAGCTAATGCAAGAATCAGGAAATTCTTCCTAAAAATAGAATCAAAGAAATTTCTATGGCAGAACAAAGGGGGATCGACAGCCCAGTTTCTAACCCTCGTAAGAATTTCAGTTTAATAGGTTTTTTAATGTTCTCAGATTTATCTTGCCGATAAAAGAGATACTGGTTTACGCGTATAAAGAAGATCTGTAGTTAAAAATCCAATCTTTTAAGGAAAATTGTTATTTTGGATGATGTAAAATTTGATTTGGAGAAATGCTGATTTTGGGTTCATATAAATTGATAAAAAAACAAAAATTTGAATTTGAGTGCTTGAGATAGTAGGTCAGAAAAAAAATTGGTGGGGATTTTTAGTATTTACCTAATTCATGGCAGAATATTTGAGTTGGACCATTGAATTTTGAATTACAGCATTAGGCATTAAATGTTCAGATTTTATCTGATTTGATAATCATATAGTGTTTTTTCTAGAATTTGTGTTGAGACAGCAAATGGAATTGGGAAATTATGTTATTTGGCTTCAATATTAGTATGATATTTGTGTTTTTGTGAATGTTTTGCTTGTTAATTGTTATGGATGATGGTCTCATCAAAATGATGTTTTTGATTGTGGTGTTTGTGATGTTAGAGCTCAAGTTCGACTAGTTTAAGTGCTTCCGAGCTTGATACGTATGCTTTATAAACTCATTTGTAGTGAATTATACAGTCAATGAGTTTATTTGAGCTTAAATTTGATTTGGCAAGGTGTGCTTGAGCTTTATAGTTTCGATTTGAGCTAACTTGAACTTATCTGTAGAACATATTGAATACGGACCTAAGTAAAAACTCAAATGAGCCTGCTACAGAGTATAGAAAGAGTTGTTCTTTGTCGATTTTTGCATATTATGTATGGAATGATCTCTTGAAGGAGAGTTCGATATTTTGAATTCAAATTCTGTTCCTATTTTGCTTAGACAATGCAAAAGAAACACACGGAACGAGTAATGACATCGATGAGAAGACTGAGATCAAAGGGCCGGGTGTTTTTCAGGGCATGAAGGAAGAGGTTGAAGCTGCGGTCCATCCCAAGAAATAGGTTTTTTCCATGACTCGTTGCTTTCTTGTTGATTTTATACGTCTTGGTTGTAGAGTTAACGTTGTTTTGTACCCATCGGCCTAATTTTATCAAGCGTGCCTTTGGAGTATTAGTAATGTGTTACTGTATGACTGCATTTAGAGATTTCTGGCTCCTATATGTTATGTTGATGTAATTTTTTTGGTTACTTTTGTTATCTAGATTGAGTAATGCACTTATGAGTTGTTGGTTACTTAGATTGACGTTTCTAGATAAGCAATGTTTTCTGCAATCAAATTTCAAGAATGTAGGGTGGTATGTAGATTGTCTGTTGCTTGTGAATAATTTGGAAATTGTGTAGGAGTTTGTCATCTATTAGGTTATCAAAAACAACGAAATGTACATTACCGATGTATTTTACATAGGATGCACTTCGAAAATGAGAGTGTTGATATATTTCGAATATGTAGTTGAGCTCTTATATCTGTGTAAATATCGATTTTGGTCATTTAAATATGGCTTGTTTTCGATTTTGGCCCTGTATTGTGTCATTATCCGTTTCTAGTCTTTTGATTCGAAATATTATTTCTTATCCTTCGACAGAAAGTGTACTTCGCGCTCCCTTATTCACCTTATTTACATTGATTTATTATGTTATTAGTAACTATACTGGTAACACAATGTTAATTAGCCACACGTGTCAATGATAGGAAATATATTTTTGCAACAGAATCAAAATCGAAAAGCATCACAGTACTGAAAGAAAATTGAAATTTTACTCATTATCTAGATAACTGTCTTGAAAAGAAATTATTAAATTATTAAAAAGAAAAGTCGAAAAAAATTATTTTGATGAAAATTGTTACTTCACCTGGTTAACTAACTTACTACACCAATCTTTTTCCAGTATTGACTGAATAGAGCCGGCAAAATGGGCCCGACCCGGTGGGCCGGCCCGGGGTACCCGAAAAAAGGGTTAGGTTGGACTCTAAAAATAGAAGCCGAAGGTGTGCTGGGCTTAAAAAGCCCGCCCAAAAAACCACGGGTTCTATGGGCTTTGGGCTAAAAAAACCCGGGGTTTTTGGGCTAAAAAGTCCGCCCGAAAAAAAATGCATAATTATTAGATAATATTAATATTAATACATAAATATAAATGAAAAAAAGATGGGAGAGAAAAACTTATCAAAGAAAGATTCAAAATGCAATTAATATATGTTGAAACTTGACGATTTTAAGTTGTTTATTGTCTTAGTTTGAATTTTTGTAATGTTTACTTGTATACGGCTTTGAATTTTAATATTTATTTGTACTTAAATTTATAATATGATCTATTTAGTTTATTTAATCACTTCATAATTTATATTTTATTCAATATTAATATATTTAATTTAAATTACATATATTAATTTTATTTTTATACAACAAATATATAATTATAAAAAAAATATTAAATAAATTAGTGGGCTAAGTCCGTCTGCTCGCCCGAAAACCCGGGGTCGGATTGGGCTTCATAAATTATAACCCGGTAAACTATCGGGCGGGCTCGGGCGGACCCAAAAATTAAGTTGGCCCGATAGGCCCGGAGTTGGGCCCGCCCGTCCGCCCGCCCATTTTGCCACCTCTATGACTGAATGAATAGATGTACAAGACTAACACATTGATAGAATCTTTTTATTTTATTTTTGTTTTTGCAGCTTTTATCTCTAGGTTTTACTTTTTACTGCTAAATGGAATGTAGATTTCAGACTGTCAAAAAAAGGAGGCGCTGATCTGAATAGACCTTGCGTGTATTTACTGCCGTGGTAATTCAAGATAAAAGTTATTACCATTTTTATCTGCATTCAGAATTTATAGAATCACTTGTTCTTGAAGCAAAAACCCTCTTCTACTACTCTACGAATCTTGTACAGTTTCTGAGATGTGGGTTAAATTTCTTTGTTTTATTTGGGTAAAGAATTTTGGCCCTCTTCTTATATTCTCTAATCTTGCATGGCTTCTTGCATCTCTCTCTCCCCTCTCTCTCTCTCTCTCTCTCTCTCTCTCTCTCTCTCTCTCATTTCTTGATGAAGAGTGAAATGTTATGTTTTCTTGTTTTGTTTCTGCAAATTCTTACTAGTTTGGTTGGAGCATCAATGAGAAATTTGGATCTTCCAAAAGGTTTTGCTCTTTATATTCTTCACACAAGTGTATATATATACAATGTATATTGTGTTTGAATTTTGTTTCTATATATAGTTGGAATAATTCTTTCAATCATACATATTAACGGATCCAAATGAGCGTGTCAATTCTCGATGTTCTAGTCTATTTTTAAATTATGATTCCGCCCCTTCTAGTTTAAAATCGCAGATCTCGCTCTTTCATATTCATATTTCCTAAATGGGTTTTTTTCATATATAGCCAAATTATGAAATTACAAATATAGCAATCTCCCTCAAAATTGCATCGACCCATGGCCAATATAGGGTTTCTCTCCTATTTTTGGCTCGTTTTTTGTTTTCTGCCCATTTACTGTTAGTTAATTATCTGTTTTACCATTTCAGCTAAAACTGTTATTAATATTTTTACTTTAATTATTATTATTATTACTAGTACAATTATTAGGACGATTATAGTAATAAAAAAATATTAAAATTGTGATACTAATTACGATGAATATGTCAAATTTTGATTTAGAATGAAATAATAAATTTAATAATATTGTGCGTCATAATATTATTAGTACTAAATCACAAAGACTTGTGTGTCACACAATATACTCCCTTGTATGTCACACTTTATAAGGTGTTGACATGTGGCATATGTGGTCCACCATAATTGATTTTGATTTAATTATTTAATTAAAATGTATTCCACATGTCAAATGATTTGTGGAGGTGACATATAGTGGAGTATAATTATGTGACACCAAAGTTTATTCGGTACTAAATTGGTGAAATTATTAATGAATTTGCTTGAGATAAGATGCTTATTGAATAGATACCCCATCATTCAATTTTAATTAACTATTTCGATTGAGACGAACACTAGTCTCAAATGGGCAGAAAATCCTATATTTACAATTTTATAGTCTATTTTAGTTATATATACAAAAAAAAAAATATTTTTTAAATTGATCTATCTTCATACTAATACAGTAATCCTGTATTAATGCTGGAGACGCTACCTTTAAATCAGAAGGTATATATACTCGACATCATGGCTCAAAAATATCTATTCAGCTACTTTTCTTTACAACTTTATGAAAATCATAATTTATTTAATTCTTGATCTTGCATCTGAACTCTGAAGGGAGTGAGGGCAGGGATGGAATTAATAGAGGAAGCAGGGGCAGAATAGGTAATCAAGGCATTCCTTCCTTGTGAAGCGATTCAGGTGCCCATGACGACGGGCCGGGTTCGGGTTCGCCCGAAGACTGGAAATGCAAATGCGGGCCTGCCTTCTACAGCCCGTAATCAGAACTCCGGATTTAATTAATTTTGTTATGATGTAATCCTGATTTTGTTATCCTATTGCCATTATTATTTCACTATTTAATAAATAAAATGTTTTAATCAATTTCTAACACCTAGATAACACAACACGAAATACATGATACGAGACACCATACATTAATACAATTAGATATGGAATGCAATCATTTCTCAAAAAATTAGGACACAATGCTACGTACATAAATAGGGTACGGATTTAGTAGGAAAGCATAGTTATACAAAAAGTAGGAAATATGCATATTTTTCCCTTAATATAAAATATATAAGGAATATGCATTAGGAATATTGTAGAACATATTCAATCTAAATCATTCAATAATAAGATGAAAGGTGTCGATTGATTCTTATTTCTTATTTGAAGTAGCCTTCCTACATGATCCGTTACTATATAAATATATATACAATCAATTATAAAATAAAATTAACAAATTTCAATCAAATAATAATAAAATCTCAATACTACATGTGAATTTAAATAATAAAAATTTTATTAATAAAATTCTTATATGGCTCAGCAATAAGGATTACATTATATCGATAAGCTATATTGAGAGTATTATTCTATGTCCAATATGCTGTATTAAGATTTTTGGAGTGTCCGATAAACAATTAAGGCAAATAGGCAATTTAAATTAACACCTAGTTTGGGCTTCAAAAAATGTCCATGCATTCAGAAATCGGCCCGGCCCATCAAAAGAATGAGCCCACAAATAAAAATCAGCAAATTCTGCTTCACATATTTCAGATTCAGTGCTTTTTCTTGCAATCTAAAACTTCTCTCTCAAAATCAACCGTCTCGCTTGCAGCCATGGCCACATTCCTCAGTCATGTAAGTTTATTTACGTTAATTCGTTCATAATTTTGTTCATCGCTCTGATTTGCAAGATCAATTATGTTTTTTTTTCTCAATTTGAGGATTTTTTTTTATCATTAGAGATCTGAATTGTACGCATTCTCCGCATTAATGCGATTTCTGCGTCTCGATTACGAATTTATTTTGAACTTATCGCTTTTGCGAGTTTTTCGGATCAGTGCTTGTAGTTTTTTGTGGAATCAAGCATTTTGGTCGCAGCTTCTTGTTCGCGTATAATTCTAGTTTTTTTAGATGGTTATACTTATTTTGGAAGTTGTAAGATTAGCATGATCTGATAATTTCTACCATGTGTACCTATGAAATCTGTTTCTTGCTCGGATTCACTATGTATGTAGTAGTTTCTGATGATTAATTAAGTTTATTTTGGCAACACTTTGTGGTTGTGATTGGATCATGCAAATGTAGGAGACTTGCCCCACTGTAAAAAATATACTTTTGTTGGATTCTGAGGGTAAGCGTATTGCGGTTAAGTACTATTCAGATGAATGGCCGACGAATGCTGCAAAGCTTGCTTACGAAAAATCCGTTTTTATGAAGACTCAGAAGACTAATGCTCGCAGTGAAGGTTTATTTTCCATCTTCACTTCTACTTGTGTTTAGAAATTTCTGATTTGAGCATGTTATGTTTTATTGTGCAGCGGAGATAATTATGCTGGAGAACAACATCATCGTGTATAAGTTTGTTCAAGATCTCCACTTCTTTGTGACTGGGGGTGATGATGAAAACGAACTGATCCTAGCTACTGTTCTACAGGGCTTCTATGATGCTATCACCCTACTCCTCAGGTGTATCCCTCAATGTGGTTGAAACTGCCTTGTGTTTCTATCTCAACTTTGCTGACTGGTTCTTTTCTTCTGATCGTCTTTTCGTGCGTTAGGAACAATGTGGACCAAAGAGAGGCTCTTGAGAACTTGGATTTGATTCTTCTGAGCCTTGATGAGATTGTGGATGGAGGGTAGGTTATGACCTCCCGTCTTAACATTAGGTTACACCGCATCGTTTTAGGCAAAAAAAGCTCCTTACAAAGAGCTTCATTTGTTGGGAATTTAGCGTCAATATGCTGCAGCCTTTTTCTATCGTACTGTTTCTAATTATTATCATGCTAGTTCATCGAATGTTGTCTAGTTTTGCTTGCATCTTTTAGTTTATTCTGGTTCCTGGAGACTTCCATTGCATCTGGATCTTTTCAAAAACAGTCCAAACTTCAACTTATGTTTATTTTCATTCCAAGAGTGAAATTTGATTGTTAAAATTAGGCTAAGCTTCATCGTTTTAGGCAAAAACCCTACTTACAAAAAGCTGCGTTTCTTGGAAATTTAGTGTCAATATGCTGCAACATTTTGCTATCATACTTTGATTGGTTTCTAGTTTTGCTTGAATATGTTAGTTTCTTCCGGTCCATCTGCTCAACTAAAGACTTTCATTGCATCTGGATCATTTAAAAAACAATCCAAATTTCGATTTAGGTTTATTTTCATTCCAAGAGTGAAAATTTGATTGTTAACTTCCTAATATTGTGTTCCTATCTTGCAGAATTATTCTAGAAACAGATGGTAGTATCATTGCTGGGAAAGTAGCCACACATAGTGTGGATGAAGGTGCACCGTTGTCAGAGCAGGTGGCATTGCATTCCCATGCTTTCGGTTTTGATTTTACGCTGTCATGTTTATTACTCGATTCTCTTGTGAAACTATGCAATTCATACGAATGCGCTAAACATGCTTCGTGTATGATGGTGGAGTAATAACACAACATCTCCACCATCTTTTCATTTCAATGCAATCTCAATGCCTTAACATGGTACTTTACTGCAGACGATATCTCAAGCTCTGGCCACTGCCCGCGAGCATTTTACAAGATCCCTTCTGAGATGAAGCTTCTCACTACAGGAAAGCGCGATTCTTTTGATGATTCACTATTCTTTAGTGCTTATGATTCTTTGTTTGAGTTAATCTTCTTTGGCCATAGATCTATAACTACTTTTATGATAGTTCTTGTTCCTGTTTGTCTAGAGAAACGGCATCTGCTATCACATTTGTTTACTCAATTTCAAATTGAGATTGTGTTTTTACTTCTGAGAAGAAGAAACAATCTTATTAATTGAAACATCATTTTTATTTTGGGGGGATTTTATGTCAAGAAGGTAGATACATAGTAGGTGGTTTTAAGTATGGGTGACAGTTAGATCTGTTGGGATTTGATACGATAATGTAATACTTTATCATGTAAAGACTATGTCTGGGCTAATACCAACTTCAATAACATTTAATTAGTGTCCGTGTTCAACACGATACGTACTAGGATGGTAACTTCCGGTGAATTTGTAATTACATGTTTTTTTAACCACGATTTTTTGTCTGCTCCAATTGGCAAGTACCCAATTTGATTGAATTATTATAAGAACGAAAATAGAACTAATCCTAATAATTTTCTTACTATTTCTTATTTTTTATGGCTAATTCCGGCCTTTAATTAATTATATTGAATCCACTTTCATCCTAATGTTTTGTACTCTTCCCCCCAAATAGATGAATGATAGTGGCTTCCATCTTCCAAGACTTATCAAAAGTAAACACTCTCCAAAAACAAATAATTTTTGAATTTATGACTAGATTGAAAACCTAGAAAAAATCGATTCCCAAACAAACTAATCACTTCCTCCACTTATATTTAAGAAAATTTTGATTTTGATACTTTAATGTGATTGTGTCTATTTTTGTTTAATGTAATATGAACAATTATCTATTTTTCATCATTATGATAGAGTGTACTTTAGTGTCTTTTTTCCGTTATGTCGCATATATAAGACCAGTAACATGTGTATTTAACATTGTGTTATCGGTAATTGAAGGGATTATCGGTAATTGAAGGGATTGTCCGTAACACAATAAATTATTTTCAATCATAGTATAAAAACACAAACGCTTTTTGTCGAAAAAATAGACATAACCACATTGGAAGATCATAAGTATTGTAAAGCAAATCCATAGCTTTTCCCCTAATCACATGAAGCAAACGTTATCCTTAACAAATCAATCAAAACAATGTATCGTGAATAGGGATGGCAAAATGGCGGTTCGGGTCCGGGTATCATACTACCCGAACCCGCCCCGCGCAACAGACCCGCGGCCCCGCCCCGCCCCGTGGACCCGTACGGGTCTCTTCTTCTGGCCCCGGAACCGGACCCGCACGGGGCGGGTCCTACCCGCCCCGCCCCGCAATTTGTTTTTTTTTTTTCGACAACACGGGTCTATATAGGTCTACACGGATCTATACGGGTCTACACGGATCTACATGAGTCTACACGGGTCTACATGGACGGGTCTAAACGGGGCGGGGCGGGTCTGCGGCCGAAACCGGAACCGCCCCGGACCCGTTACAGGTCGGGTCCGGAACTGCCCCAAGCTCGTACGGGGCGGGTATTACCCGCCCCATCGCGTACGGGTCCAGGTTGGGTCCGACGGGTCCGGGTCCTTTTGCCATCCCTAATCGTGAATCGCACTTTTTCTTTCAAATATGAGGTAAAGGAGAAGATAATTAGTTCCAAAAATAATAGAGTTGTGACTTTTGATATGAGGTGGGTCATGTATGATTTTCCAAGCAACTTCCCACTTTAACATATGATTTAAAAAGTATTGGGAGATGTAGGGACCATTATTTTAATTATGACCCATAACTTTCCCAAATATCAAGACTTAAATACACCCACTACTTTTGTCTCTACATTTTCAATTAATCAAAACATTCATTTGCGGATAAAATGTAGTTTGAATCATTCATTTAGTGTTTGTTGCATTTTGTTAGGTTTTTAGTGTTTGGTTTGTTTTGAGGATCAATTAATATATAATGGAATAGTTTGATCTTTTTTTTACATTTTATTTTATTTGCATGAGGTTATGTTTTGTATAGTTGGAGGAGCAAATTCAAAATTAAGAATTAATGCGAGATTTTCAATTGAAAATATGAGAACGAAATAATAAATTTTCAAATAATATAGAGAAAACTCGATATTTTGCTATGTTTAATAGGTGCGCTCTTTGTATCTTCATAAAGTCTACAATAGTTTTGACACTAAACTTCTATTTCAGCGATATTTTTATCATTCACAAGTTAATAAGACTCATTTCGATTAGTGGAATTGAACCTCGAGTTATTTTTATTTAGTTAATGTTTTGAGATTGGTTTAATTGATCATTCATGTTGTTCTTCCAAGAGTATAATCTTTTAATTTTGGTTATCAATTAGCTATAAAATAGGGTGAGAAGCAATTCCATGATCCTACAATATTTGATGATAAATATGTCTCAAACTAGAAAAGGAAGGATACAAAAGTGGGTGTGTAAAAAAGTCCCAATTATGCTCCCTAGAGAGACCCATTTTACCAATGCAAATTAGAATAATAATAAGTAGTGGTGAAGAAGTGTTGTTCATTATTGATGTAAGAATTAGAAAAGAAGCGTTAAATGGGTTTTTATTATTTTATTATTGAGCGAAACTATTGTTCGTTTAATTAATAGAATATTGCCTATTATACCAACATAATATCTTTTGCTCCATAATTCGTACTACGCTATATTAAATGTATATTAACGAGTATATATAACTGAAGATTTTGTCTCAACCATTTTGTTCTACTATATACATACGCCGATGCAAGGGGTGTCATACTCGGCTACTGCACCATCATATAACTTGGTAAACCAATTAATTACTTTTGGTTCAATTTGAAATTCATAGTTAAATTTTATAATATTTGTATTTGAATACAACTATTTTAATTTAACTTATAAAATATTTGCATCTTTTACAATTGTTAAAAAAGTTTAGTAATAAATGCATATAAATTATGTCATAATGTTAATAATTTATTAAAGGCGCTAATTAAATAAAGTTCCTAATTAGAATTGTTAATTTATGAACTTAATATACATAATATTAATTTTTATCCATAGTAGACGCGGATAATTTGGGAAGTTATGGTAATATTACTTAAAAACACTGTTAGGATCACTAAAATGGTGCTTTAATTATTAAAAAAAAAAAGCCACTTCTAAAGATTACCTCCATAAAATTCCGAAACAAAGTTAAACATCTCTAAATTAATATAATTAGAATTATACTATTTTAGTATTTTGTAGAGATATTAATTAATTGATAAATTAATACCTATTAATTTAAAGAGTGTTCTCGCAATTCAACAAAATCAACTTTTAATTTGATGGATATAAATAATTATAAATTTATTTATGTATCATATTTAATATCATTTTACTATTAATAATTAATAAATAATTGATATTTACAATGAACACTAAAAAATGGAGTGGATTGCAATTGACTTTTAAGTAACAATAAAGTTCACTGATTAAACAAAGTTTATTGTACTTTTATTTAAAAATATTCAATATATAATAGTGATAGAAAATACTATATATATATATATATATATATATATATATATATATATATATATATACATACGGCCACAGGTAAGAAAATACTAAAATACTTATTACTCCTAGAACTCTTTACAATTTTCTGGTGCAACTCAAGATAATAAGACGAATTTTTTTGGATGCAAATAGAAAAGTTAGAGATTCAATTAGATTTAAGTTTCAAAGAAAAAACAATAACACTAGAATCAAGAATTTGTCAGTGTTATTGCTAGTTTTAAGTGATTACTAATTTATGATATTAGCGAGACTATGTATTTATATTGAAGTTTTTCAAAAATTATTATCTTATTATCTTTATCGAATTTAATGATTTTTCACCTTAAGCGAATAAGGATCGGAGAAAATTATTATCTTATAGAGATTATTAATTTATCAATATTAAATTATAGAGGTTCTACTATAGTTTCGAATTGAATTATGTCAATTATGAATTAATTTTAAATAAAACATTCAAATAGTATCGTTTATAAAATATTCCAATAAAGTGTTTAAATAATTTCAATATCAATATCGAATGGAATATAATTTATATTTTAAAACTCGATTATCAAATTAAATTCAATATTACTTTGTTTAAAAAAAATTGTAAGGTATCTCCTAAATCCTAATACTAATAAATTTTATTTAACACTCAAAATCATAAATTATAATTCCACCTACTATATATATATATATATATATATATATATATATATATATTTTTATTAAAAGGTCGTCGTCGGTGACAACCAAAACTATTTGCTGTCTAAATAAAAATTGACGTTGAACGTGGGAAAAAAATCTATCAATATTAAATACGTAGGAAACACGCCAAAATGACTACAGTAATGGCCTCAATTCTGATAATTGACGTAAAACTAATTCATATCCTTAAATTTTTACATTAAACTCGATCATATCCTTAATCTTTACACTATAGTTTTTATTCCAACTTAATTACGATCGATTAAAAAAAATAATTAGATTGGCTGATATCGCTTTAGGCCAGCATTTAAGTGAAAGAAAAAGCCGACGTGATGGAAGGAAATACGTGGGCCCCATCTAAATATGCGTCATCTTTTTTCTACTAATAGGAGTACATAATAGCAAGACCAAGAACGGGGAAAAGTTCATGGACAAATTTCTGAGTAATATTATATTCATGTAATTTATTGAAAATTACACATATACTCCCTCCGTCCCATATTTGTTGTCCCTTTTCTTTTTGGCACGAAAATTTAGGAGAGTGGTTGGTTGTGAGTAAGATGGTGGGGCCCTCAACTAAAGTGTGGGTAATAATTTGCTATTTTAGGAAAGGGGACAACAATTGTGGGACGTCCCGAAAAGGAAAGAGAGACAACAATTGTGGGACGGAGGGAGTACATTTTAATTAATATTTTCTTGCATGTTATACTATTAAATCGATCCTAAGAGCATCTTTAAGCATAACCTCAAATTTTATCATCATTTTTTCGGTTTTTGTCATATCAAATATTAATTTAATTATCTCCAATCATCAATCCAAAACTTAAAAGAAAGTTCTTATATTTTTTTTCTAAACATCTTTCAATTATACCTACAATTTTTTCTAAATCGTACATTGGTATATTCAACTTTCAAATGTTGTTTATTTATTTATTATTATTATTATAACATAATTTCAAGTGTTCGCACATCGAAAGTGTATGATGTCATATCCACTGTTCAATTTTTTTTTTCTTTCTGAATGTTCTTATTACCTAATTCAACATATCACATATGCAAGTACGTAACGTAAATTTATATAATTATAAATGTTGATCTTCTTACCTAAACCCTAGATATATATTATTTCCGTCCCAAAATATATTGTTCAGTATAATATCTCTCAATGTTCCAAAGATATTGTATAGTTTTTTTAGCGAATTATTACATATGTTTTATTTGAGGACTCATAACCTTATACATAAATAATAATTCTCCATAAAAGGGTGGAGAGGAAATAATATTAATTTAATTCAATTCTAACGAGAATTAAATATTAAACTTTTAGAAATCAACTATACTACGTGTGAACAATAACTTTGGACGGAGGGATTATAATATATAAATAAAATTCAGAAAAATGATGATACGAGATGGGGCCCGCAATTCAGGCAGATCAACCCCGGTCAAGAAGTCTGCCACGTCATCTGCGGTGGACCCACACGGTGGCTGTAGTGGAGGAAAGTAGAGGCCGAAACCTTGTTTTATTACATGGAAAAAGAAGTGCAATGTATCTATTTCTCCGGCCGATTAGTCGACGTCTCATCATTTTAATGATGTGAAAATAAATAAATAAATTAGATTAGATGTATCGTGTAGTGATACTCCATTTGAAATTGAAAATAGTCTTTTGGTAAGAGTAATATTATATGTTGGAGTTTTTAAATTGAATTTGTCACCATTTAGTAAGAGTGTTTGTGGATACGGATCGGATGATTTAAATTCTTTTAGAATATTTTCAGAGAATTATATTTTAGAATATAACCAAGGTCGACAGGGCGGCTCTAGGGGTAAAGCCGGTGAAGCCACCGCTTTAGGCCCCCGGCCGAGAGCAAGGCCCCGTCGAGCATGTATCTTGAGGGTTAAGGCCTTATATTTTTATATATACTTTTGTTTCGCATAAAAAATTTTTTTTTGAAATGTCTAGTTAAGTAGTAGAACACTACTTTTTTGCATCTTTAGAGGTCTTGGGTTTGAACCCTACTTTTAACAACAAAAAATTTTACCTAGAAAAATAATAGATATGAGAGCTGAAGATTCAAAACCGGCTGACTTAATAAAAATCATTAGTATTCTTCCACTAAAACAAAACAACTCATTGTATTTTTACGTAACAAAATATATTTTAATATTACGCTTTAGGCTCCCGAAAACTTTGAGCCGGCCCTGATGGTCGAAAGTTACAACAAGGTTTCAAGTTGTAGAGATACTGCAACTATTAACACAAATTGAAACCAAAAGTGAATGCGGATAGTTTTAAAAAACCGACGAATACGGTGGTTTCTTAATAACCCTGTGTCACATGTGGTAATTAAATGACGCTATATAACATCCTCTAATTATAATAATTAAATTTATCGAATCGAAAAAGGATATTTTTCACCAACTAGTATAAAACAAATTTACTTGATGGTAACTAGGAAAACTAGTTTTCCAAATTTCTCGGACCAAAATTTTAAGTTTTTTATAATTAAAATTCATATATCTGTAAATTTACTAGAGTAGAAATAAAAATAAAAAAAAGAAAATCATTTTCATTTTCATTTTATATTAAATTTGAATGAAATGCGAAGAAATAATAAAGAAGAGAGGCGTGAACACTGTTGTGTTTCGGAATTGAAAGAGAGAGAAAACTCAGATTTTCTCCACACTCCCAAATCAATCAAACAAATCTCCCTCTCTTCCACCGCGCGCAGCCTCTTCACTTTCTCTCTCCCGTTCTCACTCCCTCTGATCTCTCAGCTGAAATTCGGATTTCGCGATCAAGGTTTTACCGGGTAAAAGGAAAAGCAAACGAACAATAACCTTTTTTTGCATCTCTCTACGTGAATCTTGTTATCGGTCAATGTAGGTTTTCTTCACTCCAGCGAACGGAGTGAAGGTTCGAAAAGAGTTGTTTTGTGTGTCGTAATGTTGTTATTTCGGACTTTCTTGAGCTGCTTGGTAAAAAAGAAAATTGAGCTGCCATATTTTTGATGAATTTACTGAGTTTTCTTTTTTCTTGATAATATGAATTCTCTTGTGTTTCTTAGTGCCAATGTTGGTTCAAGGAGTGATGATTATTTTTTGTGAGTTTTTCTTTGAAGCCGAATATTTATGATTCTTGATTTGAATTTTTGTTGAAGATGGATTTTGGGTTAATTTGGCCTTGTAATTTCGTTTTGTTTTGTTAGGGTATTTTATGTACTGTAATTGACTTGACCGTGTCACAGATCTCAAAATCTTGATGCTAATCATCGTGTATATGTGCACATGGAATAATATAGGTGGTTGCATCGTGAGAGTTAGTCTTTGATTAATTTTGTGGGAATGAGTTGTATACAGTGAATAATAATAGTATTTAATCTAGTTGTTATGATTTGCTTCCAGGTGTTAGCTGCATTTTCTTATACTACTGAGGTTTATATGGTAGGCTTTGTGTGGGCTAGTTGGGGTTTAGTGGTGATGTGAGGAACCCTTTTCTTGCTTTGTGGAGGCAAGTTTTGGGTGTTTATGTTTGTAACACTTGAGGTAGAAAAGTGAGTCTAAGCTTCATAAGAGTTGCAGAATGGTTCGGGGCAGTATAAGGGCGAGGATCCATAGGAGCCAGCTCTATACGTTTGGTTGTTTTAGGCCACAAACATCCGAAGAAGAGGAGCCACATGACTTCCGGGGACCTGGTTACTCGCGTATGGTTTACTGCAACCAGCCTACTATCCATGAACATAAGCCTCTTAAATATTGCACGAATTACATTTCCACTACGAAGTACAATGTTATTACATTCCTCCCAAAGGCGATATTCGAGCAATTTAGGCGTGTTGCCAACCTATACTTTCTTCTTGCTGCGGTCTTGTCGCTGACTCCTATATCTCCATTCTCTCCTTTGAGTATGATTGCACCACTGGCTTTTGTGGTCGGATTGAGTATGGCTAAAGAAGCTCTGGAAGATTGGCGTAGATTTATTCAGGATATGAAGGTCAATTTGCGAAAGGCTCGTGTGCATAAAAGGGATGGTTTATTTGGTCTTAAACCTTGGATGAAGCTTAGAGTTGGAGACATAGTGAAGGTTGAGAAGGATAAATTCTTTCCGGCAGATTTGCTTCTTTTGTCTTCCAGTTACGAAGATGGGATTTGCTATGTTGAAACTATGAACTTGGATGGAGAGACTAATTTGAAGGTGAAACGATCTTTGGAGGTAACACTTCCGCTGGATGACGATCAAACTTTCAGTGAGTTTTCGGCAACCATAAAATGTGAGGATCCCAATCCTAGCCTCTACACTTTTGTGGGTAATTTTGAGTATGATCGCCAGATATATCCCCTCGATCCGAGTCAAATACTCCTCCGTGATTCAAAACTTCGAAATACTTCCTACATTTACGGAGTGGTGATATTCACTGGTCATGATAGCAAAGTTATGCAGAATTCGACAAAGTCTCCTTCTAAAAGGAGCAGGGTTGAGAAACAAATGGACAGAATAATATACATCCTCTTCAGCATCCTTGTGTTCATCTCAATCATAAGCTCCATAGGTTTCATTGTGAAGACTAAATATGATTTGCCGAAGTGTTGGTATTTACAGGTTCCAGATAATGAAAAGCTGTATGATCCACGAAACCCTCTGAGATCGGGGTTCTATCATCTAATCACTGCTTTGATATTATACGGATATCTGATACCAATATCCCTCTATGTGTCGATTGAGGTTGTAAAAGTCCTCCAAGCATTATTCATAAACCGGGATGTTCAAATGTTCGATGAGGAGACTGGAACTCCAGCTCAAGCCCGGACATCAAACTTGAATGAAGAGCTGGGACAAGTTGATACGATCCTTTCAGACAAAACCGGCACCTTGACCTGCAACCAAATGGACTTTCTTAAATGCTCGATTGCTGGTACTGCATATGGTATGCGGGCTAGTGATGTAGAACTCGCTGCTGCTAAACAGATCGCCATGGATATGGATGGCCAGAGCCAATCTAGTACACCTCTTTGTTGGCGGAAAAGTGGGCGTGGCTTTGGGGACTCGGAAATTGAATTAGAGTCTGTTGTTTCTTCGAAAAATGAATATGATCACAAGCCTGCCATAAAGGGGTTCAGCTTTGAGGATGGCCGCCTTATGTATGGGAATTGGTGTAAAGAACCGAATGCAGATTTTATCCTATTATTTTTCAGGATACTTTCAATTTGTCACACTGCCATTCCGGAGCGAAATGAAGAAACTGGCACTTTCACCTATGAAGCAGAGTCACCGGATGAAGGTGCATTTCTTGTTGCTGCTAGAGAATTTGGTTTCGAGTTCTGCAGACGGACTCAGTCAAGCTTATTTGTTCGTGAGAGATATAATTCAAATGAAGAGCCCGTAGAAAGGTGAGACTGTAAATTGGTAGTTCTCTTTGCTGTTCTGGAAAGTTCTCTGATCTTTTGTTAGGGCCTCTTGACATACAATTTTCTTTTGTAAGTTCAGGGAGTACAAAGTTCTCAACTTGTTGGATTTCACAAGCAAAAGGAAGAGAATGTCCGTCATTGTTAGGGATGAGGATGGGCAGATCTTTGTCTTGTGCAAAGGAGCTGACAGGTGTGCCACTATTTGTGTTTCCTCGTCTTTCATCACACACAAGCACACACACACAAGAAAAGAACACAAGGAAAGTGAAAAAGAAGAAAGAAAGAATATTACATTAATCTGGGGAAGAAAAAAAATCATAGGAAGAGGTACCTTTTTTTTTCGTTCTATTAGCAATTTCTGTATGGGATAGCCCATGATCGATTTACCAGTTTTCAAGTGCAGGTGAAGGGAGTTATGTATCTTGATACTTTCTGCTGCTTTTTCCATCATCTTTGTTCTTGAACTCCATAGATTTTCTTGTGATTTTTATCCATGTTATGCTTTGCAGCATCATCTTTGAAAGGCTAGCAAGGAACGGGAGAATGCATGAGGAAGCAACCACCAAACATTTGAACGAGTATGGTGAGGTTGGTTTGCGAACACTAGCACTTGCTTACAAGAAACTTGACGAAGACAAATATGCTGCTTGGAATGAAGAGTTTATTAGAGCAAAAACTCAAATTGGTGGTGATAGGGAAGCAATGCTCGAGCGGGTTGCTGATATGATGGAAAAGGACTTCATACTTGTAGGTGCAACTGCTGTGGAGGACAAACTACAGAATGGAGTATGGCGCATATCTTATCAATGCTTTAACGCTATTATTTTGTTCTCCCACCTCCAACCCCACCCCCTCTCCAACTCATTTTTTCTTTTGTTAATCCTCTGTAGGTTCCTCAATGCATAGACAAATTGGCACAAGCTGGTCTAAAGATCTGGGTTCTGACCGGTGATAAGATGGAAACAGCAATTAATATTGGGTCAGTTTCTTGGCAGCACAATGTGGCTCTTAACTATTTAATTATCATATGGAAACTCAATATTCAAAGCTTTCGAGATGCTAATGCAAAACTTTTCATCATGCAGGTATGCTTGCAGTTTGCTTCGACAAGGCATGAAGCAGATATGTATAACGACAATGAATACGGATGCGTTAGTCCAGGACCCCAAACAGGTTATTATCTTTTGGCTCGACTGCGCAATAATGGAGTGAATTAATTCATCCTTGTAAGCTTACTTTTTTCTTCTTTTGCTATGTAGGCTGTTAAAGAGAATGTTTTAATGCAAATTACCAATGGTACCCAAATGATCAAGCTGGAAAAGGATCCACATGCTGCATTTGCTTTGATCATTGACGGAAAAACTCTAACGCATGCATTGGAGGATGACATGAAGACTCAGTTCCTAAATTTAGCAATTTGCTGCGCTTCTGTCATATGCTGCCGTGTCTCACCTAAGCAGAAAGCTCTGGTGGGATATACTTTTCTCTTCTTGACGAACCCTTTGACAATCCGTTAGATATTAATAGTTTCATAAAATGTCTCATTAGGTAACAAGATTAGTAAAAGAAGGAACTGGGAAGACTACATTGGCCATTGGTGATGGTGCTAATGATGTCGGCATGATTCAAGAAGCAGATATTGGTGTTGGCATCAGTGGATGTGAAGGAATGCAGGTTAGTCAAAACTTTCTTTTGCATATACAACTTTACTTTTGTATGAAATTGCCGAACTTGTTTCTCAGAACCATTGTGACACTATTGAAGCATTTCAAAAGCAACTCCGAACAGTATTTGTCGATTGAAAGTTTATCCTACATACAAATTAGTATAGTTATAGGTTGCAAATTCCCTTTTTAAACAGACAAGCTATAAATCATTTATCACACTCAGATCTCCATGTAGTTTTGCATGTACAAGGGTCACAAACTTTGTCACTGTCTTCATAAAAAGATCGCCTTCTTCTGATTGAGATAGATGACTAGGTATCTTAAAAATTGTTTTGTAAATGATTAAATGAACTAGCCTAGGCCTCATTAGATTCATCCTACTTGGGTAGATTTTAGTACTTTTGGCTAAGCAACTCTCTTGTATCGTTTTCTTCCTGGCTTATTATAAGTTGCTTTAAACCTTGTCGACGAAAAAGATATGACACCAAATACTTATGCTGCCTAAGGAAACTTGTCTTACTGTTGCGAATATGTATTTTGCATTCATATGATCCAACACTGGCTTACTCAATATAGCTATTTGCAGGCTGTGATGGCTAGTGACTTTGCTATTGCACAGTTCCAGTTTCTGGAGAAGCTACTCGTCGTACATGGTCATTGGTGTTACAAAAGAATTGCTCAGATGGTAATTCATTATGTCCTAAACTAGATATCACCATATGCAACCAAGAAACACCTTTTAATCTATTTATCATTCATTAGTTTTTGACTCGGGATTCGATCTGTCAATCCAGATTTGCTATTTCTTCTACAAAAACATTGCTTTTGGCCTCACAATCTTCTACTTTGAGGCCTTTGCTGGGTTTTCCGGACAATCCGTGTATGTCGACTGGTACATGCTCCTATTCAACGTCGTTCTTACATCATTGCCCGTTATTTCGCTTGGGGTGTTTGAACAAGATGTAGATTCTGAAGTATGCTTACAGGTAACGCTTAACTCTCTCTCTCTCTCTCTCTCTCTCTATCTATCTCTCTCTCTCTCTCTCTCTCTCTCTCTCTCTCTCTCTCATTCACTTTTTTTTCCATGTCCAATTCGTGTCCAACCAATAGAATGGTGACATGTTTCCTATTACAAAAATATACCCTATTACTGATTTTTAAACCCTGGAATGAATTATTTGAAGTAATCCGTGATTAAATTGGACGTGTGTTGTCGATCTATTGGTTACACAATTTGGATACGGAAAAATTGGACAAGAGTTCTCATTCCCTCTCTTTGACATGCAACTGCAGTTCCCAGCTCTATACCAACAAGGCCCGAAAAACCTGTTCTTCGATTGGCACCGGATATTCGGGTGGATGGCGAATGGGCTCTACACGTCCCTCATCGTCTTCTTCCTCAACATCATTATCTTCTACGACCAAGCCTTCCGTTCTTCGGGCCAGACTGCAGACATGACGGCCCTCGGGACCGCTATGTTCACCAGCATCATATGGGCAGTCAACTGCCAAATCGCCCTAACCATGAGCCACTTCACATGGATCCAACACGTGTTTGTGTGGGGGAGCGTCGCGTTCTGGTACATTTTCCTCTTCATCTACGGCGAGCTCAGCTACGCCCTCGACGTGAACGCGTTCCGGATCCTGACGGAGGTCCTTGGCCCGGCCCCGATCTACTGGAGCACGACGCTGCTCGTGACCGTGGCGTGCAACCTACCGTACCTCGCGCACATCTCGTTCCAACGCCTCGTGAATCCTCTCGATCATCATGTCATCCAAGAGATCAAGTACTACAAGAAGCATATCCGGGATCACCGGATGTGGAAGGCCGAACGGAGCAAGGCGAGGCACTCAACGAAGATCGGGTTCACCGCGAGGGTCGACGCGAAGATAAGGCAGTTGAGAGGGAGGTTGAACAAGAAGTATTCAATCACAGGTAATAATGCTGTACAGCAACAAACTTAAATTTCTGCATATAGATTAGTTTTCTACTTTTCTTGATGGTTTTTTACATTTTTGGAGGGTGTTTTTTAGTTTGGTTCTATTGATTCTTTGTTGATGGAGTGTGGTTAGGAGGTGATGGTGTTTGTATGTAAATTTCGTTTGTAAGAAAACACCTCTTCATAACCTCAAATAGTAGCCACATACTCTAACTTCATTCTTCTCGTCGACAATGGATAAATTGCTTCACTCATTTGTTAAACAACTGTTATAAGATATGGTATATTTTCATGATTTTTTCTTTATTTCACATTATATATTGAAAAAAGCCAAATAATGGAATAATAAATAGATATATTTTAAAGTGAAAATGTATAAAATTAACTTGTATTCATTTTTCACATGAATCTCAGACTATCTCAATTCCTTAACTTTGTTAATTCGATGATAATATTAGTATATATTTCTCTGTATAGCAAAAATAATATATTATTAGTATATGATTAAAATACTTATAAATATTTTATTATTCAAATCTTATAACTTGTGATATAATTTTAGATATTTTAAGCATTTTTGAAATTTCATACGAAAAAAAACTTTCTGCATTCGTTCACTTAATATTTGAGATGTACGAATGATCAAATTTAATCGAATGAGTTTTCATACAATATTTTCTAAAAATATGGGAGCATTTAAGTATAATTATCGTACATGCGATTCTACAAATAGGTGATATAATATAATATGGTAAACAAGAATAGTTACAAATTTCCAAGAATTGTGATATTAATAACAAATTAATAGCATTATTTGCTATTTCATGTTGCTGCCTAGTTTTGGTGAAAGAATTGTCCGTTAGAATGATCGAATCGAGCCAAACTAATGTATTCTACGTCGAAATGCCGATTGTTGGTTCTTCTTCCATCTCCACGTTGTTTTCTGGCTGCAGATTTCTGCCATTTTCAGCCTCGTTTGGTTTGATTTTGTGAAGAAAAAAAATGATATGATTTGGGAATTTAAATGGAGACGCGAGTGGGGAATAAATTCCGATTGGGGCGAAAAATCGGAAATGGCTCATTCGGAGAGATCTATTTAGGCATGCTTGCTTTGTTTTTCGATTTTGTTTGGTTTTTGTTGTTTAATTCGAGAATTTATTTTTTCAATTAATTGATGGTTGCATGTTGTTTTGCAGGCACTAATATTCATACGAATGAGGAGGTTGCAGTTAAGCTTGTATGTAATTTGAAGTTTTTTCCTCTTTCTGATTGTAATTGTGTGTTTTTTTCTATTTTCCTCAATTTAGATTGTGTTTTGGGTTCTATGGGAAATTGCTTATTGCTGAATGAAATATTTACTTCCTCTTGATTTAGTTAAGAAGCTTTGGTAAAATCAAGTGTATTTCTTTAGGCATGCACTTCTTCAGAGCTATGAGTATTGGTTAATGTAATAATTGTTTTTCAGCTTCAAGGCTATTTTTCTGCTTTGCATTTTGTGGTTAGTTGTTTTCATAACTCCTAGTCATCATCTTCGTCTTGTGGGGTAAGCTACGCGAATATTTACTATCCAAATTTAAAGATATTCCCACATATCATCAATACTAGTTCTAATCAAATAGTTTGAGTTTCATGTTAAAGGAACACAGCTGTAGAAAAGGTTCATCAGACGATCAGATATCTCCCTTATATATCTCTGTTAGTAGATGTGTATCTTTATGTCTTTATGCACTTTAATTGATAAATTCTTGAGTGGTGTAAGAAAAGACTTAGACACATATGTCACTCACTTTTTAAAGTATGCGATTCATGTATGTTCAGGAGAGTGTGAGGTCGAGACCGCCCCAATTGCTTTACGAGTCAAAGTTGTACAAATTACTTCAAGGAGGAAGTAATGATCCTCTTTTGTAAATTCGGTTTGTTTCTTTAATCCATATTCTTATTATTGACAATTGTCGATTTTGGCAGCTGGAATACCAAATATTAGATGGTTCGGGGTTGAAGGAGACTATAATGTTCTCGTGATGGACTTACTAGGGCCAAGTCTTGAAGACTTGTTTACCTTTTGTAGTAGGAAGCTGTCTTTAAAGACTGTTCTCATGCTCGCAGATCAGATGGTACTCTGTTCTTTTGGCTCCTATCTGGTTGGGATATTTAAACAATAATGGAAATGAGTGTTTCTCTTTCAGATTAATCGGGTAGAGTATCTTCACTCTAAGTCTTTTCTGCATCGAGATCTTAAGCCTGATAACTTTCTCATGGGTTTAGGAAGGCGTGCAAATGAGGTACTCTGTTTCCCTTCGAATGAAGTTTTGCCAATTTTATTAAAAAATTTGCTACTTGGCTTCATAAGCACCATGTATGGATTTTGATAACTCTGTCGATTCACCTGTAGGTTTATGCCATTGACTTTGGACTTGCCAAGAAATATAGAGACTCAAATCATCAGCATATCCCATATAGGTATCTTTTGAACTTAGATCTTATGTTGCTATCGTGGTTTCTCATTGTTTAGATATAAAGATTCGCTCATATATCATTCTACTTGATTAATGTAGTTCAACAATATTTCCTATGCAATGCAGAGAAAACAAGAATTTAACCGGAACAGCCAGATTTGCTAGCATAAACACACATCTTGGCATTGGTATATCTTTTACCTATTTGAAACCGATTTCAAGTTGTTTTCATGTTCGATTATACCTCATTGGTTTGGCCTATGGATAGAACAAAGCCGGAGGGATGACATAGAGTCACTCGGATATGTTCTTATGTACTTCTTAAGAGGAAGGTTATAGTTGACTCTTCCCTCCCTAGTTCAATCTTCGTTTACCTCTTGTGGTTTTTCTACTCATATCTTGTGTACAATGCAGCCTTCCATGGCAGGGACTGCAAGCAGGAAATAAGAAACAGAAGTACGACAGAATTAGCGAGAAGAAGGTTCAAACTTCCATAGAGGTAAATTCAAACTTTTCATCCCAATTGAAGGATATTCGTGAGAGTAACTTTAAAACACGTTCATTCTGTTGCAGACTTTATGCCGTGGCTATCCAACAGAATTCGCTTCTTACTTCCATTATTGTCGTTCGCTTAGATTTGAGGACAAACCAGATTACGCATACTTGAAAAGAATTTTCCGGGACCTTTTCATTCGTGAAGGTTTTCAATTTGATAACGTATTTGATTGGACAATTTTGAAGTATCAGCAGTCACAGCTCGCTAATCCTCCATCTCGTGCACTAGTAAGTAACTTCAATATTTTGCTCACCCGTTCTAGACCCCACGTTACCACGTGATGAATTTTTTTACAGGGTGGTGCTGGAACGAGTTCACTGATGCAGACTGCTAATAATGACAGAGACTCGGGTAATTCATGAGAATTTTTTTCGATTCCCATCATACTGGCTCAAAATTTCCCTTTGCATACAAAATACCTTTCTTCTATAGTGTTTATTTATTTTAAGCTTGTAAATGGTTGGAGTTTGATGAATTTCTATGACTTAATTCAGGCTTGGAGGAAGGTAGAACACCTGCTCATGGGAGAAACGCGATGAATTCTGGAAATTTGTCTCGGATGAAAGATCCAGTCCAAATGGATGCTACCATGTCGAAAGAAGTAAGACTACCACATCTTTGTAACCCCCAAAACTGAATGCATTTTCTTCCTCCTTACCTCCTCATGGTCTTTTGTGCACCAATGACATGACGTATGGTTTGATTTTTCTCGAGAATTGGTCATAAATAGGGATGGGGCTACCCCAAATTGTTTACTTAAATTGTATTTTCTCTATATTTTTTAAAACTCGAAATTTCACCCCTGAAATAGCATATTTGAACGTCTAGATTTGGTGTATTGTCTCCCCCTTAAAATTGTGTATTTAACCCAAATTTTCTTTACTTTTCTCGAAATTGCTATTTCACTCCTCAAAATTTCATATTTGCACTCCTAAATTTGTTGATTTGCCCCCTAATTCTAAATCTTGAATCTGTCCCACGTCTGAAATATTATTTTTAAGGATATATAGAAGACATTGCCTTGTGTTATGATGGAGGATTAGGAAGCCATTCATTGTCAAGCTTGTCAAATTGGGAGTTGCTTTTGTAACCTCTATCTCATAGATTATCTTCATGTTGCTTGGTCTAATGGCGTATGCAGTTATCTACGGGGAACTGGGCTATGCCCTCAAGGTGATCGCGGTCAATCCTCCCGGAAATTCTTGCCTTGCTCGTAACCTTTACAGGGAATATCCTTACCTCAGAATCCACTCGATCAACGTGTTTTCGGGTATGTGGAAGGCCGAATGAAGCAAGGCGATGAAGATCAGCTTCACGGTGAGAGTCGACATGAAGATCGACGGTAACAGTGTTGTGCCTCACTGCATGTAGTTTAGTTTTCTTGACTTTCATTTTTGGAGAGAGTTTTGTGTTGTTTCTGTTGATTATTTCTTGATGGAGACATGGAGTGTAGTTTAGGCTGTCAGTATGTAGATTGGCTTGTAACATCGAGCTTAAATTGTAGGTACATATTTATTCATTCTTGATTTTCATGATGTATTTTTTTTTGTACGATAAATGGAATTCGTAGTTGATGTTATTCGAAACTTTTATAAATTTCTTTAGTCGTACACTGTACAAGAAAAACTTTGTACACTAAGTCTCACGTATAATAATACATCGGTAGAATTCGAAACCATGTAAGCTCTAAATATATTTTAAAAACCATGAAAAAAAATCAGAATAAATTGGGAGTAGGGTTTGTTGAATTGGGGCTGATTTTCGCGCCATTTTTTTGATATGTAGCAAATTAATAAATTATTACAAGAATCTTAAGGAATCCAATTTTAGTTGATATGAGAAGGCGTTAGTCATTAGGAATGTAATTTGATGTCCAATTTCGTGTCCAATGTTATTTAATTATACTCATTTAATATAATAATGAATTTATCCATATTTAACAAAAATTACATAAAATAATAAATTCTCTAGGGTAAATAAATTCATATTAAGTCATATATTTTTATTAAATGAGAAACATATCTCACCATTTTATTGATGAACACGGAAAAAATTGATATTTGATCAACTCCCTTCTATTAGAAATAATGAATTTGAGTTGTATCGATAATAAACTAATATCTCTAAATCGAATTTATCATGTATGATTAGTTTCATATAATTTATTTGAAACTTCAAATGAATATTTGAATATTTTGATAATAATAAATGAATAATCATGACTTCTAATATCATTGATATTTGTACATACAGTAGCTTGAAAATCCATAAATAGCTATTGCAGCCTCATCGTCTATTTTTTTTTCAAAAACAGTAGTAATAATGATATAAGTATTAATAATCTCAAATTTATTTGTCTATTTATCCTCTGAAAAAGGTAAATACGAAACAGAAACATTAAGAAATAGTAGTAATATTAACAAATTAGTAATATTATTATCTATTTTTTTGGTGAGAGAATTTTGTGTTGATTGATCAACTCGAACCTCATTGATGAATTGTAGGTGTTTCCTTTCGAAATGCCTATTCTCGGTTTTCTTCTCTCTCTAGAATTTCTGCAATTTTCAGGTTTATCGTTCTGAATAAAGATGATATGGTCTGGGAATTTAAATGGAGGCGCGCGTGGGGAATAAGTATCGATTGGGGCGGAAAATTGGGAATGGCTCATTCGGAGAGATCTATTCAGGCATGTTGTTTAGCTTCCTTTTTTCGTGATTTCTTTTGATTTTATTGTTTAAACCAGATCGTTTCAATCGAATTTGATTCGTTGCATGTTGTTTGCAGGCATTAATATTCAGACGAATGAGGATGTTGCTATCAAGCTCGTAAGCACTTTCGAGTTTTTTTTTCCCCTATTTTTTCCTGTTTTGATTTTAATTAGATGTTTGTTTGTGTTTTCTATTTTTTCACGAATGAGATTTCGATATGTTTTTTGGTTATCTATGGTAAATTGGTTGTTTCTGAATGAGTATTTGCTAGCTTTTAGATTTTCCCCCAAATGCTCATATCCTCTGTTCTTAGTTGTTTATGTTAATGTCTTCATGCACTTTATTTGATGATTGAACAATATTTTTTTTGGTGACAATTCTATTACTCACTTTTTCAAGACTGTAATTCATATGTTTCAGGAGAGTGTGAATACAAGATATCCCCAATTGATCTACGAGTCAAAGTTGTACAGATTACTTCAAGGAGGAAGTAATGATCCTCTTTTGTCATTTCAGTTGCTTGATGTTTGTTTCCTTTTTTGCACGGCTAATTTTATCCGTATTCTTATTGTTGTCAATTTTACAATTTTGGCAGCTGGAATTCCAAATATTAAATATTGGGGGGTTGAAGGAGGATATAATGTTCTCGTGTTGGATCTACTGGGGCCGAGTCTTGAAGACTTGTTTGCCTTTTGTAGTAGGAAGCTGTCTTTAAAAACGGTTCTCATTCTTGCAGATCAGATGGTACCATACTGTATTCTGATTGCTCTTGTTTTATAAGGATTTTAAACAATTTAGTATTCCAATATGCTGTGGAAATCCTTGTTTCTCTTCCAGGTTAATCGGGTTGAGTATGTTCACTCTAAGTCTTTTCTGCATCGAGATATTAAGCCTGACAACTTTCTCATGGGTTTTGGAAGGCGTTCGAATCAGGTCATATGTTTTCCTTATTTTGAAGCTCTCCCAATTTTGTTCAAGAGTTGCTTCTTAAGTGACTTGGATTCATTATCTCGGCCGATTTACCTGTAGGTTTACGCCATTGACTTTGGACTTGCCAAGAAATATAGAGATTCAAAAACTCAACAACATATTCCATATAGGTATTTTTAGAACTTAGATCTTATGTATTATCTCGTTTCTCATTGTTTTTCTGCATCTTCTCTTTTATGTTATTCCTTAACATTTTACTTTATAATCAGGGAAAATAAGAATTTGACAGGAACAGCCAGTTTTGCTAGCGTAAATACACATATGGGAATTGGTATTGTTTTTCGTTCATATCTTCTACCCATTTGACCTTCAGATGTAGTAATTAGCTGATTTCTAGTTGCTCTTTTGTTTGATTCTGCTCCACTAATAACCCATGGAAAGAACAAAGCCGCAGGGATGACCTAGAATCACTTGGATATGTTCTTATGTACTTCTTAAGAGGAAGGTTGTACGCGAATCTTGCCTTGTTAGTTCACTCTACTTTTAGTTCTTGTGGTATGTCTGCTGACATCTACAAAAATTTGTAGCCTTCCCTGGCAGGGACTGCATGCTGGAAACAAGAAACAGAAGTACGATAAAATTAGCGAGAAGAAGGCTTCAACTTCCGCAGAGGTGATTTAAACTCTCCGCCTCTTCTTGATTGAAGTATATTTCCTGTTGTACCAAAATGGATTTAAAAAGCTATCTTTCTGTGCAGTCTTTATGCCGTGGCTTTCCAACAGAATTTACTTCTTACTTCCATTACTGTCGTTCACTTAAATTCGAGGACAAACCAGATTATGCTTACTTAAGAAGGATTTTCCGTGACCTTTATATTCGTGAAGGTGGGGACCTCTACTTTACCCTCCCAACATTTCTTGCTGTTTAAATAGTGTTTTCCATCACCATCATTTCATGCTTGCATTTCCCTCTCCCTAGCAGGTTTTCAATTTGATTTTGTATTTGATTGGACTATTTTGAAGTACCATCAGGCACAGCTTGCGAATCCTCCATCCCGTGCCCTAGTAAGTAGATTTTTTGGTTCACTTGCTCCGTTACCAATTTATAACTTAACTTTGGGACAGGGTGCTGTTGGACATAGTTCAATGATGCAACATGCTAATATCGATAAAGACTCGGGTAATCTTGACCATTTATTTGAGTCCCATCATAATATGCAACTATTATTTATGTACAAACTGCCTCGTCTTTGCACCATTGCACTTCTTGAAGGATGATTTTTCAGATAAACTTGATGTCATTGTAAATTCTTGGACTTTAATGATTTTATACAACTTGATGCAGAGGACAGTAGGACGCCTGCTCGTGGGAGAAGTGGTTTGAATTCTGGAAATGTGTCAAGAACGAGAGATCCAATTGGAAATGATACTGTCACGTCGAATGAAGTAAGACTACCATCTTCTTTAACCCCCAAAATTGGAAACACTAAATGCATTTTCTTCCTCTTTCTCCTCATGGGGCCTTATCTCATTCATTGTTTCTTTTCTCCTTCATATCTTCACATTGATTGGTTTAATGCTTTCTGCAGTTATCTACTCCCATCGACCGGAAAGTTGGAACTTCGGAACAACCCGTTGTTTCTAGTACCCGGGATCCAGAGATTCTTCGGAATGAAAGTGACTCTTCACGTGCACTCAATGGAGATCCCAGCGCTGCACCAAAAACTCCTCCAGCACCAAAAACTCCGCCTGCAGTGTCACCCAATAATAACTCTTCAAACGCAATAGCTATCGAATCCACCCTCGAGGAAATAGAGAGATTGAATATTGACAATGACTAGATGCTGCATTATTATCTGCTACAACTTTTACCTTATTCCCTCCGTGCATATATACATTGTCCCTATTAGTACTCCCCTGAATCTGTTGTTTCTTCCTCTCGGAAAGCTGAACCTGTAAATGATACATGCAGATTACGAGCTTAGTGAAGAAGACATCAGTAAACTTGACGCGATGAAAGTGATACTAGTCGTCTACCTCAATGGACTTAGGCCGAGGTGCAGTACCACCTCAGGTAACAGTACTAATTCCTCTGTCTTACCTATCTAGTGTTGTACTATTCATTTTTTTTTTAAGATTTGCCATTAGCATGGCCAGTAGTTGTGATTTTAGAGCAGAAATGCCTATAGTTGATTGTCGAACAAGTTCATACATGATGTTTTACGCCCTTTTTTTGGCATAGCTGTTGTCCTATTATATCGCGATTTAGGTAAGAGCATTCGCATTTTTCTCTTATCTTGATAGTAGGTATGAATGAAATGCACATTGTTCTATTAATTGCATTTGTTGTTACTTTCAAGAAGTTGTTTCCAAGATATATTTCACATGTTACTTTCTTGTTCTTGATGTTTGTGTGTTTGTTTGCTTGTTTTCCTTATGTAAGATGTTAGGTTAACTCGAAACATCATTAGTATCATTCGATATGGGGTCGAATCGCACCAACACATCTAGGTTGAGTCCGTTAGACATTTTGAGTTCTCGCTCATAAAACCAAATACTCCAACATGAATACATCATTCCCACACTCTACAATCATTTCAAGATACTTTAAACCTTTGATCATCATCATGCATATCATTTCATCGGGTGTAGCATCTAAGAGACGACTTAATAGCGAAAAAGTAGAAACCCAGTAATCACCAGAAGCCATTGACAACATCTTTGATCCATCTGAAGCTCTTCTTGAAAGAGTTCTTCATCTTCCCCTCAACTCCATAAGCCTTGTAGCCTGCAATTCTCTTCTTTCTGTTAAGCTCAGGATCCATGTTGAAACTTCAGCTCTTTGTAGCTGAGTTGACTCTATTCTTCTTGATCTTCACATCTTTAAAATTGTGATCAAGATTTTGGGGAGTGTAATTATAATCTGATGTGCTGTAGCTTCTCAGATCATTCATGCTTCTTGGCTGCATATAGTCTTCCCTACTTGACTTGGATCTTGAGAACTTGTCCATCAAGAGAGAGAGAGAGGGGGGAGGGATATGAAAAGGGTTTCTTGAAATTTGGTTCTGAGTTTGTTATTTTTGTGGAGAATTATGAGGGAGGGGGAAGTTCTTTTTATTTACTTCTTTAAAGATGGGAAAATTATTTTTTGCATGAGGCGAGTGGTGGGAGTGCCACGTGGCATGGTTGAATTTTCAAATATGAGAGTAATTTTTTATGAAGCCTCAATGTGATGGGCCAAATAATTCTTAGGTAAAGGTGTATGATGCCACTCAGCCAATTATTGTTGAATTGTTTTGTGAGAGAAAATAATTAATTTTTTTTTAATAAGAGAATAGGGTACTCAGATTAATAAGTATAAATGTTTTTTTTGGTAATTTAAAATTTTAATAATAAAAGTAGAATTACGTGGATATCCAGGTATTAGTGTGGTGATAATTAACAGCAGCGGCAGTGTACAGAATTAATTAAGGAGGTCAATATTGTCAGTCTCGATTGTTGACTCAATTTAATTTTCCGTATATAATTGACATGCGCATATTATTCTTCTCTCTCTCTTTTTTTTTTTAAATCTACAATGTATATCCTCCGTCCCATTAAAAAAACACATTTTTCTTATTAGAATGTCACATTATAAATGCTCATGTTTTTCAAATAATAAAGATTGTATGAATCATATTTAGCTATAAAAAAGAATTAATCTTCACCATATAATATCATTTTCTTAATTTTCTTCTTGAAGAAAAAGTGTTGTTTTTAATGAGACAGAAGAAGTAATAACTATTTCAAACTTGATTGATTTTGAAACTATTTCTAGATATTGAGAAGGATATTGTAATGTCTTCCTACACGTAACAGAATATTTAGTGGAATAATAAAGATAAATGTTGAGGAGTCTAAGTAAAACTTTATACACTCATAGAGATGAGTAAAAGAATGGATTTCAATTAGTCGATTCATAGAAAATGTCGAATGAAACCATATTTTAGTCCTACGTATTGGATATACCATGAAAGACGTGCGGTTTAATGAGGCTACTACCTCCATCTCATTTCAATTGTTCAATATTCTTTTTTGGACTGTCCATCTCCAATCGTTTAGTATTTCTTTTCGAATTGTCATACTTTAATTGTCCACTTTCATTTTTTAGTAAAGTAGTAGTACTCTATAAATTTAGTGAATCTCACTACTTTATCACTCATTTACTCACAACCAACAATTTTTTTAATATCCGTGTCGAAAAGAAATTTGATAATTGAAGTGGGGTGGAGAAAGTTTTATTCATAAGTGGACATGCTCTTCTATCCTGAGTTATGATTTCTCGTGGCTGAATAATTCATTCGAGAATAGAGATTGAGCTTCAAGAAATAGTTAATGATCTTATCAATAACTGTCTATTTCAACAAACAATTCAATATATATATATATATATATATATAAAGAAAACAGATTCGAGTTAAAAAGTAATGATTCAAAACACTTCTTTTTACATTATAACCTTTTTCAGCTTCGTTTCACTAAAACGATAATCTAAATACTCAAAGATGAAGCTTCTCAATGCTCAAGTTTAATGATGAGTGTTTAATTTTGATTTTTCATCTTTAATTGAATCTACAATAACAAAAAAAGAAAAGAAGAATGAAAGAATTAAATTGATAATATATTTTATTTTAAAATAAACTTTGAACAAATTTAAATCTCTCTCTCTCTATTGTTTTATGAAGTGACAATCATGCCCTACATGAAGAATCAATGGGAAAAATGGGGCTTTTTTACTTTTAATTTTAATTTAAAATGTGAAGATGAAATTCCAATTCCCCTGCTTTTGTTTTCTAAACTCCATTGATTTCTTGTCCTCTCGCTTCTCGTCGTTCCCTATGCCCCTCTCTCTCCCTCTAAATATTCACTCCGCATTTGTGTCGCTCTCTCTCTAGATTGTCCGGCGAACTCGGCAATAATCCTATACTAAGTCAAGGTAGTAACCCTCTCTCATGTTTCGATTTTATTTGAAAATTTGTGTTCTTTTAGCTGTTCAGATATTAAAATCTGTTTCTTTGTGATTCGTGCAACTTATTTTGTATTAGATAGTTTAGATTTGTGTTCAGGCGAATTTGAGGTTTAAGTTAAGTGTGATGTGAATAGTTCGCAGCTCCGTATCGATTTTGCGAATTGTGATGTGTGTTTGTTTTAAAATTGTGAAATGTAGCTTAAAAAATGATATTATCCTCAAATGGAATATACTATGGTTTAGGTGTTTTGGAGTGGGCAAAGTTGTGGATACTGCGCCTTATTGTTATTTCGTATTTTGATCCGAGTTAATCCATATTTAAGTTCAAATGGTGGATTTCTTTGTTTGTGAAGATTCTTGTTGAATTCTTGCTTTCTTGCATATATATATGGATGAGGTGCATACGCGTTAGAGTTGATAAAATTGAAGTTGATGCTAAGCTAATGCAGATGAAGAAATTTATTCTTGGACATGTTAATCTTGGACTGTATTGTGTTATAATTCGAAGATATGCCTATATATATGATGCTATGTTGTAGTTTATGGTAAATGTAGGTTTTGAAATCCCTGTATATATGGATGAGGTGCATAGGCATTAGAGTCGATAAATGTGAGGTTGAGTTCGATATTGCGCGCAGATGACGAAATGTATTCTTGGACATGTTAATCTTGGAATTTATTGTGTTTAAATTCGCAGATATGCTTGTATATATGGTGGTATGTTGTAGTTTATGGTCACCATAGGTTTTGAAATCACCAAATATATGGATGAGGTGCATAGGCATTAGAGTCGATAAATGTGAGGTTGAAGTTGATACGAGCTAATGCAGATGAAGAAATGTATTCTTGGACTGTTTTGTGTTTAAATTTGAAGATATGGTTATATATATAAGTGTGCTTGTCTATCTTTTCTACTTTAGATTTTTTGACTTGCGTTGGTCTTAATGAATGGCAGAGTACGTCTTTTGACAATGGCTGATAGCAATGAACCAACTGAGAACCACACTCCATCGAATGAAAATACTGTACCCCTAGAAAACGAGAGCGAAATGTCCATTGACGCATTAGCAGGGAAGGTGCAAGAGTCACTATCACTTGCTAAGAGGCATAAGTTTTGGGAAACCCAGCCTGTAGGCCAGTTCAACGAACTTGGAGATACGAGCCTGTCTGAAGGCCCGATCGAGCAGCCAACGCCAATCTCTGAGGTCAAACAAGAGCCTTATAACCTCCCATCTCCTTATGAGTGGATTACTTGTGATATTGACTCGGAAGAGGTCTGTGCTGAGATTTATAATCTGTAAACAAATAACTACGTTGAGGATGACGAGAACATGTTCAGGTTCAATTACTCGAAAGAGTTTCTCCGATGGGCCCTCCGCCCCCCTGGTTATTTTAGGAGCTGGCACATTGGGGTAAGGGTGAAGACTTCTAAGAAGTTGGTTGCATTCATCACCGGTGTCCCTGCAAGAATCCGTGTTCGTGATACAGTTGTATTGATGGCGGAAGTGAATTTTCTTTGCGTCCACAAGAAGCTTCGATCAAAAAGGCTTGCTCCGGTCATGATCAAGGACGGGTCCATTTGGAGAACATCTGGCAAGCAGCTTATACTGCCGGTGTTGTCCTTCCTACACCGATAACAACATGTCAGTACTGGCACAGATCTTTGAACCCAAAGAAGCTTATAGATGTCGGTTTTTCTAGGCTCGGTGCAAGGATGACAATGAGCCGCACAATAAAGCTTTACAAGCTACCAGATCAGACAGCAACTCCCGGATTCAGAAGGATGGAACCTCACGACGTTCCTGCAGTTACCCGTTTGCTCAGAAACTACTTGCAGCAATTTGCTGTTGCACCGGACTTTGATGTGGACGACGTGGAGCATTGGCTGCTCCCGAAGGAAGATGTTGTCGATAGTTTCTTGGTTGAAAGTCCGGAAACTCATGAAATCACTGATTTCTACAGCTTTTACAGCCTACCCTCTTCCATACTCGGTAGCCAGAATCATTCTATTCTCAAGGCCGCTTATTCTTACTACAACGTCTCAACCAAGACCCCGTTGCTTCAGCTGATGAACGATGCTCTTATCGTTGCCAAGAAGATGGACTTTGATGCGTTCAACGCGCTGGATGCTATGCAGAACGAGTCGTTCTTGAAAGAGCTGAAATTCGGACCAGGTGATGGCAAGCTTCACTACTATCTCTACAACTATAGGATGAAGCATGTTTTGAGATCTTCTGAGCTTGGCCTTGTGCTATTGTAGAGTTGATAGAAGTTTTTATCATGTCTTTTACTATTATTTTTGTAACTTGATTAGATTCTTCTTGAAGAGAACTCCATAATATGGATGAATATTGCGGTTTAAGATTTGTGGTGAATTTTGGATTTGGTTTATTTTTCTTGATGTTATATTAATGACATTATAAAGCTTATTTGGTATTTTTTACCTAAGAAGCACGGAAACGGATACGAGGATACGGATACGTTAGGATACGAATACGGTGATACGCCATTGTTCAAAAAAACATAATACGGATACATTTAGGATACGTTTTTTTTAAATTATTTTAATAATATAATATAATTTATTTTACATTTAATTAGTTAATTTTATAGTCAACCCACTACCTACCCATTACATTTAATTAACTAATTTCATCAAGATCATAATAATATTAAATTAATTAGCCCAATTCCCAAACCACCACTGAAATATGTAAATAGAGGCTAAAGAAATAAAAATAAACTAAAAACATTTTTCACACGTTTCCTAATATTAAAAATAATTTACAAAAAATAGGAAAATACAATACGTTTAGGAAACTTTTCCAGTCGTATCTCAGCCGTATCCCAGCTGTATCCATGTCGGAAACGTCTTGGATATGGATACGCTGCCAAGACAAACGTATCCGTGCTTCTTAATTTTTTACTTCTGTCTGAGTTGTTAATTTAGTATTGAATTCCTATCAAGGTAGTGTTTGAAACTGCTTGAACATGTGCTTTTGCTTTTTTTGCGCTTAAGCCCATAAGCTGGTCAAGGATTGCTTTCTCTAAACTAAGCTGGGTTTTTTTTTTTTTTATTCCAAACACTAACAACTTTTGCTTAAAAACAACTTTAAGTAATTTTAAACATAAGTTAAAAGGTGGTTATAAACACTACTTAAATATATTTAAAATTAATAGTCTTAATGTTGTTTTGTCTTGAAACTAAGAAGAATTGCTTGTTGTTAGACAAACGCTAGTTTTGGTTCAATTAATTCTAGAAGGTTAATGAATTTTTGTTTGTACCGTTCTTCTCGTTTCTCGTCTGATTTTCAATTCGTCTTCGGTTATGAGACCTCAAAAAGTTTATTTTAAGCTCTGAGCGACCATTCTTCGAAATCAAGCTTCATTGTCCTGCGAAATCAACCAAACATCCAAACGAGTATCATATTATCAAAATAACAAATAATATAAATACTAACTAATTATAAATGTAATTTACTAATCAATTGAACTATAAATACTCGTCCATAATTTAATCTTTGAAAGAAGAAGAGAACTATTAATATTATTAGTAAATTGATCCTAACAATAACAATTAACCAATTACGTTGAAGTAAGAAATACTATCTAAGCTAAATATAGTCGGTTTTGAAAAAAAAAAGTGCAGTTGCAAAAAACTTTTCCATTGTTATAAACTAAATAGAACGAGAGAATAATAGAGAGAACAAGAAATAGATGTGTATTATTATGAAGGTGGAGATCACTATTTATAGAGTACAAGATGGATTCATGGGCTTTTAGGGTTTACATGGTCATCATAATATATGACAAGTATATATATAAAATATATTTACAATACTCCCCCTTGATTGACCATCCTTAAAAGAAACTGCTGCCTCGTTAAAACCTTGTCAGAAAAACCCATTGGGATAAAAACTGGTTGAAGGAAAAAGAGTACAACTGCTCCACCTCAATATAGTCATTCTTGATCCTTGAGTCGGCACATATCGATCTTGTGTACCAATTTCTTGAATGTTGACGTTAGTAATGCCTTTGTAAAAGAATCCGCTAGATTGTCACTTGAGCGAATTTACTGGATGTTGATGACGTCACTCTTTTGGAGATCATGTGTTGCATTGACTCTTTTATGAATCAATCTCAAAGACTCATTTACTCGTGTGTTGCATTGGATGCCTCGTTAAAAACCTTAACTAAAAAAACCTTTTGGGAAAAAACTTATAAAGGAAAAAAGAGTATAACCATTTGACCTTCAGGGTCATTTGACCTTTAGGAGTCAGTCTAATCTTCAGGATTAATTACAATTTGTTACTCCCCCTTCAAGATAACAATCTTCAAGGTTATCTTTAAGATCATTTCAAATTCTCCAATTACACATAAGTAAGGAACTTCTGGTCCTCATCTTTGTTATCTTCTATAGGTCTAAATGAGTATCTATCCACTTCAAGTGATAGAAGCAATCATTAGGTACCTATGTGGATGAAATACAATAAATCTCTTTAAAGATCTTTTCGGAAGGTCAACTAGCGTAACTCTATTAGGAAGATGCTCGATCTACAGGTCGAGATAATTTATTAGTTCAACTCAAGTCTTTTGATTCGAACTCTGTCTGTAGGCATGGGTTGATTTCATCAAGTACTTTTGTACATAATAATTCACATATCATCTTCAGGAGGAATTTGGAGTGTTGTGTTCTAATTTTGTATTCCACGGACTTCTTATTTCTTAGCACCAATAAATCTCTCATGCTTCTGGCGTCAATGAGAATTAATTGATTTATTTTGTCTATGAGGAACTTCAGTTCTTTCATGGTGCATATACAACGGGTATATTAGATTTTAGTCACTCCTTTAACACTAAATAATTTGATGAACTTCTAATTCATAGTGCGTGAATCTAAATAATTAATCCAACTAAATATTTGCGACATTCTATCATTTATATTTCATATCTCCCCCTAATGCCAACAATGATATGAGTTGGATTATCAATGAATAAAATAATTCATAATTATTTGCTCTATGTAAGTCATTTGGACGGAGTATACATATAAGTATTATGCTCTTCAGGAGTTTCAATCAAACTAAAGTCATCATTTTTGTACCCTTCTGTCAAGGGATACTCGTTGTGCTTATTATATCATATACATTGTACTATTTCAACCCTTACAATGACTTTTGCAGTCTAATTGAAAACATCTTTTTGACTTACATGCTTTGAGCAAGTTAAATCCTTTAGGGATCTTCATATATATGTTACTATCTAGTGAATCATATAAATTGATATTTACTATATCTATAATGCGCATATCAAGCCTTTGTGATATAACTAGATTAATCAAAACTCTACAATTTTGCGTTAATTATGAGAAAGTTTTCATAATTGATTCCCGATCTTTGAAAGAAACTTGTGTTACGAGTATTGCCCTATATCTCGCAATTCTTCATTTCTCTTTGTAATAAAGACACATTTGTATCATTCAGGGATATATTTTCCAGATTTTGGAACTACATGTCCAAATATTTCTGGCTTTCTAGGGAATATTACTTCACCTTGTATGACTTCTTTCCACTTTAGCCAATTATTTCTATCTTGACAATCTCTTATAGATCGTCGTTGATGATCCTCTTTTATCATTTCAAGAGTCATATTAAAAGGCAAAAATACTATCGTGCGTCCACGACGATATTTGATCTCTCTAATATTTTGAGATCTCAGTATTTTCAGACGCTTGTAGTTCTTCAAGAACTTCATTTGATTGATTAATCGTTATCGTCATTGTTTGGTTCATATGTTGTGCCCCTTTTCTTAGACACAAACTTTCTTTTAGAACCAATTGATCGACCATATTTTTGACGAATTTTAAATGCATTTGCTGTCATTTATGCTTGTCCTTCAGGGACATGAATTCTTGTTGGGGGTATTTGCAGCAAATGTATGACATTGTCACTTCTTATGTATATATATATAAAAGCATCAAGAAGTTGGTTTGCAATCTTTTGCAAGTGAACATTTCGACTTCTTGTTCACATTGATTACTCCGGGAATCCAAATGTGACTAGTTTTTCCTTGTATTTTTTTTTCTTTGAATGTAGATTTCACATTGATTACTTCAAGAATTCGAATGTGACATATGTTCCACCTAATGTTGGGAACGTTATTTCATCATAATAACAATTTTAATGTGAGACTTATTTTTATACATACAAAACTATTTTGATTATGGACATGAGCAACTAGGTGTTGAATCTCAATCCCAAAATAATATAATATTAAATCCTCTTCAGGAGGAACTTGGAGTTTAATAAACTCACTCGCTTTATCAAGACAAATCTTCTTGATGGAATTTGAAATTGTAGTTCTACCAAGTGTTATATTTCTTATAGAAATCGAGCATTCATGGAAATTAAGAGATTCTTCAGGATTTCTCTGCAGCGCCCATATGAATTTTCAATTATGTAGCGCATCATAGTTGCTTGCAAATGTCCAAACTTATCATGTTAAAGCATAAAACTCATTGGAACTTCTGGTTCATGACATGTTTTGTCTCACTTTTTTTTATGAATGTGTAGTACATTCAAGGTGGTAGTGTGATAACTTTTCTTTTGCTAGCTTCTGGCTAAATACAAAAGAATCACTACATTCTTATATAATTTCAATATGGTATCCATTGCAGCGGATATCATAAAACTTAGTAAGTATCTTCTAGACTTACTAGAGTAAAAAGCATGCTCAATAGTTAATTTAGTATCATTTGATAGAATGATACAAGCTTTCGGGGGCCTTTAATAATATTCGATGCACTAGATTTTAAAATCTTGTAATTTAAGATGCGTCACTCATATCGAGTTTTATGGAGGACAAGTAATTGATATCTTTACGCAATCCTACTGGGATGCTTTGTTTCATTCTATTATTATCTCCCTCATGTCTCTTATTGGCAGATGAACATCATATCAATAGTGCATTAATGTCAACAAGACATAAATACTATTTTTTATTCAGGAATAACATATATCATCAAAAGTACGAGTTGCTCTTTAAGAGCATTTAATATTCTTCTAGAATATAAATGATGCTACTGCAGGAGCAAAAGTTGAGGCATTTCCACAAACACGTGATAGTAATGTTAATATCACAATATGATCATTCTTCAGAAATGTAATTGTGCTACTTCAAGAGCAACAATTTAGTCTATTTAAGATAAATAAAATCAATATATTACAAATTTTGAGATCTACCGGATCTCACAATTATTCTTAAAAAGAAATTAAACAACAATAAGTATTGGAAATGCAGTTGTCAAACATAAAGGAACTCTTGCTACCACTCCATGTAATTAGATAATACTTTAAATTACAACATACCTTTATATATATATTGTTCTTTAGGAACATGCAATATTCATCAAGAATATTAATTGTGCTACTTCAGGAGCAACAATTAAAGTATGGTTGTCGTAATATATGATTTCAAAATGACAGGTTTTAGTTGTTCCAAGAATATGTAGAGTTAATTGTGTTATTTCAGGAGCAATAATTAGAGTTATGAACATATAACATTTGTCAAAATCAAGAGCTTGAATTGTTCTTCAAGATCATGCAGTATTCTTCAGGAATATAAATTGTGCTACTTCAGGAGCAACACTTTTAGTCTATATTAAATTGCTTCAGGCGAAAGGTTAATATTTTCGAGAAACACAATTGTTCTTCATGAACGTATAGTATTATTTGGGGATATCAATTGTGTTACTTCATGAGCAACAACAATAACAATTCAAGAACCAAGATTCGCCCATCAATAAGATATATTCTATGAATTGCTCAGCACGTAATATTCTTCAGGAATATTAATTGTGTGCTACTTCAGAAGCAATAAATTAAGATTGTATGTATGTATATATAAATATATACAATGTGCAGGAAAAAAACTTAAAGTATATAGTAAATACATAGATAATATTAATAACTCTTCAGGAGTATGTAATATTCTTCGAGAATATTAAATTGTGCTACTTATGGAGCAACAATTAAATCATGTCGATGAATAATGTGGACTTTTTCTTTAAGAGCATGTAATATTTTTCAAGAATATGAATTGTGCTACTTAGGGAGCAGCAATTTAGAATAAATAAATAAAAGTGTATGTAGAAATATTGATTGTAAATGCTCTTCAAGAGCATAATATTCTTCAAGAATATTGATTGTGTTACTTTTGGAGCAACAACAAGTTAAGTTGAAAATATATTTTTCAATTGTTCTTCAAGAGCATGTAATATTTATCAGGAATATTGTGCATTGTGCTTTGTAGAGACGACTCCTATTGTTTGGAAGAAGTATACGACACAAATAGATAGAACAATCGTGCTAATAACGTGTTATAAACTAAATAGAACGAGAGAATAATAGAGAGAATGTGAAATATATGTGTATTATTATGAGGGTGAAGACCTTTATTTATAGAGTACTATTAATGCTCCAATTCTAATTTGCAATTTATTCACATTCCAAAGGCAAGAGCCATAAACAATCAACTCTAACCATCTTTATCTGCTGAAGATTATAGGCTACCGTCATGATTCATGCATCTTCGTCACTCTAGAAAGGTAATCCAATTTCTGCTATGGTTGATCGATTGATTTATATGTAATAAATGCATGCATCTGCTTTATTTTTTATTTTATTTTTAATGCAATTTCATGCTTGCTTCTTCCATTTCGTGTACGATTTCGAATCAGATTCAATAATCTCGATTGGGTTTTGCGTATCTGCATGTGTTTTGGTTAACTCAATGTGACATAATTAGGTGGGTTTTGGGATTCTTGATCAATTTGAGATTTATTAGGTTCAGAAAATTATCCAGAATAATTCGTGGCTGAAATGTTTATATGCAAGTCTGTTGAGATTTCTTTTTTGTTTGAAACAGATACAGATGTTTGGGTATTGGAGCTGGCAACAAGCATGGCACTTGTATGTTTCCCATGGGAGCCCGAGCCTCTTCTAGCCCAAGTCCACAACCAATAAACCAGACAATGGTAAGCCATTTAAATTGTTTCTGTTCCGCTCTCATTTTGTTTCATGGTCCGATTATATATATATATATATCCTTAACATGGGAAAAATGTAATGAAGATATCAACTGCTAGAATGGACAAGGGAAGTAGTAGTTTGTGGACTGCAACTGCAAGAAAGGGCTGATATACAGAAGGTTGTCATAATCTTGTGTTGTATTTTCACAATACTTGTGTTTTATGTCCGATTCATTCATATAGGTTCGTGCGTGCAGGTGCTATCGGATGCTTTCAAAGAAAAATCCGGAGTCCATGTTGCTTGTAACTTTGTTTTTCATCTTTCCACATGTTGCATAATAACCTTGATCAAGGCGCGGAAGCGGAGGAGGGAGGCATGGCGAGTTAGGTTTTATGCGGCGGCGGCGAGTTTTCGACGAAATTTCTCGCCTACATTGACGAATTAATTGGGCCGGCCCGGGCCGGGCTGGTGGGCTGAGTCAACTGGTTCGCATGATGTCATGGTATGATGTGGCATCTTGAGATCTTATGAATTCCCTCAATAAATTTGTTTGATTTCAAAAATAACTTTAACCAAAAACTTCATATAAATAAATCAAATTATGATTTTATTTAATACAAAAATGTGTCACAATTCATTTTTACAGATAAAATTTATACACGAATTTTTTATTTATAAAATTCTCAGTTTTATAATATATATATTTAATTTCTCAAATGATGTTTATATTTCATTAAATAAAATATAACTTATTTAATTAAAAATTGTGGTTTTTATTTTATAATTAATTGTGTGGCGATTTTTTATTGAACTAAAATTATTTTTTAATTTTTATGTATAGTAGGACTTAAAATTATATCAAAAAATTATCATAGAATAAGAATCATTTCTGCATTTTTATTTATTTATTATAACTTAAATTATTCTATAATATTAAGGGTAAAATAAATATTTATTTTACAAAGTAACAATAAGCTACTTCTATCAGCAACATTCTCAAACACTATTTTCCCCACTTTCATAAGCTTTCAACACTTATTTACAAACATTAATTGATTTTCAAATACGTTGTTTTCAACTGTTTTAAGCAACTTTTAGCATTTATCAATAAGCTTCATCTACTCCAAACACCCCCATAGTAATCTATTGTGGTCTGTTTTCATTGGTTTATCTTCTAATTAAGTTGCGTCCTTTTTTATCCGATAATGTGAATAACCATCGATTGCTGGTCTTTCAATAGAAAGTGTACTTCATTGTTATACAACGTGTAACACGTGTATGATATTGTGTGGCTACTATTGGGGAAAAGATATATGTTAAGTACACTTTTATTTAAAGAATGAATATTTGATTCTTTTTAAAGGAAAAAATTAATTTTGGTCCATTATGTTGGTTCCTGTCAACTTTTAATTCGTTTTGTTCGTTATGATCAATTTTGGTCCGTTAGGTTGATAAATAGTCCGATTTTGGCTCGTTTTGTAAAATTGGATAAAATTGTCTAATTTTTATCATTTTCGCGCGTGTACACACCCCCAAAATTAGAGAAATAAATAAATTCTCACATGTGAAAATATTATATATATATATATATATATATTCTCATGTTGTGAAATTAAAAAATTAAGTTATTTCACAAATAAATTTTTTTTTATTTTTTTTGCGTATATACGCTTGAAAAAAAGAACTACTTTATCTAATTTTATATTACAGATTAAAATTAGACTATTTGCCAATCTAACAGACTAAAATTGACCCTGACCAACATAACGGACAAAAAATGAATATGCGCCAACATAATGAATCAAAATTGATTTTTTCCCTTAATGTTATCCGAAAAAATTGAGTACATTGCATGATTGAAAAACATTATGTACCACATTAAAATATCAAAATCATTTTTTTTCATTTACTTTTAGACTTTTAGTGGAGCAAGAAAATATGGCCATGTTTGGAAAAAATATTATTCTCTAATTTGACATATTCCCTCTATAATTATAGTATTAATTATTGGGCTATCTCCCCCACTTTCTTGGACAATCCATAATCAGGGTTAAAATTGCATCAGCCCACACATATGATGATACTTTACATAGAAAATATTTCAAATTCATGATTATAGGTGGACCTGAGATTTAAATTGAGGGGACGATTTTATAAATTTTAAAAATAAATTTAAGCTAATTATATAATTTGAAAAATAATGACCTTAGCATATCCTTATTTCTATCATAAAATCGTCGCTTTATGTATACAAAAAATGGAATACTTATGTGTTTAGACCTTTTCTCCATAGGTGTCCTTCAATAAAGTGTATAGCTTAGGTTACCTTTACTAATGTAAATATAACTTCTTGTCTTAAATTATGTACTTTCTCCGTCCCACTAGAAACGACACGTTTCTTTTGGGCGCGAGAATTAAGAAAGTGGTGTTATTTGGTGTAGATTATTTGATTTTTTAGTGTTTAAATGTGGTCCACATAATTTTTACCATTTTAGAAAACGCGTCGTTTCTAGTGGGACGACCCAATAAGGAAAACACGTCGTTTCTAGTGGGACGAAGGGAGTAGTATTTTTCAAGGTTGTCTCCATACTTTAAACTAGAAAAATAATCTATACACCTTCAATATTATAATTTCTCTTGTCTTAATTATGCTAAAACAGTAAAATAAAATATTATATTTATTTTATTCTCTAAATCTCTAGTTGAAATTTAATAAAATAGAAAATGTTGTGGTTGATGTTGATGGATTGTGTACCGATTTCTCTTGTTTCTTTGCAACATTCTTTTGGCAATCCACTAGAAAATGCATTCTTGTTACATTTTTTATAATAAATTGAATTGCTCAAATTTTTGATTGCAATATGTAGCATGCCATAATAAAGTTTGTAATAAAATATATTATAACAAAAATGACAAGCCAATAAGGTTGAGCCACCTAAAGAATTTTATCCAAACCCTACCCAATCTATTCCAAGAAAACATATGTATGTCATGGATTACCTAAGAAATAAACTATATAATCATATAAATATAACCAAAGGCAAAATTAATAAAATAAGATTGAGAATTTAGTATGTTATAAAACAAATCATCCTAGCGCAGTATGTGGTAATATACTAGTAATAGAAAACAGGGCGGATCGAGAAATTTCAGTGGAGGAAAAGCTGGATCTACGTACAATTTCATGAAGTTAATTTTTAAAATGTTGACAAAAACTCGCTATTGCACAAGATTTGGATCAGAATAAATAAAAATATGTCTAATTAACTTAAAGTCGAAAATATGAATTTTTTTATAATATGATTTCTGTAACTCACTCGATAAATTAATATTTTTATGTGAAATATCTGCAAGACTTTAGAGAGATATTATCATCAACCACCCATCTTTTTTTTTACCTTTTCCAATCTTTGTCTATACGTGTCATATTCTATATTTTCATCTGTTTACTTTGTTTCTTGGTTGAAGGTTGATCACACTCTACTCAAATGATGAACAAACAATATCAATAAATGAAATATCTTCAATATATATTTTTCTCTTCTATTGAAGGAAACTTCCATCAAATTTAATTGTGATTCATTTCAAAAGTTTCAATTATTTCGCTCTATTTTAATTACATTTTTATCCTTTATATACATAACTAAATTCTTATAAAAAATTAAATGTGCTCAATGAAAATGCGTAAAATTACATTTTGATCAATTTTTTTTTTCACAAAAATATCACATATTCTTAAATTGATGCACGAAGATCCTCTCGTCAAATTTTAGATCCAAGCATATAAAAGAGATTTTCATGCAATATCTGAATATCTTTTAAAGTTATGAAGTATTTATAGCAATAAATGGACGTGTAATTGTTTTAAGCATTTTCAATTGAATACATGAATTTTTTTTTTTTTTTACCATCCCTTTAAAATATAGAAAGTTAGTAAAATCTGTTCTTGATTCTTTTGAGATGATTAGTTGGTTGAATGATTACTAAAGTGAAATCTCATTAATATCATCTTAGTAGATGCATTCATAATGGGAGAAATTTTAGAATCAGTTAAACTTGAATAGTATTTCTTAAATTAAATTCTTATAAACGAAGTACTGATGATTTGATATTCATGATTAGTGTGTTTACTTGAATTGAACCAAACATGAGTATTTTTATTGCATAGCTTTATGTGTTGGTTTACCTTCCTGTGACAAGCAATGGACACGTGGTCTTCTTGAAGTCTGTATCATGAAAAGTCCATGACTACTTTTCTATCAATATTGTAAGCACAATCTCAAATCAATTTTTCTTTATTTGTTTTTACCAAATTTCTTTTGTTCTTTTTCTACACAAGCATTGATTGGAGTTAGATAATTGAATCTACACGTGTCCTATGAAGATGTAGCACAATTAGTAAATGCTTTTTTTCAGAGCGAGCCCTCTCTCCTCTCTTCTCTCTTCTCTCTTCTCTCTCCTACCAGCTAAAAAACGAAAACAGAAAATGAAAAGAATTGCTGGGAAGCATTATTGCCGAGGATAGTTTGAGCCCTTTTGAGTTCTTGATTTGGTTATGGGGTTTCAATTCAGATTCCAAGTAAGAGCCCTTCATTGTCATAAAAATTGAATCTTTATCGTTGCAGCATCAACCCTTTTTCCATTTTTTCTGATTAATTTGTTGGGATTTGATGTTGGGACAAGAATTTGTTGTTGTTGAATAAATCTAGATTGTGTTTGGTGAAGGCCGTTGAGGGAAAGGGAGATTTAATAAAAGAAAAAAAAAGAATGCATATTTTCATGAGGCTGAGATGAGTTGCCTTAGATCCATGAAATCCGTATTCCATGTGTCAAAAAAGTTGGCATCTTTGAGTGTTTCCGTGTGAATCTTGTGGGGGGTCGGTTTTCCTTTTTCCTATGTTTGTTCCATGACTTCCCCTTCTTGCAATTATGGATAAGGGTTTGATTAATTTTGTCCTTTTCTTGATTCTTGTGGGTATATAAGGGTTGGTGTTGGAGATGGGATTTTGGTATCTTGGCTTTTAAGGTTGTTTATAAGGGAACTACATATTTATGTTTTTTGATTCCAATCCTTAAATTTTCTGTTTGTGGAAATATGCCCATTGCTATTGTTGGCCCAGATCTTTATTACCCTTTTCATATGTCTTAATTTCAATGATGATAGGAGTAGTTGGTTTTCAATTTCGTGAATTCTATTTGGCTTTATCTTTAGTTCTTGATCTTGTTGTGAATTGTAACTTGTAGTAAGTAATCCAATAGATAGGCGTTTTCATTGCTCCGAGGTTAAGTTTGTTGCCTGAACAAAAGACATTTTAGCATTTGAATAGGTTTAGAAAGCCTTTCTTCGTGGAGTCGGGGTTGCGATGATGGAAGAGATATCTCCTGCAGTTGCGGTTACATTCGGATTAGGCAATCCCGTCTGTGAGAGCCCCGGCATTTCGAACCATATGGAGATTGCCCGGCTCAAATTAGTGACCGAAACAGCTACCTTGCTGTCTGATCCAGCATTCACTTGGGATGCCGGTTATTGTTGTGTGGAGAACGAAACTAACGAGATTTCTCCTTCTTTAGTGGAGGGAAGTAAGGCTTTTGATGAAATGCTAAACACGGCCCTTTTAACTCAGCACGGGCAGTCGGGTAGTGTTGCTCATGATAGTGAAGAAGATGAACTTATCTTGTTAGGTCTACCTATAAATCCGGGTTCGGATATAGCTCTTCCCCTCGTTACCACTTCACAAACGAGTGTGCCAATCGCTGTTGAGATTGAGGGCGTGGAAGACGGTCAACTAGTTGCAAAAGTCATCAGCTTGGAGGAGAAAAGCATTCTACGCCGAATATCTAGTGATTCTCTTGCTATGTATGGTAAGCCAACGGAAGAATGCTCGGGTAGGCCGGCTTTAAAAGAATCCGTAGTTTCCGTTAAGCTACCGTGTGAGAAAAACCCAGGAAAAGGTGGTGTTAAGAGTGTTTTTGAGTTGGACTGCCTCCCACTTTGGGGTTCGGTGTCGATATGTGGACATAGGCCGGAGATGGAGGATGCTATTATGGTCGCACCACATTTCACGAAAATCCCGATAAAGCTTTTCATTGGTGACCATGGAATCGATGGAATTAGTCAAGCGTTGAGTCAAATCAGTTCTCATTTTTTCGCGGTTTATGATGGTCATGGCGGATCTCAGGTTCGTATTCTCTCTATATCGATGTTTCTTTCTTTACGAATAGCGTTTATGTTATGCATAATTTTTCTTGATTATTGATCATTGCTTGGTTAGGCCAACTTTATATACATAATTCAATGTAAAAAAGTCAATGAATAAATCTAAACTTGGTTTTTAGGTTGCGAATTACTGTCGTGATCGTATTCACCGGGCTTTGGTGGAGGAATTAAACGACTGTGTAGTGGCGGATGGGAGCACGAGGGATACTAGGCAAGTGCACTGGGAGAAGATTTTCACCGATTGCTTTCTAAAAGTCGACGATGAAGTTGGGGGGAAGGCGAAACAAGGCTGCCCTCAAGGAGATGCGGAAGAGGACTACGTTGTCGAGCCTCTTGCCCCAGAGACCGTCGGGTCAACTGCTGTTGTTGCAGTTTTATCTTCGTCCCATATTATAGTATCCAATTGTGGAGATTCAAGGGCTGTGCTGTATCGTGGGAAAGAAGCAATCCCGTTATCGGTTGATCACAAAGTGAGCTTGCATTTTAACAATTTGTGTAGTGGTGAATGCATTCTAATTTTTTGCTTGTGTTTTACTTGGCAGCCTAGTCGAGAGGATGAGTACGCTCGGATTGAGGCGTCTGGAGGCAAGGTTATATCATGGAACGGCCACCGTGTTTTTGGTGTTCTTGCAATGTCAAGATCCATTGGTAGGTCTTCTATGCTTATAAGTTTTCTTCATTCTTATGCAAAAATGGTGTTTTTCGTGTTTTTTTTATCCAACTATTCTTGCTTGCGTTATCATATTTCCGTGTTACATCTTGTATTTCACTAGTGTCATAGGCGGATTTACAGGCGTAACCCCCCCCCCCAAATTGTGCAATAATATATTTTTCTGAAAATCTACTATTCGGTCCTTGAAATTACGATAAATTTGCAAAATCGACCCCCTCCCCCGAAATTGCAGATTTGCACCCCCTAATTTTGTAGATTCGTCCCTCATTTACAATCTTGGATCCACTTTATACTACTATATCCTCATTTACAATCTTGGATCCACTTTATACTACTATATCAATGCACGTCACATGTATCGTATATTCTCTCTACAACTTGTTTGGATGGTATTATAGACACACTTGCACACTTTGGAGTATTTTGGCCTTATGGAACACGAGATGTAATACGTAAATGAAAAATCGAGTTCTTAATCTCGTTCTTGTACGAATATTTTCAATGATTTGAGTCGTTTCTCCAATCTTGCTCTACTTTCTCAGGCGACAGATACTTGAAGCCATGGATAATTCCTGAGCCGGAGGTGATGTTCGTCCCTCGGACCCGAGAAGACGACTGTCTCATCCTGGCCAGCGACGGGCTGTGGGACGTGATGACGAACGAGGAAGCGTGCGAAGTGGCTAAGAAACGGATTCTGATTTGGCACAAGAAGAACGGGTCGGACCGGTTGGCAGATCGAGGGCTGGGAGTGGACCCGGCCGCTCAATCCGCGGCGGAGTACCTCTGTAATGTCGCCATTCAGGCAGGGAGCAAAGATAATATATCTGTAATTGTGGTAGATTTGAAATCTAAAAGGAAGATCAAGACTAAAGCTTGATCTTCCATATTACTGGTTTTTTCTTTTCTTTTTCTTCTGTAGCTCTTACACACTGATGTTTCTCATTTATTACATAATCTGGTCCATATATATTTTTTTTTTGTCATGGGCTTGAAAAATGTGTATGAGAATTGTGGTGGAAATGAACAATATATTTTTCTTTTTTAGTAGAAAATGTGCAAACAGTGCGCATTTATAGGCAGAGGCAGACATCAGGAGATAGCGTGTATTTTCGTCACACAATTTTTTAAAAAAAATACTGTATTATTTTGCCATTTAAGTTTTACTACTTTTTCTCTGATAATTTTGAATTCGTCCCATCTTTAATAAGTCGAACACACATAGAGAGGGTGCGAGGGGCCATTGCAATACCAAATTTAAAAATTGCAATTTTACTTTTTCAAAAAATACCATCCTACCCTGTGAAATTGTATATTTGCACATTAGAATTATAATTTCGAATCATAAATTATAAATCAGAACATTATCAATTTTTCCATTTAAATTTACTTATAAGATCTTTTAACTACAAGACAACTACAAAGTAGAGAAAGTTGTAGGAATAGTCACACTTATACTACTATCTTGACAAGACCAAATAAACTAAATATCCGATTAAATATAAGCAAGAAAAATCCAAGAGACTTCTTCTTAAGCTAAACGACATACAACGCTACACCAAAAGAGAATCCAAGCAAGTAGAAGAGTGTGTAACGCTGAGCAAGAGAAGGGGGTAACCAGTGACAGGAATTCTCGGGAGTCGAGTAAAAAAGATCGGTCTTTTCACCGTTAAGGGCGAGGTCTCTTGTTGTTGCTGCAGGATGGGCACTTGTATTGCTTGATTTGCTCGGCTTTGGCTGGAGTAATCTTGACACACTTGCCGTGGAACCACTTCTCACAGACGTCGCAGCATATCCAGAACTCATCCGATGCGTAGTTATCTCCACAAGCGCCACATAGTGTCTCTCCATGCTCGTCTTCTTCTTCTTCTTCTTCCTCTTCTTCTTCTTCCTCATCGAGTTCCTCCTCGTCCTTTGGCTGTGGCTTTGAAACTTTAGGCTGAGATTCGGATGTTTTCTGTTACAAGAAGAGCAAGTTTGATAATACTGTCAAGAAGTTCAAGATCAAAACTACTGTATTTGGTTTCAAATCTAGCAAATCAATTGCCCATGCAAGCATATAAAAACATAGTGATAAACAATTGGACCTACTAAATTATGGTGAGGTTTGGATTTGATTACTCTAACGTAATGTTATAAATAGTAGCTCAAATTATTGAGATACTTAATTATAAGAGGAATCGCTATCAACGGAGTGAGGAATAAATCTTGTATTTATCCCCAACTCAGTAAAATAGTGAAATTTTGCCATATGTCTAGTGGATGTAGGCATTGCCGAACCATGTTAAATCCTAATTTCTTGTTTTACAGTTTCCTTCATGTTTTACAATTTCCATTGCGTATAATCACAAGGCATAAAAAGTTTCTACTTATTTAATGTTGGGAATGGTGGCAAAGGGAGAAGAAAGTGAGAATCATAAACTGACCAGTTTTGGATTTGACTTGGATTTGCTGTTGCTGTTTGAGACTGGAGACTTTTCCTTCTCTTTTTGTTGTTTCTTCGCTGACCCAGTCACAACTTCGAATACAGTAGGAAGTTCGTTCATCATGCTGAATAGTCGTTTCCTGCACGAGGACAAATGTTATGTAACATAATTGCATAAGCTACGAAGGAAGTTAAAGCAAGCTATACGAACATTATGTAAAGCATAACAACCGTGTTGCCTCTTGTCTTAAGATTTAGATGTTGCCAAGCACTGGTTAGAAAGTGCGGAACAATAAATGGAAAAAGAGGAAGAGTATAGACGGACCTGTCGGGTTTATCAATGCTAAACCGAGCACCAAAATAGAAGGCAACAGCAAGCAGCCAGGAATCACTATGGACAGCAATTAGAGCAAGCCAGTCCTTTTCTTGCATCCCATCTCTAGCAAAGTTGATGCCAAGAGCAGGCTCAGGGAGTTCGGGAGGCACTTCTTCAACAGGCAAATTGACCTCCCATTCGCCATTAGGATGTCCGTATAGGCATAGATTCTCCCTCTCTGTCGTATAGATCAACCAAATTAGTACTAGCAGCAGCGGGCACATATTAGAGGAAAAACTGAAAGGAAGAGATCATTAAAATCAACAAGTCTTAAGCCAAAGAACATTTTAGATTGGTAGCATTTCCCAAGTTTCCTATCAACAGAAAAAACGTAAGGGTTCACATGTAATAAGTAAATGTTTACTAACAGAATTACACGAAACCTACAGTATGTGAAGTCCAAGAGAGCCCATCTACCAGATACAGATACTTATATTGATAAATTCTTGCTGATCCATAGAAGACATTAACTTCTAAGTTCTATCTCCATCAAGAAATCATAGGTTTACAAAAGACGTACTAAATCACAACTGATAGAAACAAATCACAAGAATAAGAACCGATGCAAGTCAAAAGGAGTTTGTTGACAACTTAGTATATCACAAAGGCAATTTATGTTCAAGAAACAACACATTCAAGAAAGTCATTTCTCATCCAAATCCAACAACAGGATACCGAGATGCTAGACAACCAATTGGTAGAACAATCCAACCAAACATGTTAATCAGTATATAACAAGTTTTCCTCTTATTTGCATAGTTTCGGTGTAAACATCGACCTTCTTGCAGAAGTCTAGGCATTCAAATACAATCAATAACATAACAGACATCAGATAACAGCTGGATAATTTACTAGCCAGAGATATTGATCCAATAACAGAACAAACTGCAAGCAGAACAAGTTTTCCACTTATTTGCACAATTATAGCGTGAAAGATTACCATCTTGCAGAAATCTAGGCATTCAAATACAATGAAATAACATAACAAGCCTCAGATTAACAACTGGACACTATTCTAACTAGAGATATTGATCCAATCACACAACAAACTGCAAGCAGAAACTCTAAAGACTAAATGGATATTATATATCCTTCTTAGCACACGAACTTTTCGAAAGCAACTACACATTAATGCGAATAATCCACAAGATTCAACAAGAGAAAGGCAACAAAAGAGCTAAGAATCAATAAATACGGAGTAGCAATAAAGGTTCCAGGAGAGAAATTGAAACTACCAGGATCACACTGCTGGTAAAATTCTTCAACATCTGATAAAAACAATAAACACACATTAGGAAAATGGATAAATTAACAAAACCCATAACTTAGAAAACAAATTCGTATGAGAAAAAGTGAACCAATTATTTATCGCAGACCTGTAGTAAGGGCTTTAATAAGCCCAGTTCTTCGACCCTTGAAATCCTTGAAAACTTCCTCAACAGATCGAGGATACGACCTTGCCGCCATTTACGAACCCTTCCCGTTTTATTCAGCTCAGATACTGAGAGAAATTTAAGATAATAGTCGTTGCAGATTGAAGTCTATTAGATCGAGAATTGGAAGGTTTGATTCTGAGAGAAATATATGTTTGTTGCCTTGAGCTCGAGATTAAGGACAGAAAACGAGGAATTTGTCGTTGCAGGTTCAACGTTTGAGTCTACTGGATCGAAAATTGAAAGCTTCAATTCTAGAGAGAGAGAGAAGGAGAGGAGAGAGAGAGAGAGGGGGGGAGAGAGACGTACTTGAATCTAACGAAGATGGGTGCGTTTAATAACTATATATATTTGATTATTAGCTGACGTGTCCGACAACCCCGAATTATAGTAGTACTATTACTTTTATACTCCCTCGTCCCGCTAATTCTGTCCCAGTTGACTTCGACACGGAGATTAAGAAATTTTAGTTTAGTGTGTATTTTATGAGTTTTAATTGTATAAAGAAAATGACACAGTTTTCGAGGAGTGGTTAGTGGAAAGAAATGAGAATTATCCAAATTTTTGCAAGGCTAGTAAAAGACAATTGATTTTTATTTTTTATATTTTTTTTATATTGTATTTGAATAAATAATCAAAAGTTTTCAAAAAGATAAAAATCATAATTTTCTGAGTTCGGAGGCGAACATAATCGAGTGGGAGATAGATTTTTGAAGAGAGAGAGTATAAGAATGTGGGGGTTGAGTAGTGAGTAAGGGAGACCCACTTCATTTTATGTTTAAGAGTAATTTTTACTATTTTAGGAAAGAGGACAGTAATAGCGGGACAACCCGATTAGGCAAGTAGAACATTAATAGCGGGACGGAGGGAGTATATACTTAGCTCTTTATATTTCAAGAAATACAATTTTCCCTTAAAAAACAAGAAATACTACAATTTTCAATTTAATTAAAACTATATTTAGTTTGAACTTTGAATGTCCGTATATAAATAATTCTTCAGCCGTCACTAGTAATGACACATTTTCCTTATCGGAACGTCCCATTATAAATGATAAATTTCTAAAAATAGTAACAATTGTGTGGACCATATTTAATTATTAAAAAACTCGAACAATTATATATCACATAATATCACTTTATTAATTCTTGTGCCAAAAAAAAGTATCATTTTTAATGAGATTGAGAAAATAAAACATAAATATATGGACATACATATAGACAGTGGCTTAACTAGCTAGGGTGGAGGCCACTGCCCCCACTGAAATTGCAAATATAATTTGCACGACTATTATTTCACTTGTGAAGAAGTAGTAGATTGGCAGTGATGCTTTTATAAATGTCTTATGTAGTGGGAGGTCAGAGCTTCAATCATTGATCTAAATAATCGTACCGAAAAGAAAGTGAATAAATGAAATTTGATGTAGGGAGTACTACAAATTTATTTACATTTCTAACCATGGAGTTCCTTTAATTATGAAATCTTAAATATATATTGAAAGGTTATCTAATAAAATCATGCATGAGTTTTTTCTGCATATATATGTCACAAACTCTAAAACTCCCAAAATTACGAATGCATTATATTATTATTATTATTATTATTATTATTATTATTATTATTATTATTATTATTATTATTATTATTATTATTATTATTATTATTATTATTATTATTATTATTATTATACACTTATAACAATAAATACATTAAAAGTAATTAATGCTCCCTTCCTCCCACAAATAATGTCCCTTATATTTCCGTCACGAGATTTAAGGAGAGCGGTTTGTTGTGAATAAATTTGGTGGGACCCTTAAAAAAGAGTGGTTAGTTGTGTGTAATAATTTGCTATTTTAGGAAATGAGACATTATTTGTGGGACGTTCTGTTGGGTGATGATTCTATCCTCAACATAGTCTTACTTAGTGGAAAATGATTATATCTTCTATACTGAACCATGCTCAGCAGCCTAGTGCTCTGAATGTTGAGAAGATTTGAAGATCCCAAAACTCTATCTGATTGGTGAACCATTCCGTTGTAATCGTTATTTTTTGTCTCTGAGGTTTCAGACTCAGTAGACACTCTGCTTCTGATCAAGGCGCTCAGTAGATTATCTGCCTTAACACCAGAAGTAGAAGACTCAGTGATACTTGACTCGACGGGAGCAAGATATGCGAAAGAGTCGATGGAACCGGACTCAGCGGGAGCGATTCATCGAACTCGTAGCCGATCTTCGAGACTTTACTCGGCTATCTACCTACCGAATACGGGATCGGACTCAAGATCGGTAGACGATTCTTACCGAACCGTCGATACTTTTGAAAGACAATCAACATTGTCATATACGAGGAAGAGAGAAGTCGGCTTCGGTTTGCCTTAAAGTCTCGTGCTTGTCTCAACCACTCTATCCACCTCGACGAATGACAAGAACACACGTGTCTTCTCACCTCGCTAAAGTCGCAGTCAACCCTTTACCTAAAAAGGTGGGAAAGTACACTCGTTACCTACTTCAAAAGAGCCGTTTGCTACCAAAAGAGAGAGAAAGAAGAAGATCGTCTCCAACGGATCTTTTCCAATCTCTCGCTCTATAAATAGAGGGACATTTCAAGAAGAGAGAATGCGCATAAGCTTAAACGACGAAAACATACACAAGCATTCAAACGAGCTAGAACCGAGAAAACCCTAAGTCTTCCGCAAGAACTTGAAGATCTATCTCCGTGAAAGACTACCTTCTCAGCTCATAGGGAACCAAGCTAAACCGTTAGAAGAGCCTCTAGTATCCAAATCGACGATACACGAACCTAAAGCTTATTTCATTGTTCGTCGATCTAGAAGCTACATTCTCATTCCCTATCCCTCTAACCCTAAGCTCAACCGAATATACTTATAGCTTAGACGAAGGAGTTCATATTTGAACCCAATCCTTATTGTAAAAGGACTCCTTCATAGTTGGAGAAGTTTGTCAAACACTTTAGTTTGATGCCTTTGTAACCGGGACTTGCTCGATATAATCCTCAAGCCATAGCTTTGTCCCGTGCACAAGGCCGACCGAGACTAACTCGGTATAATAAATAACCTCCCGAACTTTCGGGACAGGTGGACGTAGGATCGATTGATATCCGAACCACTTTAAAAATACGTGTCTTGTTATTGCTTTCGATTCTTGTTGCATTGATTTTACTTGTTCATACCGAAAATCTTCTTTAAAATCATACAACCTGTCTCAAAGATACTGAACTGTCTACTTGCTGAACTGAGACTTGCATAAAACGGTTTTCCACTCAACTGATTAGGGCCTACACTTTTCCGCACCGCTGAACTCTACCTGTTTGATACTGAATTCTAACTCAGTCAGCTAGCAGATCTCAGTAGAGTCAGACTCTTTGCCACACACGATTCGTAATGCGCTATTTGGTCCGGTGAATTATTTCAAGATCGACACTTTCTCCCGAACAGGACTGTTCGTGTTCGAAGTTGAGAAAATCGGATTCGAGTGTATTCACCCCCCCCCCTCTACACCCGACCGTACACTCGGGACCAACAATTGGTATCAGAGCCGGAGTTCTTTAAGACTCATGTTATCTTGAAACTGGTCTACTTGAACGGATCCGGAAAATCATTTTCACTGCATATCACTCTACATTCATATCATTATTTTTATATGGCTGATATGTCAGGGATAAGAATGGTACCCATGTTCTCGGTAGAGAATTATGGAGTATGGCGAGTCGAAATGGAAGCACATCCGACATCCCTCCATGATAGTATGACCGAAGTGCTTGAAGATGGACCTATTGTTCCCATGATCGATAGTGTCGTGACTCGGGCCCAGCGAAGGAGGAGGAATGGTGGCCGGGAAGAAGATCCCTAAAGACGTAAGTCTCTTCACTCCCGAAGAGAAGAAGCTTCACAACTTAGACCGAGTCGCCGAAATGCCATACCGACCACTCTTAGTGATTCTTATCTTGGCGGGGTTCGGGAATGCAAAACCGCAAAGGAACTGCGGGACGCTCTAGCGCTGCCGAGTCGTGGAACTCGAGAAGATAAAAGCTAACAAACTGGCGCTGGAACTCCAAAAGCTGGAAAGTCTGTCTCTCATGCCTGGTGACAAAATAGAAGATCTGAACGTCAGATTTACGAATCTGATGAATTCTATCAATGGGTTGGGAAAGACATTCAGCAACCGAGAAATGAATCTCAAGATACTGAGGGCATTGCCGGACGGACACTGGACACCTTTTGCCACTTTATTGCGACATTCTGATTTAGATGTTGTCTCTCCTGACCATATCTTTTCAGAACTTCAGGCAGAAGAGTTTGAGTTCGACAGACCTCAACGAAAGCAAAGAGCTGAAGCTGACAATAAAATTGACTATGCCTTCAAAGCATCAGTCAGCACAGCATCTCCAGCGACAAGCAAGATAACGAGTAAGACAGAACCTTCACTCAATGATCTACAAGAAGGAAGTCTCGCTCAGAAGTACGCATTGCTCGCTGTGAAGTATCAGAAGGAGAAGGAGAGGCGCAAAAAACTGACTAAAGCATACCGAGACACAAAAGGAAGTCAAATTATATGCCAAAACGCACTCCTGACTCACAATCTTCTGAATGCAGAAAGAAGGATTACTCAGCACCATCAAAGGATAGTGAAGCAAAGAAGAAAGAGTCATCACTTGCTACAACTGCAAAAAGCCAGGACACTATCAATATGATTGTCCTGAGCTCAGTAGTGCTGAACGCGCAGCACGTAAGGCAAGGAGAGAGAAATTCGCCCAGAAGAGACAATCCTATATTGCAGGCGAAATCTCAGACGACTCAGAAGAAGTCGACTCCTTCATGGACTCATCTGACGATGAAGCAGCTTTCATGGCCTTAGAGCATGAAGCTGAAGAAACAACTGAAAAGTGCCTAATGGCAGGAGAAGAGGATGAGGTAAACTCTCATGAACCACTTAATTCCTCTTCACACTGCACACACGACACTGTTTCAGGTGCAGATGGGAATTTGGACATCACGACCGCCTATGAAGAATTATTAGATGAACAAATTCAAATGAGTCTCAGCTCGGTAAGACTCTTCGGGAATTGGATACCCCGAAAGTGGAGAATCGTAGACTTTCTCGGGAGAGTCGGGCCGCTACCGAAGCCGAAGGACTTGTGTTGAGACTCGGGGAGGAGATGAACTCTCCGATGGCCAAGTCTCGAAGCATCAAGAAGATCGAATTTCGGTTTTGACCAATGACTTGACTCGAAAGATACTTGAACCGAGTCTCATCAAGCAAGAACTGTTAGGACTTCGGACCAAGCACGACATACTAAAAAGAGTGATGATGTCCGGAAGAGCCCGATGACCGAGCGTTACATGGGCGCCGAAAAGAAGCCGGAGGCTATGCTTGCAAGCAACAAGCCCAAGCACCGTAAGGAAGGACTTGGTTTCAACCAGGGAAGCTTCCTCATCTCGCCCCCGTACACTCGAAGTGCGTCTAACCCGATAGGTTTGTTCGAGGAGAAACAATCGATGCAAATGTTCCGAACCCCTCAAGCAAAGAACAAACAAAAGATGAAAGCACCTCATCCTACGCATCGGTATTCGACCGGAAGATCGGTGCCAAGACACCCCGGTTCGGTCAAGGGGGAACTAGCGAGTTAAGTGGGGCGATCGGTATGGACCACCTCGGTTGACACATCCAGCTCAATATGGGTCATATTACTATGATCCCATAGTCAGAAGAGGTTCCAAGAGTCGAAAAAGAAGAAAAACGCACAAAAGGCAAAGGTCGGCGATCCACCAACTCGAAGATCCGGACTCCCGAACACGAACGGCCTTAAGAAGTCGGCTTTGACCGGTCCGGTGGTCAAGTATGTTGACTTCAAGTGGAAAGAAACCGTGCCGAAACCACCGGGGTTGTTAGACAGATTTGGGTTACTAAAACTAACATCTAAGGACCCAAAAACAAAATAAAGGGTACCTGAATATAATTCTGTTTTGCAGGTGCGTAAAGATCCTTGGTATGTGGACAGTGGATGCTCAAGACATATGACTTACCAAAGGAACCTACTGAAGAATTATGTAGCTGAAGAAGGACCCAGAATTGAGTTTGGAGACAATGCAAAAGGCTATACAAGAGGATATGGAGCACTCAGCATTGGAACTGCCACAGTTCCTAGAGTATCATATGTTGAAGGACTTCAGCATAATCTTCTCTCTGTTAGTCAATTCTGTGATAACTCGAATAGAATGATTTTTGACACTGGTTTCTGTGATGTCATTGATAAATCCACAGGGAAAACAGTGTTATCAGGTTCGCGTAAAAAGAATATATATGTAGCTGACTGGAACTCAGCAGAACCTGAAGCTTGTCTGTTGGCGAAGAACGACAACCGTACAGGATGGCTTTGGCATAGGAGACTCAGCCACCTCAACTTCAAAACGCTCAACAAACTAGCAAGGAACACTCTAGCAAGAGGACTGCCGAATGAAGTATTCAGCAAAGACACTCAGTGTGAAGCATGTCTGAAGGTAAAGCAAACAAGGAATCAAAATCCACCTGTTCCATCTCCTTCCACTAATGGAATCCTTCAGCTGCTACATATGGATTTGTTCGGTCCAGTCTCTCCAGTGACGATCAGAGGCAAGAAATATGCTTTAGTGGTCATCGATGACTACTCGCGCTACACATGGGTCATATTCATTGCCAACAAGTCTGACGTCAAAACAGAGTTACCAACGCTTCTGAAAAAGCTCAGTGTCGAGAAGAACACCAAGATAATCAAAATTCGTTCTGACAGAGGAACTGAGTTCCTTAATTCCATGGTAGAGGAGTTCTTCAAAGTAGAAGGAATTGAGCAGGAGACATCTGCTGCGCGCACCCCTCAGCAGAACGGGGTTGCTGAATGAAAGAATCGTACACTCAAAGAAGCAGCAAGAACTCTACTCGCAGACTCAGGACTCCCAACCAAATTACAGGCGTAAGCGGCCGACACCGCATGTTATACTCGGAACCGATCTCTACCGACAAAGCGACGATAAGAGAACACCATATGAACTATGGAACTTCAGGAAGCCTTCTTTATCTTATTTCCATATCTTTGGTTGTTCATGCTTTATCCACAATAATGGGAAAGATCAGCTGAAGACTTTTGATAGCAAGTCAGATCAGGGAGTTTTCTTAGGATACTCTCAGTCGGCAAAGCTTTCGGAGTATTCAACTATCGGACTCTTTGCGTGGAGGAAAGCCCTCATGTTGTTTTTAATGAGTTTGCTGCGAAGACAGGGAGCAATAACTCTAACTCTAAATCCGAGGACATCGATGAAGCGCTACGAGGATCTAAGCTTAAAAGACAAACCCGAAAAGATCCGGCTATGTTGGGATGATGATTCGACGAAGAAACTAAAGACAAGTCTCATCGAATCTCAACCAGCAGAGCAAGTAGGCGAACAGATTGACTCTCCCGAACGAGTAAATCCCGGGTAACTCAGGTCGATGAGGAAACCTTAGAGGTAATCGAGACCACTACCGAGAGTAACAACTCGGGGGGAACATCTATTAATGCTCCCGAGCCGAATGCCCCCGAACACAGGAAACTCGGTAGATCACACTCTCATTCTTGAATTGCTTCAATCTCGAATAGTACGATCCGAAATTCCTAACTCACCTACTATCCGTGTTGATCAAATTTCGGATGAAGAGCTGAAACATCGTAGATCGTGGCTAGATGCTCACACTCCCGATCTAATCATTGGAGATCCTTCAAAGAAAAGTCAAGACAAGATCCGGATTCTCAAAGGAGAAAGCGCATTATATTCCTCGCTTCTTGTCTACCGAAGAGCCTCGGACGATTGAGGATGCACTTAAAGATGCTTGATCGGATCATAGCTATGCGGGAGGAGCTGAATCGGTTCACGAGAAACAAAGTTTGGGAGCTTGTTAACGGACCCAAAGATCAACACGTCATTGGAACAAAATGGGTCTTCAAGAACAAGCGAGATGAAAACAACGTCATAGTAAGGAACAAAGCAAGGCTTGTGGCTAAAGGCTACTGTCAAGCTGAGGGAATAGATTTCGATGAGACATTCGCTCCAGTTGCAAGATTGGAGGCAATCAGACTATTCTTAGCCTACGCAACACATCAAAGATTCAGAGTCTATCAAATGGATGTGAAGTCTGCGTTCTCGAACGGCGTGCTTCAAAGAAGAAGTCTATGTAGAACAACCGCCCGACTTTCGCGGGGGACATCAGGTTTATAGACTCAGAAAGGCTCTATATGGGTTAAAACAAGCACCCAGGGCTTGGTACGATACCCTGTCAGAGTTTCTTCTTCAGAAAGGCACAGTAGATCGCATGTTGTTCAGCATTCGACTGGAAGACGACTTATTACTCGTGCAGATCTATGTAGACGACATTATCTTCGGATCAAAGAACGTCGTCATGTGTTAGCAGTTTGAGAAAATGATGAAGGACAAGTTCGAGATGTCAATGATGGGTGAAATGAACTATATCCTCGGCTTTCAAGGCAAACAATCTGAAAAGGGAACGTTCATTAACCAAGGCAAATACACTCGAGACCTCATCAAAAGATTCGGTTGTACATCCGGCAAACCTATCAAGATCCCGATGAACACGAATATGAAAATCGATCTTGATAAAGAGGGAGTATCAGTAGACCAAATTGAATTTCATGTAATAATTGGTTCCTTATTATATCTAACAGCTACTCGTCCTGACATAACTTATGCTGTAGGTGTCTGCGCTCGATTTCGGGGCGAATCCTAAGCGAGCCACATGGACTCAGCAAAGAAGATTCTCCGCTACCTCGGAGGCACACCTGGCATGGGTTTATGGTATCCAGCTGATGATAATATTGAACTAACTGGTTACTCGATGCCGACTATGCCGGATGTAGAATTGACCGAAAATCCAACTTCAGGAACTTGTCAGTTCCTAGGGAAGAACCGATCTCATGGTTTTCAAAGAAGCGAGCACTCGGTAGCCACGTCAACTACGAAGCCGAATACATGGCTGCCGGAAGTTGTTGCGCCCAAATCCTTTGGGCCGAGACAAAGGCTAAGAGACTATGATGTCATTCAGAATGAGGTGCCGATATTCTGCGATAGTACCAGTGCTATTGCAATCACTCAGAACCCTGTACTACACACGAGATGCAAGCACGTGGACATTAGGCATCACTTCATTCGCGATCATGTCGAAAAGAAGGATATCAGGATGGAAAAGATCCATACTGACAAACAAAGGGTTGATATTCTGACCAAGCCTCTAGCTGAATCCAGATTCAAAGAACTTTCAGTAGAGCTAGGTCTGCTGGATCCTACTGACCCCAGTCAGTAAGAAGGTTCCAGGAGAGGATCATTCAGTAAGGGGGAATGATCACTCTCAATACTGAGTAAATTCAATACGTAGAGACAGAAAACTATCTACAAGAGGTATCAGCTGACTACTATGTTCAGCTGACTGATTTGCATATCTCTACTCAGTAGTAACGAATAAAACAGTAATGCATTTATGATGAAGATTCAGCATGCTATTAAATATCCTAAGTTTGTCATTTATTATTAACGGCTTATATTTAATGCACGACATTCCATACACAAGTTTGCTGAACTCTGCACGCATTTAATGCATGTCATCTCATAGTTACTACTTAGGCATATTTACAACTGGCTTTGACTTAGGCGGCTACTGTGATCATTACCTTTTTAATATCCAATCTTAACCGTCCATATCATAAAGCAGATTTAAATTTGGCCTTTGATCGAAAACCGTTCACCTTCACGGTAGATATATATTTTCGATCATATCTTTAGAAACCGCCATTACCGCACTTAAAATCCTCTGCATCCGAAAATTCTGAGATCATTTCTTGCAATCCCCTCTTGCATATCCTTTCAGAATCTCTCTTTCGGTATGCTTATTACAACTGCTACACGAATTAATTTTCTTTTTCAGAATCGCTATACAAACTGTTTTATTTAAATCGATACTGATAAATGCTAGTGTAACAGGTACAATGGCAAGTAAAAATATTTTGGTGTCTACTCCAGTTAACATGCAAGAAATCCTGGACAAGGATCGTGTTTGGTTCGAGCCAACCATGGAGTTCAACGCCTGTGATCTCGATTATATGGACGAGATCTTCTCAGCTCTTAGAGAGTCCGGGCTTGAAAGTTTTCTTTCAAGGAAGCCATCATACTTCCTCCCGAGGCAGGTGGCCAAAGTTTATCTTAATTCTGACTCAGTAGGCGGGGACATAATCGGAAGATTCGCAGTTTACGAGATCAAGGATGCTTCTCCGATACTGAAGCAAATATCCATCAAGGAGGCGCTAAAGAGAAGTTTTGATCGCGCTTCCGAAGGAGCCGATCGTGGGGTACAAGGATGATCTTGTAGATGACTATTTGACAATATTCCGTGGAAAGCCCACGACCTTCGTAGCTTTTCCTAAAAACAACATGCTGCCTCAGTACAGAGCTTTGGCTTATATTGTGACGCAACTACTGACCAGCCAAGCAGGCTCATTCGATCAAGTATCGAGGCTCAAGATCCAGCTCATGATGGCCATATATGATAAAGCCCAGATCAATTGGACGAAGTTCTTTATCCGTGAATTCATGGCTCAGGCGGCCAAATTTGACAAGGCCTCTTACACGCTGAGTGTAAAGGGCAAGCTTCTTTATGGACTGAAGTGTCCATAATGATAGAGGATGTCTGCGGATCTGAACCAATCACCTACAATGACAAGGAGTATTTTAATGTGAAGAAGGTCAGATTCCACAACAAGACTGCTGCTCTTCAGCAGATCGGGTCAGGTCCCTCAGCCGTAACTCAGCAGGCTACACCCTCGAAGAAGAGAACACCTCCAGCAAAAATTCCAAAGGCACCAGCTAAGAAACTGAGGAAAGCCATTCCGGACGTGCCTACTGAACCTGAGGTCTCTCCTGAAGTTCCTGCTGCTCAGGCTACTCAGCAACCTATTCGGCTCAGCGGGTGATAGACGAGTCAGAATCATCTGAGAAGACTCAATCAGTGGAGAAGGCCGTCTCCACTGAGGAACCCGTAGAAGTGGAACAAGGGGATGCTATCGAAGCACATAGCGAAGAGATTCGGCGTCTTGACAGCCCCCCCTCTCGGTTCCACCACTCGGCGGTGTGCCTCTCGCCGAGACTCGAGCGTCTCCCATAGGACTTGGAGTCCGAGACAACATCCGAAGAAGAGACAATTGGGATGGAAGCTTCGGTGATCATATCCAGAGCATCCCGAGAGATTCTTCAACGGATTCCGGAGCTTGCCGACTACTCGATCCGTTGCTCATTGCAAAATCGGCAAGGCTCCACATGTTGCTGCGATTTCGGGAGTGGCCCCATCTACAACGTCTAGTACTCCACTACTCCCGCCAGCGGCTTCATGAAGAAGAATTGAAGTCGAGGGAGCAAATAGGCTACTACGAGCCTCGCCGACCTCGGCACCATGGAGAACCCGAGGGCTGCTATGCGGCAATGATACATGACGAGGCAGCTAGCTACCGGCTCAGCACCCTCAGATGGATCAGACCACGATGGTCAAGATCCACCCAGTGATTCAGGCCCTGGAAAGCCTGATGAGGAAAATACCCAAGACAAGGATACACATGCTACTGAACAAGCTCAACCTCCACTCCGTATCCTTGGACCTGCGAAGTCCACGGCTGGTGCTTCGTCCTCAGCAGAGCCCGCTCAGCTCTTGCTGGAGTCGACTTACGAAGCAGCGCCCAGCCCAACTTCCAAGAGATCTCGATCCGTAGCAAAAGCTCTCACCGCTCAGGGAATCCAGAATCGAGCTCTTGCGAAGGCCATCCACAAGGTGTGGAAACAGACTGCGCTAGCCACAACCGCCGAGCTAGAGGGGCTGAAAACATCGCATATCACAGCCCGCCCCCTGTTGTCTCTGAAATTGTATCCGAAGCTTTGGCTAAGCAGCAGAAGCAGTTTGATGATCAGCTCAGAATCATTTAGGAAGGACAAGCCAAACTTCTCAAAGCATTCGAGGCTTCAATGTCCACTCATACTGAGTCCTTCACTGAACAAGCCCAGGCCACGGAAATCCGACTTGACAACATTCAACTGGTCGTGGAGGATAAGATTTCTGAGAAGCTGACAGAATTCAAGGCAGCAGCTGACCTCTCCCATAAGCAATACTCGGAGGAACTGACTAATGCGAGGAATGAGCTGCACTTGGCGCTGACAAAGATCCATGACAGACTGGACGAACTGTCCGCTGTCTACAAACGCCTAGACAAGAAGGTACTCGTCCCTACCCCGGCTGTAATTGATGATGCCAAAAAGGGGGAAGGAAAAGAGAAGAGTACGGAAGGAAAAGAGAAGAGTACTGAGAAGCCGACCCCTACCACAACTGCCAAATTACTTAAGGGGACAGCTTCACTGAGATCTGAGAAAAAGACCAAGTCCGTGACTGAGATAAGCAGGACTGAGACTCAGACTCAGACAGAGGGTAAGGCCCAGGGTATCTTGGCTGCGAGAACAGCTGAGACTGGCCCAAGTGGCTCAGGAACCCAGGCTACTCATGCAACCCAGACTCTAACTGATTTTATCAAGGAGGTTGCAGAGTATGCTGAGCAGGAAGAGTCAGAAGAGGAAGAGGCTCCTCTCCCTCCACCTGTTCAGGGAAAAGGCAAGAAAGTGCTGATTCTCCCAACCCCTCCAGGCCAAGAAAACAAAGAGATACATTTCAGTCGAGGAGGAGGCTCAAATTGCGGTGATGAGAAGGCGGCGAGGGAGATTGCTTGAAACGAAGCCGCTAATAAACCAAAGTCTAAACCTGTCAAAGGAAAGACAAAATCTCCAGCTCGAGGAGGAAGAAAGCCTGCTAGGATACCTCCAAGGAAACTGATTATCGAGGATGAAGAAGATAGGGAGAAGGAAAAGGAGCAAAAGCAGCAAAGAAAGCACCGAGAAGCAGGGTACGTCAAAAGAAAAATCAAGTACCCCTGCTGAATCTGAAGACATTCCTCAGAAAGCCACTAAAGCCCAAGATGATGAAATTGAGGCCATATTCGACCAAATGAACAGATACTTATACAGAGGCGAAGAGGCTAGACAAGTTCAGGCTGCCAGAGACAGAATTTGGGAGGCAGACCTTGAAGCACTGAGGAAAAGGATTGAGGAAGAGGCCAGGCTGAGAGTACCTTCAAAAGCTGATATTCCTTATCGATACAGAAGGTTCAGGAAGCCAGCTGATCTAAAATCGCACAGATGGCCAAAGTAGACAATTGGATACCTGCTCAATTTACTCAGAGATGGGAATCTGCAAAGATAGAGTTCATCAAGCGCAACTATTTCTGGAGGTTCTGGCCCAACATGACTAAGACTGATGCCTACACAGAATGGATGATGATAGCAGAACCTGATCTATACATATACTTGCAAAAAGCCGTATACCGAAGGTATAGAAGTCGGTGTTCCGGGAGCCCGAATCATACCTTCACCTAGAAGAAATGATGACTCAATCCACTTTGGGGTAATAGAAGCTGAAGTGAAGTATCTTTGCATCAAAAAGAGAACTGGACAAAGATGAGCCGGCGAGACTTTCTTTGCATACTTGAAGCCGAGGAAGAACACATACCGGATGTATGGAGTGCCACCGCTGCCGAGACGCAATCTCAAGGATTCATGGACGGGATCAAGCGGTTTAAGGGCTCCTAGGCTTAGTTCTATTCTTCCTAGCTTAGCAAGATTTGTAATTGTGCTGATCCCGAATAACTCATATATACAAATCTGATTTTGGCTCGACAACCACTTGTTGTCTATCCGAACGTGTTTGTATTATGCTTTAACACTCGAGAATCACCGAAGTGATGACCGACTCACACACTCACTCTATTTACTTTCTTGTCGGTTTATTACTTTGTTAGATTCTGCTAGTCTAGTTTCTATGTAATGGGGGAAATTGTGTTTTTGCCCTGTTCCCTCAGTAGTCTAGAACTGTTGGAACAACTCCACTGATCTTACTTGTAATAATGTAAGGAGCTCTGTTTCTGATAGTTTAGTGTTAGCATAGATGATAGGTTTTGGCATCATCAAATAGGGGGAAATTGTTGGGTGATGATTCTATCCTCAGCATAGTCTTACTTAGTGGGAAATGATTCTATCTTCTATACTGAACCATGCTCAGCGACTAGTGCTACGAATGTTGAGAAGATTTGAAGATCCCAAAACCCTATCTGATTGGTGAACCATTCCGTTGTAATCGTTATTTTTTGTCTCTGAGGTTTCAGACTCAGTAGACACTCTGCTTCTGATCATGGCGCTCAGTAGATTATCTGCCTTAACACCAGAAGTAGAAGACTCCGTGATCTTGGACTCGGCGGGAGCAAGATATGCGAAAGAGTCGGTGGAGCCCGGACTCAGGCAGGAGCGATTCATCGAACTCGAGCTGATCTTCAGTAGACTTTACTCAGCTATCTACCTACTGAATACGGGATCAGACTCAGCATCGGTAGACAGTCTTCTGAACTGTCAGATACTTTTGAAAGACAATCAGCATTGTCATATACGAGGAAGAGAGAAGTCGGCTTCGGTTTGCCTTGAAGTCCGTCTTTGTCTCAACCACTCTATCCACCTCGACGAATGACAAGAACACACGTGTCTTCTCACCGCTAAAGCCTGCAGATCAACCCTTTACCTAAAAAGGTGGGAAAGTACATTGTTACCTACTTCAAAAGAGCCGTTTGCTACCAAAAGAGAGAGAAAGAAGAAGATCGTCTCCAACGGATCTTTTCCAATCTCTGCTCTATAAATAGAGGGGCATTTCAAGAAGAGAGAATACGCATAAGCTTAAACGACGAAAACATACACAAGCATTCAAACGAGCTAGAACCAGAAAACCCTAAGTCTTCCGCAAGAACTTGAAGATGTATCTCCGGCGAAAGACTACCTTCTCAGCTCATAGGGAACCAAGCTAAACTGTTAGAAGAGCCTCTAGTATCCAAATCGACGATACACGAACCTAAAGCTTATTTCAGCTGTTCGTCGATCTAGAAGCTACATTCTCATTCCCTATCCCTCTAACCCTAAGCTCAACCGAATATACTTATAGCTTAGACGAAGGAGTTCATATTTGAACCCAATCCTTATTGTAAAAGGACTCCTTCATAGTTGGAGAAGTTTGTCAAACACTTTAGTTTGATGCCTTTGTAAACTGGGACTTGCTCAGTATAATCCTCAAGCCACAGCTTTGTCCTGTGCACAAGCTGACTGAGACTAACTCAGTATAATAAATAGCCTCCTGAACTTTCGGGACAGTGGACGTAGGATCGATTGATATCCGAACCACTTTAAAAATCAGTGTCTTGTTATTGCTTTCTGATTACTGTTGCATTGATTTTACTGTTCGTACTGCAAATCTTCTTTAAAATCATACAAATGTCTCAGCATACTGAACTGTCTACTTGCTGAACTGAGACTTGCATAAAACGGTTTTCCACTCAACTGATTAGGGCCTACACTTTTCCGCACCGCTGAACTCTACCTGTTTGATACTGAATTCTGACTCAGTTAGCTAGCAGATCTCAGTAGAGTCAGACTCTTTGCCACACACGATTCAAAACAGCTATTTGGTCTGCTGAATTATTTCAGTACAACACTTTCCTGAACAGGACTGTTCGTGTTCGAAGTTGAGAAAATCGGATTCAGGTGTATTCACCCCCCCCCTCTACACCTGACCGTACACTCGGGACCAACACGTTCCGAAAATGAAAGAAGGGTATTAATTGTGGGACGGGGGGAGTATTGTAGAAGGAAATATAACAATATATATTTATAGTTCGGATCCTGCCCACAATCTCATGTTCCATAGGTGTTCCACCTAACATTTCAACTATAAACACCTAGATATTTACGACAATCATAAATTGAAATCATAAACCTCTAAGTGTTTACGTTTGAAAATAATAGTAGGGTACGAGTAAGACATGAGATTGTGAGACAGTAGATCCTGTAGGATAATTATTTTAATCTATTAAAGTAGAAGAGTTTTTAATTCTTACCAAAACTCACCCCTGCATTACATATATAAGTACTCTTTTCATATTTAAAAAAAAAAAGAAAAAAAAATTCACATCCCTAGTTTTTCATCAACTTTTTTGAACACAAGGGCACAAGTCTATATAAGGAATAAAAGGAAATGAAGGAATTTTACAAGATGATTATCATATGGTTTGAATCTAGAGCAAGCCCTTCTTCCCATGTCTTCTAGTAAACAAGAACTAATAGCATGTTATCCTAACAAATATTAAGTTAAATATTACTTATGTTGAAAGTTTTTGAGTAATTAATGATTTATTTTTAAAAATGTGTACCTGTATGTTATTATTCATAATTAAAAATCTCTTTGTTAGTTTCACTTTGATTTGTTTAGCGTCAAGAAATGACTTAGTTTAAGAAATGGTCTTTGACATACAACTAAAGGAACTATAGAACAAAAATCCCCCACTTTGCCTAAAACAAGAATTGTAAATTTATAAACTACTCCCTCCGTCCCGCTCCAAGTGACTCGTTTCTTTTTAGTGTGAGAATTAAGAAAGTGGATGATAAAATATGAGAGAGGAGTACATGATAAGGTATGAGAGAGAAGATGAGTGAGATTGTGAGAGAGAAAATGATAAAGTAGGAAAGAAAAATGATAAAGTATGAGATAATTTGTGATTTTTAAAAAAAATTATTTTCTTTCTTGGAAATGGATCACTTAAAGCGAGACGCTCCAAAAGTAAAATAGGTCACTTGAAGCGGAAAAAGGGAGTATTATGTTGAAAGGCTTAAAGTTCGAATTCACCTTATACCACATAAAAAATCAAAATGAGTGCCACTCACAATAGTTTTGTTGTCTTCACGGTTGGGTCGTCTTATATAGAAAAATTTGAGAGCGAAATGGAGAAAATATGCAAAGGATATGGTTGTCTATATATATATATATATAGATAATTGTTGATATTGTAGAATTCCAAACGTGTTGTATATGCTTGTGCTTCTAATTGTGCATGCTTAGACTATGAATATCACTGACCAGCTAAATACCAACTAATCCAACCATCCTAATACTTAATTAATTTTTCTCTATTTTCTATACTTTATTTTATTTTCAATCCAACCATCTCTATTTTTTATCATTTATTCCTAACCACCCAAAACAAGCCCCACCAGCCATACTTTTTATATATTCTAATTATTTCATATTTATATTATTATGTACTAATAACAATTTTTTAAATTTAAAGACGTAAAAATTACCTGAAATTGTAGAAAAAATCATAAAACTCGAAAATCGTACAAATTAAAATATAATGAACATAGAACAGTGATTGAAAGATGAAATTAAAACAACGAAAAACTAAAAACACGAACAACAAAATAAAGAAAATTCAGTTATCACCATCGAATTTTTGCCAAATGTGCTCGATCAAGTTGTCTCGAAGATCTCTGTGTGCTTCTCTATTCTCAAGTTGTGACTTGGTTGTCATATGACTAGCTAGACTTGCAATCCTTTCTGTAGAGTATGCAAAATTATTATTTTCAGCTCCATCTCCAGTCTGATGATCACTCCATCGGGATCTTGATAGTTTAAATAAGTGCTTCTTTCATCTTCCACGATCATATTATGCATGATGATACAAGCTCTCATTATTTTTCCCATAACATCACGATCCCAAATAAGACATTGATGTTTTATAAAAGTGAAACGAGCTTGTAAATGCCAAATGCTCGCTCAACGTCTTTTCATGCAGCTTCTTGATGTAGAGCAAATAATGAGATGAGCTTAAATAGAATTGATAAGTGTTGTCCATTCAGGATATATACCATCAGTGAAATAATATCTCATATTCTTCTGGTGACCATTTACGATGTAACTAACCTTCGGTGCTCGACCTTCTAAGACATCATTAAAAAAAGGAGATTGATCAAGTACATTTATATCATTTCTCGAACCTAGTGTTCCAAAAAATGCATGTAATCCACAAATCCTGAGACACAACTGCTTCTAAAATAATTGTGGGTTTGCCGCTTCTTCCAGAAAATTGCCCCGCCCAGCCAATACTGTCCAACATGCCTGGAAAACCACGTCGTTCTCCTAGATGGAGTAGGTATGCCATGTCTTAGGGAGAGGGCTTTCTAAGGTATTCGTCGTCGAAGTTGGAATTTACACTATCAATAAATTTTTTGAGCGATTTCCTTATGAGTTGGCCGCTCATCCGTAAATATTCATCATGCAAGTCTGCTGTTGAGCCGTATACCAACACCCTCATAGCTGCAGTGCATTTCTGAATATGAGACATACCGAGATGACCAACGACATCGCGCTTTTGTTGAAAAAACTCGTCGGTGGCAACTAGTTGATTCATTATACGTAGGAACAACGGCTTCCGCATGAGATACCTTGTTCGGAAAATTTCTTCAGGATAAATTGTATTTTCTGAAAAGTATTGCTCGAACACACTTTCATGGCCCTTTTCACCTGCACGTTCTATAAATCGTCTCTTTTGCCTAACAACATGATTTGTTGGTTGCAGTGACAGAGACTCTGCTTGAATGACCACTTGTTTGACAATGTTGTCAATAGTGCGATCTTGTTCACCATGTTCGTAAAAAGCTTCAAGGTTTTCCCACCAACCATCATCTTCGAGGTAATTGCAAATATTAAAACTAGAACTTGATATTTTTTTTGGGGAGCTTAGGAGAGGTTGGTTATGGGAGATTTTGTGCAAATATTGTAGAGAGATTTGAGGATAATGTAGTTAGATTCAAAGTAAATAGAGCTAGTGGGAAGATCACGGGTGCAGAAAGCTTCATGAAAGATAGCATTGCAAATAGTGTACCATTATTGGAAGATAGTGAAGAAAGTGAGTGGAAGATATCATTTATTGTTGGCCCATAGACGAGCTTCAGGTGTGGGTGGGGGGTGGGGGGAGGGTGAATACACCTGAATGCAAATTCAAAACTCAGAACACGAAAGTAGTTGATGCTGAAGATTGCTACTAAACTTGTCAGTTAGCCGCCAAATAAGCTTATGCGATCGCGTGGGCAGAGATTCTCCTACTGAGTACAGTCCTACTGACTTATGTCAGTGAACAATAGTTCAGCAACAGATGTTGTGTGCGGAAGTGTAGGCCCTAAAAAAGAGTCGTCTCAGTGAAAATCCATTTTATGCTTGTTTGATTAAAACTCAGTTGAATGCAAAATGAACAGTTAATCAATGCACTAGTTAAAATCAACACAGGTAAGTGGTTCGGACACGCTGGATCCTACGTCCACTGTTCTGAACTAAGCAAGGGTTCTTGTAGTAATTATACTGAGCAAGCCTCAGTTGATCTCTTGACGGGACATATTCTCACTTGTTTGCTTATACTGAGCAAGCTTCAGTCAATCTGTTCACATGACAAATATCTACTTATAGTCGTAGTGACTGTACAGTTATTAACCTTTTAAGGTTAGAATTTCTCCAACTAAGAAGGAGTTCTTACAATAAGAACAGTTCAAAAGATGAACTCCTTCGAGATTCTAAGATATTGAGTATTACAATAAGCACGCTTAGATAGAGAAATGGAACAATAATTCTCTAGAGAGAAGAACTAAAGAAGATCTACATCTAAGTGCAAGTTCTTCACTTGAATATCGCTGTAAGTTCGCTAGAGAGTATGTGAGCTTTGATTGCTTTGGTTCCCGATTGCGTTGTCTTTCTGCATGAAGACTCTTCTCTATTTATAGTCTCCGATTTGTGAATAGATCCGTTGGAGGGAGTCTAGACACGTATCGAATAAGACAAGTAAAACGACCATAATAATTTGAACGTTGAGTAGAGGTACTGTAGAGATTTACTCTTTTTCTGGCTAGGAGCAGCTTTATGGCAGAGCAGGTAAGGCGTTATCGGCTCCTTATTGGTGAAGTGTTTATGAGAGTTGGTGAGGCTCATTAGAACTCAAAGTACGATGAGTTGACTTCCTCTGAATCCTCGGACCTTCACCTGATGTACCTCCATTGACATTCGTCTGAACAGTTCAGTGCATGCTCGAAATCCTTTGCAGATTCAGTTGGTCGATAGTTGTCCAACTGACTTCCTCAATACTGAGTTCTTCGGCTGAGTGCAGAACCTTCTACTGAATGCACAACTACTGAACTCTAGCCTACTGAGTTCTAAAAGCTAAACTCAACTAATCTATTATAATATCGAAGACCCATCATTCAGCTAGGGGTTTTGGAATCTTCAAATTTTATTAAACACTCATCCCAACAATTTCCCCCTATTTGATGATGCCAAAATCTTTTACAAACAACTACTGCTAATGACTATGCCACAAACAATATTACAAAGATAATCTAAGCACATTATCAGACCAAACAGAGCAATGAAGCTCTTACAATAATACTATCTCTATCAGCAAGGCTGACTATCTAATCAACACAAAAGTTAACAATTTCCCCCAATGAAGAGAAAAAGAAACAGTTCCCCCTATCATACTTAACAAAGATTCCCTAATAAAGGATGTCAAACAATTGAATCACAGAGAAACATATAAGCAGATATGTGAGTGTGTGACCTAATTACTTCAGTAGTGTTGAAAGATAAAAACACAGCCAAGTGACAATGAGTAGTTTTCGAAGGCCAAAAGAAAGAGATGTCATATAAGATATGAGAATATTACAAGTACATAACATTCTAATTCTAAAATCTAGAAGACTATCAGCTGGACTTCTTCTTGAATAGTTTCATACGCGCTTTGAAGTCAGCAGACTTCTTCTCCGGAAGTTCAAGACCATAGGCTGAATAAACACGGTTCCTCAGGGCCTTGATTTCTTCTTTATCTTCATCATCATTCTTGTCCAGACCTTTGCTATTGATAGCATCGAAGATTTCTTCCTCAATCTCCTTCTTGCAGATGTTGTCTTGATGCGTATGAGGAGGAGGCAAGGTTCTGAACTCAGGTGCTTTAAGAGTTTTACCTTACTGATCCAGTAGAGTTTGAATTTTAGCGTAGAGTGGGGGATCCAACTGTTTTGGAATTTCTATGAATAGCTCGTCAAGGTCAGACTGCTCATCAAACAATTTCCAAATGTAGAATCTTTTGATGAAGTCCACCTTTACTTGTTCCCATCGTTGATTGATCTTGTAAGGAACCCACTCAGCAGTCCTCTTTTAAATAACTCTTTTCACCTCATTTACATGTACCCTTCTCTTGAAGAATTTGGAGGTTGTAGGGATACTCCTGTTTTTTTACAAGGACTCTCTCTGGCTTCTTTCTCCGTCCTTAGTCTGAGTGCCTCTAGATCAGCAAGACGAATTCTCTTTATAGCTTCTCTGATCTGTCTGGCTTCAGCTGTATGGTCAACTCCTCTCTCACAGCTATCCCAAATTTCCTTCATTTCAGCTTCTTGAATCTTAGAGAGTCCAGTGGTTGGGATGTGCTGCTAAGCTTCTGAGTCGCTCGGTTTAGCTGATTTGGACTTAGGAGTTATAAGCTTCTCAACTTGTTTGGACTTCTGAGGAGTTTTTTGTAGCTGCAGACCTGGATTGCCTAGGCAATACTGATCGTGTTCTGGTAGGAACTAGAGTCTGGATCTGTACGCCTTCCTTAGATTTTGTCTGCTTTGCATCTTCTTTCTCAAGTTCGCGCGCCAACTGTTCATCATATGGAATTTGCTCCTCGCGCATTTTGAACTTAAGCTTTTTCGGGGGGCTTGGAGAAGCAGGGGCTTTGCCTTTGCCTTTGGCTGCTGCTGACTTTAGTGGTGGCTCTTCTTCAGTAAGAGTTTCTAGGTACTTGGCCACTTCAATAATTGCCTCGTCATCCAGCTCTCCTGAGCCTTCAGCCTGTTGAGTTTCTTTCCCTTTACTTTCTCCCTCGCTTGCTGCTGCAGCTGAGCTGGGTCCTGCCTCTTCAGATTTCAAGAGGGTCAGTAGTTGTGCTGATCTACTAGTTCTTCCCTTTTTGGCATCATCAAACATTGTTGCCAGGGCAGTAACCTTGTTATTCAGCGCTCTGATGGATGTACTGATAGATTCGAGAGAAGCTACAACATCTCCACCTGCGTCTGTGTATGAAGTCCATCTATTCTCATGCTCTGAGTTTACAACTTTGAGTAGAGCTGACTTAGAAGCTTCAATACGCTTAATGTATGCTTCAACAGATTCAATAGCTTCTTTCTTGATCTGTGAGCATGCATCATGTTGTTCCACCAGTGCCTTGGCGACACTTTCAGTGGCAAGCTTATGTCGCTCTTCAACAGTTTTCAGGACACGATCTGTTGCAGAGGCCATTTCTTCAGAAATTGTCTTGGCCTGAGTCTGCAATATGATCTGAAACTAAGTTGTCAGATCTGTCCTTTGTGCTTCAAGTGCCTTAGTGAGGATCGCTTCAGCGTTGATATCAGTCGGAGTGCTGATCCTCTGCACTTCAGCAGATAAGTTGCCCAAAGTCTTGGTCCGAGCCTCAGTGAATTGGCTCCACTTGTTGTTCACGTCAGCCACGAGGAGACGGTTCTTGTGACCTTGACATTTGATGCACTTATTTATCGATACTACTTTCAGGTCCGAAATCTCAGCAGCTTGATACTGCGATTGTTGCTTAGGCTGAGATTTGGATGGCGTAGGGATGATTGCGCCGGATGATGGAGGAGGAGGTGACGAGTCATCCCTGTGAGATTTTCCCTCATCAGATCCTCCCTGGTCTGCATCCTTGGATGGTGAGTCGGGGTGCGAGTCAGATTGAGTCGCGGGCTGAGTGGTCGGTTTAGGTTGCCCCTTCCGACTCAGGAGCATCAGTATAGCGACTTTAAGATCCTCCATGGAGGAAATGTCAGCATGCTCGCCATATCCGATCTCCTCTCTTAATATCAGTTCGTCCTTAGCCAGTTCAGAGAATGTCCTGAGGTGGATCGTCTCTTCCAACAGATCCCATTCCAGGAACCTGGGACTAATCTGCACCCTCGTTCTGACGGTTATATCCACGAGATCTGCATGGTCGAGAATCTCGAGGATTTCATCAGCTACTTCCTCAGCAGCTCTACTCTGAGCTAGCAATACTGAGGTGGGGACTAATGTGGAGAACTCAGTCGGTGGAATGTCAGCTGGAATATCTAACTAAGTCTCCTCATAGTGAATCCATTTGACCTTCTCTCTCAGAGTCACGTCTTCTTGACCGGACTCTAAGTCCTGAATAGAGACTGTTTCAAGAATCACTACAGAAGGTTCTGGCTTCTTCAACAATTTTCTCTTCTTCTGCTGAGTTGGACGAGGATCTTGAATAATCTCCAGAGGCGCTTGTCATGCAGTCCTCGTCCAATGGACTTCTCAACTGCTGCTGCATTTAAGAACTTCATGTTCTTCTTGTTGAAGGGAAATGCATCAGCAAAGAACACTCTTCCCTGGCAAAGATCTTCTAGAAGAATAGAGACTTTGGTGCCGTAGAGCAGCTTGCCCTTGGGAATGAGTTGAAGGCCGGAGTTGTCTTCATTTGGAGTGAATTTCTGGAGCTGAGCATTGAATTATGATTTGAAGAAGGCGTTCCAGTTGACCTGAACTCCGTCCATAATGGCCATCATTAGCTGAGTCCTGACCCGAGATAGCTGATCATAAGATCCCGCTGAGCTGGTCAGTATGTGAGTCACGATATAGGCCTAACCTCGGTACTCAGGGAGCAGCTGATTTTTAGGAAACGTTGCTTTGAATACCACATCTTTCTGTCCACTAAACTTGCAGAGATACTGATTAATGGAAGACTCCTTGTAGCCGATTGGAGAAATTCCTTCATCAGATAGATGAAAGCTACAGAGAATGCGGTTAGCGATATCAACGTATGCAATCTTCTTATTCCAGATGTTTGGGGCAGTCTCTCTAATGAAATTGATCCAGGTGATATCTGTCACCTCGTCATCTTGCCGGATGTTCATGAAAAACTCGGCAGCTTGCCTCGGAAGGCAGTGAGAGGGAGACCTCGATAGCACAGTCATAAGACCAGAGTGAAGGAAAAAGTGGGGAAGAATCGATTACCTTCTTCCTTCGTATGTTATTGCTGCTCTGATTGTTGCTTGTGTGTCAGATCTTCTGATCTGTGTCCCGACCTTTTTCTCCCTCAGGGTGGTCAGAGAACTGGAGAAAATCAAGATTATCGTCTCTCTCTCTCAAACGACGTGCGTGAGTTATGAAATATGTGTATCTGTTTATGAACAGAATACTAATATATATAGGCTTCAAAAGCCAATATAATATTAATATTTGTAGCCCATTAATTTAATTATATCCCCAATGGGCTTCTACATAATTAGCCCATAATATATTAATTAATCTATTGGCTACTAATATTTATCAATTAATTGGCCCAGCCAATTAATTCCAGATAAATAACATTATTAAATAATGTAAAAATATATTAATAATGATTTCAGAGAGACAATAAATAACTAGGCAACTAATTGAGTCAGATCAAGGATCTAATACAAGAAATAAAGCACGACCATAAATTAATTAATTATCTATGCTCAACACAGAGCAAAATTAATTAATAAACACAGATTCATTCCACTAGAGAATTGGTGCCGACTTACCCCTTTATCCCAAATTGAGCAAGGGCTTGTATTTTAGACTTAATCGATCCCCGTATTTAAGATAGAAATATCCATTAATTAATTAAGCTCACTGACAGCTTAAATTAATTAATATCTTATTATATTCATGAGTAGTACCACTCGACGTCATTAACACACCTAAACTTAATCAACCAGCCGGATTTAGTGTGCTAATCCTTACGAGTTCCTCAGGGGATATTATCAACCTATTTTACTAGGATACGGTTGCAAGATAAAGACAACCAGCCTGAGCCACAAATGACTACCCAAGATACGTAGATCCGGCCGCGATGACGTTCACCATAGTAGGTCAAAGTGATAGATAGTCAAATGCACTCAGCTGAAGTCTTATCAAGCTTAAGACCAGCTAAGTCACCAAGATCTTGGTTCTCCACTAAGGTCAGCTAGGAGAACACATCTCACTGTGATCCATCAATACACCACCTTAAGTGTACCCGTAAAGACAAGAAGCCAAGACAAGCCACTTCTTATCTAAACTGCAACTTTAACCGACAACTTATCCTTAAGTTGTCTCAGCTGTGATAACTGTTTATATCTTGTCAGTTTAACAAATTTGTGTTGTCTTCTGTGATACCCGACATACCACACAAATCTAACTTTTGTACAAGATAAATGATTACATGTGCAAATATATATATATATATATATATATGTATATTTGTCAGATAGGAGAATAAAATAGTGGTAGGGACAAAACACATTGTATACAAGCATAAAATTTGCTTCCAGTATACAAAATCCCAACAATTCTCCCACTTATACTAAAGTAAACTTTTAGTATACAATGTGTCAGTTCTAGGTACAAACTAGTACTCAACTATCTATCCTATCTATCACTGCATCTTCTCCCACTTATACAAAAGTTTTTGTAGTCCTAAGTGGGGGGGGGGGATGTCTACCACTCCTAAGCCACGAACATGCTTCTCGTAAGCAGGGAGTGGTAAGCTCTTCGTGAAAGGATTAGCTAGGTTGACTTCAGTTCCAATTTTGTCAATCACCATGTCTCCTTAATTTACGAATACTCGAATAATGTGGTACTTCCTGTCTATGTGTTTAGACGCCTTGTGAGATCTAGGTTCCTTAGAATTTGTCACTGCACCTGGGCGATCACAATAAATCGTGATCGCCTTAGGCAAATTCTGAACAATATCAAGATCCAGGAGGAAATTCTTGAGCCAAACTGCCACTTTCGAAGCTTCTGATGCAGCCACATACTCTGCTTCCATGGTTGAGTCTGCAATGCATTTTTGTTTTGCACTCCTCCATGAAATGGCTCCACCTCCCAAGGTAAAACATAACCCGAGGTAGACTTCTTCTCGTCTCTATCAGCCTAGAAATCCGAGTTTGTATAACCTAAAGACACTGGATTGTCTGACTGGTAAACAAGCCTATAATCTCTAGTCCGTTTAAGGTACTTGAGAATATGCTTAACCGCAGTCCAGTGTTCCTTTCCAGAGTTAGACTGATATCTTGAGACCATGCCTACAACATATGAGATATCTGGTCTCGTACAAAGCATCGCATACATGAGGCTACAGACAGCGGAAGTATATGGTACTAGCCTCATACTTTCTATCTCTTTAAGCGTGTTAGGGCACTGATTCTTGGATAGAAAAATGCCATGTCTGAAAGGTACTGAACCTCTCTTGGCATTTTGCATACTAAAATGAGCAATAACAGTGTCAATGTAGGACGCTTGTGACATGCTTAACATCATTTTCTGGCGATCTCGGATAACCTTGATCCCAAGGATGTAAGCAGCTTCACCTAAGTCCTTCATTTGAAATTGCTCGGATAACCACGTCTTTACATCTGATAACACTTCAACATTATTGCCAATGAGAAGGATGTCATCTACGTAAAATGCAAGAAACACCACTGATCTGTTAACATAAATACGGTACACACACCTCGTTAGTACAGGATACAAATCCATAGGATTTGACTACCTCGTCGAAACGCTGGTGCCATAACCGGAAAGCTTGCTTAAGTCCATAAATGTACTTCTTAAGCTTCCAAACTAGATGCTCTTCGCCCTCCTTCACATAACCATCTGGCTGTTTCATGTAGATGTCTCTGCCTTTTTCAAGGTGACCGTTTAGGAATGCGGTTTTGACATCCATTTTCTAGATCTCTAGGTTCAAGTGAGCTGCTATGGCAAGGAAGTATCTGAATGGACTTGATCATTGCTACAGGTGAGAAGGTATCTTCGTAATCGATACCTTCTTTCTGGGTAAAACCATTCGCCACTAGCATGGACTTAAACGCCATGATCTCTCCATTCGGTCCTCTCTTTCTCTTGTATACCCACTTACTACCAATATCCTTGCAGCCCTCAGGTAGTTCAGTGATCTCGTATACATCCATATCAGTTATGGACTTAAATTCTTAGTCCATGGCGATTCGCCAAGAATCTGCATCTATATCTCCCACTGCTTCGTTGTAGATCCAGTGATCAACGGTATCTTGTTCATCTGCCGGGAGATGATCAGAACATCTCCCCAGTGAACATATACCGATCAGGTGTAAATATCACCCTCCCAGTACGTCGAACAGTGTCAGGCGCTATGTTAACAGATTGTGCAGTTACTCGTTGAGTACTATCTTGCACAACTGGTTATGCAAGTGGAACTCGACCACCTTGTAATTCCTCAAGGATGATGTCGACTCGAGAATTATGGTTACTAATGTAATCCTCTTCTAAGAACCGAGCGTTAGTGCTAACAACGATCTTCTGTTCTTTAAGATCATAGAAGTATCCACCCTTCATTTCCTTCGGATACCCTATGAACAACATCACTTCTGAACGTGATTCCAATTTGTCGGCTTGCTTATTTAGCGCATAAGTAGGACAACTCCGAATCCTTAAGTGGTGCATATTGGCTTTGTGCCCGCTCCACAACTCTACAGGGTCTTCTGTACCAACTTGGAAGGCACACGGTTCAACAAGTATACTGCAGTCTCTAGGGCATATCCCGAAAAGGAAACTGACAAAGTTGCATAACTCATCATCGACCGAACCATCTCTAAGAGAGTTCAGTTCCTTCTCTCTGGCACACCATTCTGCTGAGGCGTGCCCGGTGTTGTCAGTTGGGATGTAATCCCACTTTCTGTCAAGTAGTCCTTGAACTCGTTGGACAGGTATTTCCCACCACGATTAGATCGTAGTGTTTTGATTTCTTTACCTAGCTTCTTCTCCACTTCTGCCTTGAATTCTTTAAAGGTTTCAAAGCAATTCGACTTGTGGCGAAGAAGGTAAACATATATATATATCTCGAGTAATCGTTAGTAAATGTGACGAAGTACTCATACCCTCCACGAGCTTGTGTAGACATAGGCCCACAAGTCAGAATGTATCAAACTTAATACTTCTGTGGCTCTATAACCCTTTGCCTTGAAAGGCCTAGTCATCATCTTTCCATCCAAACAGGTTTCACAAGTTGGAAATGGTTCAACTGGAGAGGCTCCAATGATCCATATTCCACCAACCTTTGAGTCCTGTTAAGATTGATGTGACCTAGTCTTAAGTGCCACATATAAGTTTGGTTTACCTTAGAAGACTCTTTCCTGTTCTTAGGATTTGATGATGAGGAAGCAATATTAACAGAACTACGCGGTTTACAAGTAATAGTACATAAAGATCTGTTTAATGGTCCGCCATAGATAAAATCATCGTCTTTCATGATAGAAACTTCACTATCAAAACTTGATTTATAACCATCCATGGTGCAAAGTTTTGAAACAGAAACAATGTTTCGCCTAAACTCAGGCACATATTAAACATCTTTAAATACTAAAACAGAACTATCAATAGATAGATTTAAAACTTCAATAGCAATTGCAGGAACTCTCGATCCATTGCCCATTAAGACTACCACCTCGTAATCGCTCAATTCCCTTTTCTGCAAGAAACCTTGCAAGGTGTAACAAACATGATCAGTTGCCCTCGAATCCACTACCCATTCGTGGGTAGAAGAGGAAACTAGAACAGTCTCAGTTACAAGAGCGACTCGCGTCTCTTTCTGTTTTTCCTTGACATCTGGATAATAACTCTTCCAGTGTCCTTTCTTACCATAATGAAGAACCTTCCTTTCTTCTTTGGCATTCGCTTGCCGCTGATAAGGACCGTCTTCTTACTCCTACTGCTCTTCTTGAATTAACCACCATTTCTGCTCTTTTTCTGGTTTTCGCCTTTCGGAGGATTCCTTGAGCTACTAGGGATATTCAAGACTTGAGCTCTCTTGCCCTTTCCTATAACCTCTTTGACCGCTACAAAAGATTTGAGTAACTTACTCATAGTAGACTCGTTCTTAGACATAGCAGTCCTAAAACAGAAGTTCTTATAAGACCTTTGCAGAGCATTTATTGGAGAGGTAAGATATCTCTTCCACTCTATGAAATTATTTAAAATTGTTAAACCTGTTAGGGTTTGGTTGGTGAGATTATTTAGGAACTCGAAAAATATCCGAACAGACATATCTGAAAAATATAATTTAAAAGCGTGTATGAAATTAATATTTGCACATAATTCGTAATTAATAATCATTGTAACCTTTTTGTAAAAACAATGATATTAAAAACCTCGTACAGCTCTAGAAATTCCACTCGTAAGCCATGCAGGTGGACGTTTACTAGCGTAACCCTAAACCAAGCTATTTATCTAGCTCTTTAATTCTAATCTACGCCTAGGTTCTTAAGACGATGGAATTAATAGTTCGATATTCTGGATCATGTCACTATTAAAACGCGGGAAGGGACTTCGAGGGAAGTGAATTATACCTGCGGTGACATCTAAAGCATTAACCATTAATTTGACCAAATTAGAATCAAATTCTTGAAATTGACATACTTACGAGAACCATGCCGCATTCAATTTTATCTAATTAGCCATCCTATTTAATTATTATCTTTTAGAGTACTCGTGTTTACTAGGCACGCAAGCCACGCAGGTGGACGTTTACGACTTCGCTCCCACTATTCAATAATAATTAAATATTGTTTTAGAAAACTCATCTCACAAAACTGGTAGCTCAAAGATGCAAGCAAGCCACGTAGGTGGACGTTTACTCACATAATCTTACTACTTTCGTGTAGAGTCCAATTAATGGAGGTCCGATTAAGTGTTTAATATCCAAATTAATGGAATCTAATCAAACGCTTAATTTAAAATTGCTTAGTCTTTTTATTCAAAAGGTTTGTTATGAATCATGCATCATCACATAATTCCTAAAGCATGCAATTACTATGCGCACATAATAAAATGTGCTCGCGGTAAATTAAAACATGCTTTAAAACGACGTAAATCCTATTTACATGCTTTTCTAAGCTCAATTAATCACATAATCGCATTCTAAAGCATAATTATAAATAAATGTGCAAATAGGAAATATAAATGCTCTGATACCAATTGAAGAAAAAAGAGGGGAAGAATCAATTACCTTCCGCCTTCGTGTGCTGTTGCAGCTCTGATTGTTGCTCGTGTGTCAGATCTTCTGATCTGTGTCCCGACCTTTTTCTCCCTCTAGGTGGTCAGAGAACTATAGAAAATCATGATTACCGTCTCTCTCTCTCAAACGAGGTGCGTGAGTTATGAAATATGTGTATCTGTTTATGACCAGAATACTAATATATATATAGGCTTCAAAAGCCAATATAATATTAATATTTGTAGCCCATTAATTTAATTATATACCTAATGGACTTCTACATAATTAGCCCATAATATAATTAATTAATCTATTGGGCTACTAATATTTATCAATTAATTGGCCCAGCCAATTAATTCCAGATAAATAACATTATTAAATAATGTAAAAATACATTAATCTATAAATAATGATTTCTGAGAGATAATAAATAACTAGACAACTAATTGGACCAGATCAGGGATCTAATACAAGAAATAAAGCAGAACCTTAAATTAATTAATTATCTATGCTCAACCCAGAGCAAAATTAATTAATAAACACATATTCATTCCACTAAAGAATACGTGTTGATTTACCCCTTTATCCTAAATTGAGCAAGGGCTTGTATTTTAGACTTAATCGATCCCCGTATTTAAGATAGAAATATCCATTAATAAATTAAGCTCACTGACAGCTTAAATTAATTAACATCTTATTATATTCCTGAGTAGTACCACTCGACCTCATTAACACACCTGAACTTAATCAACTGGTCGGGTTCCTCAGGGGATATTATCAACCTATTTTACTAGGATACGGTTGCAAGATACAGACAACCAGCTTGAGCCACAAATGACTATTAGCACCCAAGATACGTAGATCCGGCCGCGATGACGTTCACCATAGTAGGTTAAAGTGATAGATAATCAAATGTACTTAGTTGAAGTCTTATCAATTTTAAGACCAGCTAAGTCACCGAGATCTTGGTTCTCCACTAAGGTCAGTTAGGAGAACACATCTCACTGTGATCCATCAATACACCACCTTAAGTGTACCAGTAAAGACAAGCAATCAAGACAAACCACTTCTTATCTAAACTGCAGCTTAAACCGACAACATATCCTTAAGTTGTCTCAGCTGTGATAACTGTTTATATCTTGTCAGTTCAACCAATTTGTGTTGTCTTCTGTGATACCCGACACACTACACAAATCTAACTTTTGTACAAGATAAAGGATTACATGTGCAAATATATATATATATTTACCAGATAGGAGAATAAAATAGTGGTAGGGACAAAACACATTGTATACAAGCATAAAATTTGCTTCCAGCATAAAAAATCCCAACACGGAAGCCTATGAGTATTTAATGCACCGCAGTTAGCATATGGATGTCATGCGTTTAATGAGAACCATATGTTTAATGACCTACAATGAACATTAATGGCGGGAAATAAATGCTATATCTTGTTGATCACCAAATGCTGAATAAATACTCATAATCTGTCAACTGAACATACTAGTCAGCTGATACCACTGTGAAGACACTGAATATTTCAGTAGTACTTAGAGTTTATTTCCCTTAACTTCAGTGCCCTTTGGATCGTCTTACTGAATTGAGGTCAGAGTCCCAGATCCTAGAATTCTAGAATCCCAGATCCTAAAATTCTGCCACCCCCACGAAGACTTGACGGATCCATTCATTTCGGCGTAATTGAGAAAGAAGTGAAGTACGCTGCTGAAGCAAAATCCCTTGATGAAGATGAGCCAGCGGACTTTGCTCAAATACTGAAGCTGAGGAAGAATACTTATCGCATGTATGGAGTGCCCCTTCCTGAAGACTCATCTCAAGAGTTCAAAGACAGGATTAGGAAATTCATATGATTCCCTACTTCTGTATTTCTTTTTTTTAGTCTAGCAGAGATGTATCTGTACTGAACATTCTTCACTTTTATATGATATCTCTGTTTGGCTTTGACAATATCTTATTGTCTGAATAGCCGTGTTCCTTTATGCTTAACACTCAGAATCACTGAAGTGATTACTGACCCACACACTCACTGTCTGGTTTTCTGTCAGTTTATTGCTTAGATAGACTTTGTTAGGATTGCTGTACTTTTGGAAAATATTGTTAAAACAGGGAGAATATGCTTAGTCTCTATATATTCTAACCTTCTGCCCTGATCCCTTCAGTAGTTTAGAACTTGAAGAACAACTCCACCGATCCTACTTGTAACATTGTACGGAGCTCTGTTTCTGATAAGTTATAGTGTTAAGTTGCATAGATGTTGTTAGATTTTGGCATCATCAAATGGGGGGAAATTGTTGGGTGATGATCCTATCCTCAGCAGTGTCACATATAGTGGGAAATGATTCAGACTTCTATGTTGACATATACTCAGTAGCCTTGTGCTCTGAACTAGTCTGAAGATTTGAAGATTCCAAAACCCTATATTGATTGGTGAACCTTTACTTTGTAATTTGTTTTTTGTCTCTGAGGTTTCAGACTCAGCAAACCCTCTGCTCTGGTTCAGACATTCAGTAGCTTATTAACCTAAGCACCAGGAGTAGAAGACTCAGTAACACTGGACTCAGCAGGAGCAGTATACTGAATAGAGTCAGTGGAACTGAACTCAGCAGGAGTAGTTCACTGTAATCAGAGCTGATCCCCAGTAGAACCAACTCAGCAGTAGTTCACTACTGAATCAGAGATCAGACTCAGCAATGGCCAGACAGTCTTCTGTACTGTCAGATCTTTTGAAAAACAATCAGTATAGTCAAATACGAGGATAAGAGAAGACATCTTCATATCTCCTCGAAGTATGTTCCGTCTCAACCACTTTCTAAACCTCGACCAATGACAAGCAGACACCTATCCTACACCTACTAAAGCTGCAAGTCAACAACTTTCTGGAAAAGGAGGGAAAGGACACTGCCACTCTACTTCAAAAGAGCCGTTAGCTACCCAAAAGAGAGAGATAAAGGATCATCGTCTCCAACGGATCTTTCCTAGTCTCTTATCTATAAATAGAGGGATAAATCGATATTTGAAGCACGCGAGCTCACACAAAAAGACGAGAACGAAAAACTGGAACACACAAGAACTGAGAGCATTCAAACGAGCTAATCCGAAAAGCCTAAGTCTTTCGCAAGAAGCTCGAAGAATCTATCTCCGGAAAAAGACTTCATTCTAAGCTCTTAGGGAACCAAGCTGAACCGATCGATACAGCCTCTAGTATCCAAATGAAGTTACACGAACCCAAAGCTATACTCAGCTGTTCGTCGTTCTAGAAGCAAATTTCTCGTTCCCTATCCCTCTAACCTAAGCTCAATAGAATATATCCATAGCTTAGACAAAGGAGTTCATCTTTGAACTAATCCTTATTGTAAAAGGACTCCTTCACAGTTGGAGAGTTTTTCAAACACTAAGTTTGATAACCTTGTAAATTGAGACTTGCTCAGTATAAATTCCAAGACCCGGTTCTGTCCAGTGTACAAGCCGACTGAGACTACCTCAGTATAATAAATAGCTTCCTGATCTTTCGGGACAGTGGACGTAGGATTTTTGTGTCCGAACAACTTTAAAAATCTCTGTGTCTCGTATTTGTGTTCTCTTTACTGTTGCATTGATTTACTATTCATACTAAAAACTATCTTCTTAAATCATTCAACTGAGTTTCAGCAAACTTAAGAGATTGCACTAATCAACTGAAACTGTTTTATTAAAAACGCTTTTCAACTCAACTGAATTGGGCCTACACTATTCCGCACCACTGAACTCTATCTGAAAGATACTGAATTCTAACACTCAGTCAGCTAGCAGGTCTCAGTAGAGTCAGTCACTCTGCCAACACGATTCAGAACAGCTATCTGGTCTGCTGAATTCATTCAAGCATTTACATCATCCTGAAAAGGACTATTCGTGTTTAAGTTGAGAAAATCGGTTTCAGGTGTATTCACCCCCCCCCCTCTACACCTGAACGTGCTCTCGGGACCAACATGTTTTTGGAGAACCAAGATATGAGCTTACTGTCGAGGAACTGACAAGTTCCTGAGGTTGACTTTCTGTTGATTCGACATACTGCATAATCAGCATTAGAATAATCAGTCAGTTCAAGATTATCATCAGCAGGATACCATAACCCAACATCAGGTGTTCCCTGTTGGGATTTTGTATATTGGAAACAAATTATATGCTTGTATACAATGTGTTTTGTCCCTACCACTATTTTATTCTCCTATCTGATAAATGTATATATTTGCACATGTAATCCTTTATCTTGTACAAAAGTTAGATTTGTGTAGTGTGTCGGGTATCACAGAAGACAACACAAATTGGTTGAACTGACAAGATATAAACAGTTATCACAGCTGAGGCAACTTCAGGATAAGTTGTCGGTTTAAGCTGCAGTTTAGATAAGAAGTGGCTTGTCTTAGCTGCTTGTCTTTACTGGTACACTGAAGGTGGTGTATTGATGGATCACAGTGAGATGTGTTCTCCTAACTGACCTTAGTGGAGAACCAAGATCTCGGTGACTTAGCTGGTCTTAAGCTTGATAAGACTTCAGCTGAGTGCATTTGACTATCTATCACTTTGACCTACTATGGTGAACGTCATCGCGACCGGATCTACATATCTTGGGTGCTAGTAGTCATTTGTGGCTCAGACTGGTTGTCTGTATCTTGCAAAATGGGTTGATAATATCCCCTGAGGAACTCAAAAGGATTAGCACACTAAACCCGACCGGTTGATTAAGTTCATGTGTGTTAATAAGGTCGAGTGGTACTACTCAGGAATATAAGATGTTAATTAATTTAAGCTGTCAGTAAGCTTAATTAATTAATGGATAATTCTATCTTAAATACGGAGATCGATTAAGTCTAAAATACAAGCCCTTGCTCAATTTGGGATAAAGGGGTAAGTCAGCACGGATTCTCTAGTGGAATGAATTTGTGTTTATTAATTAATTTTGCTCTGGGCTGAGTATAGAAAATTAATTAATTTGAGACCCAGCTTTATTTCTTGTATTAGATCCCCGATCTAGCCCAATTAGTTGCCTAGTTATTTATTGTCTCTCAGAAATCATTATTAATAGATTAATGTAATTTTTACATTATTTAATAATGTTATTTATCTGGAATTAATTGGTTGGGCCAATTAATTGATAAATATTAGTAGCCCAGTGGATTAATTAATTATATTATGGGCTAATTATGTGGAAGCCCATTAGAAATATAATTAAATTATTGGGCTACAAATATATTAATATTATATTAGTTTTTGAAGCCTATATATATTAGTATTCACGGCGTGAGTTTATGGGGAGACGATATTCTTAATTTTTTCCAGTTCTCTGACCACCCAGAGGGAGAAAAAGGCCGGGATACAGATCAGAAGATCTGACACACGAGCAACAATCAGAGCTGCAACAACATACGAAGGAGGAAGGTATCGTTCTTAACCTCTATTTTCCTTCATTCCCTTCAGGTAACGAAGAATTTTCTTCGTTGATTCTAGATGGCTCCGCTTGGGATTCGCTTGAAATCTCGCGCATACACCTATTGGTTGTTAGGTATAGTAATGAACCAATAATAGCACGATAATCCGTTGAGTTTACATATACTCCCTTTTTATCAAGATCAATCATGAGATTGATATTCATGGGTATCTTCACTGATTTGCTGGATTCGCAGCCGAATTTTTTGTTGAGATCTCTTGTATATTTAGCTTGATCAATGAATATTCCGTTCTTGGATTGTTTGACTTGAAGTCCAAGGAAATAAGTCATTTCTCCCATCATCGACATTTCAAATTTTTCCTTCATCATCTGCTCAGATTTCTTACAAATGGTCAGATTCCTAGATCCAAAGATGATGTCGTCCACATAGATCTGCACTAGTAGGATGTCATCTTCTGACTTGATACTGAACAGGGTGCGATCTATTGTTCCTTTCTGAAAACCTTTCTGAAGTAGAAAGTCTGATAGGGTATCGTACCAAGTCCTTGGTGCTTGTTTTAACCCATACAATGCTTTCTTAAGTCTGTAAACCTGATGTCCCTGCTGAAAGCCGAGAGGTTGTTAAACATAGACTTCTTCCTTCAGTACACCGTTTAGGAATGCTGACTTCACATCCATCTGATAGATTGTGAACTGCTGATGTGTTGCATATGCTAGGAATAGACGAATGGCTTCAAATCTTACAACGAGAGCGAAAGTTTCATTGAAGTCTATTCCTTCTGCTTGACAGTATCCTTTGGCAACAAGTCTAGCTTTATTCCTGACTATGATGTTGTTTTCATTTCGCTTTTTTTTTAAGACCCACTTCGTTCCTATCACGTGCTGATGTCTAGGTGTCCATACGTCGTTTCTGGTAAATTGGTTGAGCTCCTCTTGCATGGCAGTGATCCAGTCAGCATCATTCAGTGTATCCTCAATCATCTGAGGTTCTTCAGTAGACAAGAAGCATGAGTATAAGACACTTTCTCCCTGACAGAATCTGGATCTTGTCTTAACACTAACGGAAGGATCTCCGATTATTAGATCTGAGCTATGAGCATCTAACCATAAACGACGACGTCTTGATACTTCATCTGGAATTGATTCTACACAGATAGTAGGAGTATTAGGAATTTCAGTTGTACTATTATGTAATTGAAGCAATTCAATAATAAGATCAAGTTCTACTGAATCACCAGGTTCAGGGGTATTCATATTAAGAACATTAATAGTTCCCTCTGAGTTGTTATTCTCAGTAGAGGTCTTAGTTACCACTGGGGTTTCTTCATCGATCTGAATTACCTGGGATTGATTATGTTCAGTAGAATCAATCTGTTAAGCTACACTACTTGTTGGTTGATTCTGAATTTCACCGTCTGAATCATCATCCCAACAATGCTGGACCTTTTCGATGTTATATTTAAGCTTAGATCATGTAGCTTGCTCCTGACCTCTTCAGCTTCTTCCTGAGAGTTTAACTTCATGTCCTCAGAAGTAAATTCATCAAATACAACATGAAGGCTTTCCTCCACGCGAAGGGTCCGGTAGTTAAAGACCCTAAAAGCATTGATGACCCTGGAGTATCATAAGAAAGCTATCAAAGACCTTTAACTGGTCCTTTCCGTTATTGTGGATAAAGCACGAACAACCAAAAATATGAAAATGAGAGATAGAAGGTATTCCATTCAGCATAATAGATATTTCTTCGCCGCGACCCTGCTAACACATTTTCCTGTAGATTTATCAAGAACATCACAAAAACCTGCGTCAAAAGTCACTCTATTGGAGTTATCACAGAATTGACTAACAGAAAGGAGATTATGTTGAAGTCCTTCAACATATGATACTCTAGGAACTGTTGCAGTCCCTATTTTTAGTGTTCCGTATCCCCTTGTGTAACTTTGGATTTGTCACCAAACTCAATTCTGGCTCCTTCTTGTTGAACATAGTCGGTCAGCAGATTCTTCTGATGTGTCATATGTCTTGAGCATCCGTTGTCCACAATTCAAGGGTCCTTTAGTACCTGCAAAACAGAATTAGATGCAGGTACCCTTTGGGTTCAGCTTTGGATCCTTAAATGTTAGTGGAGTTTTGAATCCAAACTTGTCTGACAACCCTGATGGTTTCAGACTGTTTCTTGCCCTTCTTGTCAGCTGACTTCTCCACTAGACTCGGAGATGCTGACTTTTTGTTCTTCTGAGGTTCAGCCTTCTTCTTCTTCTGAGTCTATTGCGGTTGGCCATACTGTTCGGCCCACCTGACCTTCTTGGTTCTCCCTGAGTGTTATTTGGGTGTTTTGGGGCTTGAACTATGGGTCATCTTCTTAGTGTTGGGCTGAGGTGCTTGCATTTTCTGTTTATTCCTATCCTGAGGGTTTGAAGGTTCTGTATGATGAGTTACCCCTTGGACAAACCTATCAGCAAGCTGATCTGAGCTTTTCTGGCCTGAGGTAGTTGCTTTATATGTATAACCAAGTCCTTCCTTCATGAGCATGGTCTTTGTGATCTCAGCAACTTCTCAAGTTTCTCCTTAGCTCCAATGTACTGATCAGTCATCAAGGTTCTCCAAACCTCATCACTCTTCCTCAGAGCTTCATACTCTGCTTTCGATTGTGCAAGCTTATCCTTGAGACTGGCTATTTCAATCTCTTTCTAAGAGATATTCATCAGAGGTTAAACTCTTCATTCTGTCTCAGAACAAGTCCTTCAAACTCAGTAGAGTCCTGACTTCTCATTGAAAGTCTCTGATTCTCAACTCTCATGAGTTCTAGCTCCTGAATTGTCCTACTGAACTGGTGACTCATCTGGATCTGTTCCTAAAGCAGATCCTCGTACGCAAGAACCACATTTAGAGGTTCACCTGCAATAGAGCTTGTGTTTTGTGTGCATGGTGAAGAGGGGCATATATTAGAGTCAGAGTTTACCTCAGCCTCTTCTCCAGCCGTAAGACACAGTTCAATGTCCTCTGCTTCAATTGCAACGAACACAACATCATCATCAGATGATTCCATGAATAATTCTTCGTCGCTTTAGAAGCTGGATAACTCTCCAGCTACGTAGGCTTGTCTCTTTCTGATAAATTTATCTCACCTGGCTAGCTGTTCAGCTCTTTCAGCTGCCGAGAGTTCTGGATATTCGTATTGGTAATGTCCTGACTTCTTGCAGTTGTAACATACTGTTGGGTTATGAGTCAGTAAATGATACTTAGCATTTTATTGGATAAAATAATATTGGGGGAAATCGTAGTGTTCATGCTATGGAATTGAAGATCCCAAAACCCAGCTGGTATCAGTAGTGTAGTATCAATAGGACTAGATGATGTAATAGGCTAGACTGATTTTGATTTCTCTATGTTTCGTGTCTATGTCCTGCACGGGGTAAAATATTGGATTGATCTTCAGTAGGAAGTTACTTTCCAGAACCCCACGTCATCAGTGTAAGAGCTTGTGTTCTTAAGTCATCAGTTGATCTTCGCCTCAGTAGAAGACACCTTATCAGCTGACGGACACCAGTAGAAGAACCTTACACAAAGCTCAGTACCTTCGTAGTCTACAGCTGACGACACTCAGTAGAATATCTTATCAGCCGACTCAGACGAAGAAGACAGAGACTCCATCAAGTCTACTGTATCCGACAGGAAACGACCCAGCTTTTAACATCACTCGAAACTCAGCAAAAGATCATACGAGGATAAGTGAGAGTCAACTCCGATGAAGACCAATGTCAGACACATCTCATCTACCACAAACCTCGACCAATGAGAAGCCGTCAACGCATTATCTGCTCTGACCAACTAAAGTTGCTCTCATGAACAGTACCAACAACTCTGCTGCAACAATTCGAATATATGGCCATTTTCTTTGGAAGTTTGTGACACGTGGCATCGTCCTCTCCAACGGGCAAATGCCTGGGTCACGACTATAAATAGAGAAGAAAATCCGAGCTTCACGCACGGGATATCAAGGGATAAAACGCTCAAGCTTTCGAAACAACTCTAGCGCATTCACGATAAATCCAGTGAAGAACTTGCTCAATAGAATACTCTTAGTTCTTCTCTCTAGAGTTCTTTAGATCCTTCTTCTCTAGCTAAGCTCAAAAGTTCATATCTATTGCTTAGATTCTAGAAGGAGTTCACTTTTAGTGATTGTTCTTACTGTAAGAACTCCTTCTAGTTGGAGAAATTCCCCTCCCCTTCAAACCTCGGTTTGATTTGTAAAAGTCGCTAAGGACTATAACTTAGAAGGGTCTGTCCAGTGCACAGATACCTTGTTGAGGCTTGCTCAGATTAATCAACAAGACCTCCTATTCAGCAGGACCGTGGACGTAGGATCTTGTGTATTCGAACCACGTTAAAAATTGCTTGTGTTGTTTACTGTTTTATTGTATTGCATACAAACTGCTTACAAAATCATATCTTGCATAAAACGTATTCATAAAGTGCACTAGCCAAAACTGTTTGACTTGTGAAAATCACGTTTTCACTGAGACGAATCTCCGGGCCCCACACTCTTATCCGCACTAAGTCTACGACTGAGAATCAACCACTGATAAAAGTCAGTAGGAGAGACTCAGTAGTTGGCTCACTCTCTGACCCGCGATCAAAGGTTACTATTTGGCACTGTTCATCAGTTGCATCCAACAGCTCAACTGTCCTTCGCGTTTGAGAAAAGAAACAGTACTCAGGTGTATTCACCCCCCCCTCTACACCTGACTTTCGTCTCCGGACCAACAATTGGTATCAGAGCCTCGCTGTTCTTCTGATCATCGGTTCTGTAACTACTGGTCTTCTCGAATAGATCCTGAAAACATTTTTCTCTGCACAAGCATCTCTTCATACATCCTTATACTCTTACCCATAATGTCTGATATGTCAGGTATTAGGATGGTGCCAATGTTCCCACTAAAGAACTATATGGTATGGCGCGTGAGAATGGAGGCGCACCTAACATCGCTGCATGACAGCATGACGGATGTCCTTGAGATAGGACCCATCATTCCCATGATCGACAGCGTACAATTTGCAGCTGCGGGAGATGTAGGAGCACAAACTGGTGCTAAAGTCGCAAAAGACAAATCAGTCTTCACGCCAGAAGAGAAAAAGCTGCACAACCTCGACCGAGTTGTGCGTAATCCAATCGTGACTACGCTCAGTGATTCACAGCTCGGGAGGGTGCAAGACTGCAAAATGGCTAAGGAACTTTGGGACGCCCTGGAAGTTTTGAGCTAAGGAACCCCGCAGATCAAGGAAAACAAGCTCGAACTAGAGCTACAGAAGTTCGATACATTTGCCATGGAGCCCAACGAGACCATTAACAAGCTAAGCATCAGATTCACTAATCAGATCAATGTGATCAACGGGCTGGGGAGGACGTTCACGAACAAAGAGATGAACACGAAGATCTTAAGAGCGCTACCTCGACTGAAGTGGCTTCCTTTTGCTACTTATTTACGTCGCTCAGATCTTAATGCTCTAACTCCTGATGTTATCTTTTCAGAATTAAAAACGGAGGTATTTGAGCACAGCCTACCCCAACGATGTTCCAGTGCTCCAGCTGACACAAAGATTGATCATTCTTTCAAAGCAACAGTCAGCAAAACTGGAGTCAAACCCATTTCTTGCACCAAGGCAGTGGCCACGACAGAAGCAAAGTCCTCTGAGACATCTGGCACTGACCAACTTGCGTTTATGGCTCTCAAATATCAAAGAGAAAAAGAGAGAGTCAGAAAGCTAAAGAAATATCACAGAGATTCTCCCTCCAGTAAGAAAGATTATCGAAAAAGGGAAGAATCTAAATCAACTATTGATTGCAGGAACACAGAACCTGCTGCGAGTCCATCCAACGACTCAGTTGGAAAAAGCAGCAGAACGTCTATTTGTTACAACTGCAAGAAAAAGGGACACTATCAGTACGACTGTCCCGAACTCTCAGCTGTTCAAAGAGCAGAACGGCAGGCCAGACAAGAGAAATTTGCCCGAAGGAGGCAGGCCTATATTGCCGGAGAGATATCCGATGACTCAATCGAAGAAGATACATTCATGTATTCTTCTGAAGACGAAGCTGCATTGTCGCCGTTGAGGTCGGAGAGACAGATCCTGAATCAGCTGCAGAATACTGTCTGATGGCCGGAGAAGAAGCTGAGGTAAATTCTAAACTAAGTATAACCTCTTCTTCACACAGCACACACGACACGTGCTCGGTCACAGATGAACCTCTAGACGTGGTACAAGCCTATGATGATCTACTAGAGGAGCAGATTCAGCTGAGCAGAGAGTTCAGCAGAACCATTCAGGAACTGGAACAGGTAAAGGCTAAGAATCAGAGACTTTCTTCTAATTGTCAGGTCTCTACTGATTCAGAGAATCTGATTGTGAGACTTAAGGAAGAGAATAAATCTCTTATGACTAAGTCTCAGCTCCAAGAAACTCACATATCAGTTCTGACCAAGGACAATTCTGAGAAAGATACTGAGATAGCCCGACTCAGTCAGAAGCTCGCAGAAGTTGAAAAGGATTATGAATCACTTCAAAGAAGTGATGAGGTCTGGCGAGGACTGATGACTGAACAGTACCTTAGAGCTAAAGAGAAGTTGGAAAGCATGCTTAGAGCTCAAAGGCCAACGGTCATGAAAGAAGGACTTGGCTATACTCATGAAGCTTCCACTTCAATATCAAAAAGCTCAGAAATGTTGGCTGATAGGTTCATCAGAGGGAAAGTTCAGGCTACTGACTCAACACCTCAGGCGAAGAACAAACAGAAGATGATTGCACCTCAGCCGAGCAACAAGAAGCTACTAACCAGAGGTTCTAGCCCCAGGACACCACGATCAAATTCAGGGGGAACCAAGAAGGTCAGATGGGCAGAGCAGTACGGTGAACCACTATATGAGCATCCAGCACAGTATGGTTCGTACTACTATGAGCCCAGGGTCAGGAGGAGCACACAGCCTAAGAAGAAGAAAGCTTCTGAACCCAAAACTGCCAGAAAGTCAATATCTCCAAGTCCTGTGGAGAAGAAAGCTGACAAGGTTCAGAAGAAGAAGTCTCAGACTTCTAAGGTCCCGAGATAAATATGGGTTCCGAAATCACCCACTAACACCTAAGGACCCAAACTGCACCAAAGGGTACCTAAAACTGTTTCTATTTTGCAGGTGCATAAGGACCCTTGGATAGTGGACAGCGGCTGCTCGAGACACATGACTTATCAAAAGAGCCTGCTGACCAACTACGTACAAGAAGATGGTCCCAGAATTGAGTTTGGTGACAACTCTAAAGGCTATACAAGAGGATACGGAACACTGAATATTGGGACTGCCTCAGTTCCACGAGTAACATATGTTGAAGGACTTCAACATAATCTCCTTTCTGTCAGTCAATTCTGTGACAATCTTAATAGAGTTATCTTTGACGCTGGTTTATGTGATGTTGTTGACAAATCTACAGGGAAAACAGTGTTATCAGGCTCGCGGAGAAAGAATATCTATGTAGCAAACTGGAAAACCGCAGAACCTGAGGCTTGCTTACTCGCACAGACAAAATCTAGTGACAAGGCAGGATGGCTGTGGCACAAGAGACTTAGTCACCTGAACTTCAAGACTATGAACAAGCTAGCCAAGAACTCTAAAGTCAGAGGACTGCCCAATGAATCGTTTATCAAAGAACGAAACTATGAAGCATGCTTGAAGGGAAAGCAAACAAAGAACAGCAATCCACCACTTCCGTCACCTTCCACTGATGGAATCCTTCAACTGCTACACATGGACTTATTCAGGCCAGTCTCTCCAGTGACTATAAGAGGCAAGAAGTATACCCTCGTCGTTATTGATGATTATTCGAGATATACGTGGGTCATCTTCATAGCCAACAAATCTGATGTCATAACTGAGTTACCCAAGCTGTTGAAGAAGCTCAGTGTGGAAAAGGACATCAAGGTTCAGAGAATTCGCTCAGACAGAGGAACAAAATTTCTCAACTCAGTAGTTAAGGAGTACTGCGAAAAGGAGGGAATTAAGCACGAGACATCAGCAGCTCGCACCCCTCAGCAGAACGGACTTGCTGAACGTAAAAACAGAACACTTAAAGAAGCAACAAGAACGCTCCTAGCAGACTCCGTACTACCCTTGAAGTTCTGGGCTGATGCTACTGACACCGCCTGCTACACTCAGAATCGCTCACTACTAACATAGCAACACATGAAGACACCTTACGAACTATGGAAAGGGAGAATTCCTTCTATTTCTCATTTTCATATTTTTGGTTGTCCTTGCTTTATCCACAACAATGGGAAAAATCAGTTGAAGGTCTTTGTTGGGTGATGATTCTATCCTCAGCATAGTCTTACTCGATGGGAAATGATTCTATCTTCTATACTGAACCATGCTCAGCAGCCTAGTGCTCTGAATGTTGAGAAGATTTGAAGATCCCAAAACCCTATCTGATTGGTGAACCATTCCGTTGTAATCGTTTTTTTGTCTCTGAGGTTTCAGACTCAGTAGACATTCTGTTATGATCAAGGCACTTAGTAGATTATCTGCCTTAACACCAGAAGTAGAAAACTCGAATCTTGGACTCGGCAGAGCAAGATACTAAAAGAGTCGGTGAACCGAACTCGGCGAGGCGATTCATCGAACTCGTAGCTGATCTTCAGTAGACTTTACTCAGCTATCTACCTACTGAATACGGGATCAGACTCAACATCGGTAGACAGTCTTCTGAACTGTCAGATACTTTTGAAAAATAATCAGCATTGCCATATACGAGGAAGAGAGAAGTCAGCTTCAGTTTGCCTTGAAGTCTGTGCTATCTCAACCACTCTATCCGCCTCGACGAATGACAAGAACACACGTGTCTTCTCACCTGCTAAAGCTGCAGTCAAACCTTTACCTAAAAAGGTGGGAAAGCACACTGTTACCTACTTCAAAAGAGCCGTTTGCTACCAAAAGAGAGAGAAAGAAGAAGATCGTCTCCAACGGATCTTTTCAATCTCTGCTCTATAAATAGAGGGACATTTCAAGAAGAGAAAATGCGCATAAGCTTAAACGACGAAAATATACACAAGCATTCAAACGAGCTAGAACTAGAAAACCCTAAGTCTTCCGCAAGAACTTGACGATCTATCTCCGACGAAAGACTACCTTCTTAGCTCATAGGGAACCAAGCTAAACTGTTAGAAGAGCTTCTAGTATCCAAATCGACGATACACGAACCTAAAGCTTATTTCAATTGTTCGTCGATCTAGAAGCTACATTCTCATTCCCTATCCCTCTAACCCTAAGCTCAACCGAATATACTTATAGCTTATACGAAGGAGTTCATATTTGAACCCAATCCTTATTGTAAAAGGACTCCTTCATAGTTGGAGAAGTTTGTCAAACACTTTAGTTTGATGCCTTTGTAAACTGGGACTTGCTCATTATAATCCCCAAGCCACAGCTTTGTCCTGTGCACAAGCTGACTGAGACTAACTCAGTATAATAAATAGCCTCCTGAACTTTCGGGACAGTGGACGTAGGATCGATTGATATTCGAACCACTTTAAAAATATGTGTCTTGTTATTGCTTTCTGATTACTGTTGCATTGATTTTACTGTTCATACTGAAAATCTTCTTTAAAATCATACAACTATCTCAGCATACTGAACTGTCTACTTGCTAAACTGAGACTTGCATAAAACGGTTTTCCACTCAACTGATTAGGGCCTACACTTTTCCGCACCGCTGAACTCTACCTGTTTGATACTGAATTCTGACTCAGTCAGCTAGCAGATCTCAGTAGAGTCAGACTCTTTGCCACACACGATTCAGAACAGCTATTTGGTCTGCTGAATTATTTCAGTACGGCACTTTCCTGAACAGGACTGTTCGTGTTCGAAGTTGAGAAAATCGGATTCAGGTGTATTCACCCCCCCCCCTCTACACCTGACCGTACACTCGGGACCAACAATTGGTATCAGAGCGGGAGTTCTTTAAGACTCTTGTTATCTTAAAACTGGTCAACTTGAACGGATCCGAAAAATCGTTTTCAATGCATATCACTCTACATTCATATCATTATTTTTATATGGCTAATATGTCAGGGATAAGAATGGTACCCATGTTCTCGGTAGAGAATTATGGAGTATGGCGAGTCAGAATGGAAGCACATCTGACATCCCTCCATGATAGTATGACTGAAGTGCTTGAAGATGGACCTATTGTTCCCATGATCGATAGTGTCGTGACTTAGGCCGCAGCTGAAGGAGGAGGAATGGTGACTGGGAAGAAGATCCCTAAAGACAGAAGTCTCTTCACTCCTGAAGAGAAGAAGCTTCACAACTTAGACCGAGTCGCCAGAAATGCTATACTGACCACTCTTAGTGATTCTTATCTTGGCAGGGTTTAGGAATGCAAAACTTCAAAGGAACTCTGGGACGCTCTAGCGCTACTGAGTCGTGGAACTCAGAAGATAAAAGCTAACAAACTGGCGCTGGAACTCCAAAAGCTGGAAAGTCTATCTCTCACGCCTGGTGACAAAATAGAAGATCTGAACGTCAGATTTACGAATCTGATGAATTCCATCAATGGGCTGGGAAAGACATTCAGCAACCGAGAAATAAATCTCAAGATACTGAGGGCACTGCCGGACGGACACTGGACACCTTTTGCCACCTTATTGCGACATTCTGATTTAGATGTTGTCTCTCCTGACCATATCTTTTCAGAACTTCAGGCAGAAGAGTTTGAGTTCGACAGACCTCAACGAAAGCAAAGAGCTGAAGCTGACAATAAAATTGACCATGCCTTCAAAGCATCAGTCAAGCACACCATCTCCGGCGACAAGCAAGACAACGAGTAAGACTGAACCTTCACTCAATGATCTACAAGAAGGAAGTCTCCTCAGAAGTACGCGTTGCTCGCTGTGAAGTAACAGAAGGAGAAGGAGAGGCGCAGAAAACTGACTAAAGCATACCGAGACACAAAAGGGAAGTCAGATTATACTCCAAAACGGACTCCTGACTCACAATCTTCCGAATGCAGAAAGAAGGATGACTCAGCACCATCAAAGGATAGTAAAAGCAAAGAAGAAAGAGTCATCACTTGCTACAACTGCAAAAAGCCAGGACACTATCAATATGATTGTCCTGAGCTCAGTAGTGCTGAACGCGCAACACGTAAGGCAAGGAGAGAGAAATTCGCCCAGAAGAGACAATCCTATATTGCAGGCGAAATCTCAGACGACTCAGAAGAAGTCGACTCCTTCATGGACTCATCTGACGATGAAGCAGCTTTCATGGCCTTAGAGCATGAAGTCGAAGAAACAATCGAAAAGTGCCTAATGGCGGGAGAAGAGGATGAGGTAAACTCTCATGAACCACTTAATTCCTCTTCACAATGCACACACGACAATCGCTTTTCAAGTGCGGATGGGAATTTGGACATCACGACCGCCTATGAAGAATTATTAGATGAACAAATTCAAATGAGTCTGCAGGCTCGGTAAGACTCTTCAGGAATTGGATACCCTGAAAGTGGAGAATCAGAGACTTTCTCAGGAGAGTCAGGCCGCTACTGAAGCCGAAGGACTTGTGTTGAGACTCAGGGAGGAGATGAACTCTCTGATGGCCAAGTCTCAGCATCAAGAAAATCGAATTTCAGTTTTGACCAATGACCTGACTCAGAAAGATACTGAACTGAGTCTACTGAAGCAAGAACTGTCAGGACTTCAGACCAAGCACGACATACTGAAAAGGAGTGATGATGTCTGGAAGAGCCTGATGACTGAGCGTTACATGGGCGCTGAAAAGAAGCTGGAGGCTATGCTTGCAAGCAACAAGCCCAAGCACTGTAAGGAGGGACTTGGTTTCAATCAGGAAGCTTCCTCATCTGCCCCCGTACACTCAGAAGTGCGTCTAACTGATAGGTTTGTTCAAGGAGAAACAATCAATGCAAATGTTCTGAACCCCTCAGCAAAGAACAAACAAAAGATGAAAGCACCGCATCGTACGCATCAGTATTCTGACCAGAAGATCAGTACCAAGACACCCCAGTTCAGTCAAGGGGGAACTAGCGAGTTAAGTGGGGCGATCGGTATGGACCACCTCGGTTGACACATCCAGCTCAATATGGGTCATATTACTATGATCCTATAGTCGAAGAGGTTCCAAGAGTCGAGAAAAAGAAGAAAAACGCACAAAAGGCAAAGGTCGGCGAGTCCACCAACTCGAGAAGATCCGGACTCCCGAACCTAAACGACTTAAGAAGTCGGCTTTGACCGACCCGGTGGTCAAGTATATTGACTCAAGTGGAAAGAAACCGTGCGAAACCACCGGGGTTGTTAGACGATTTAGGTCACTAAAACTAACATCTAAGGACCCAAAAACAAAATAAAGGGTACCTGAATATAATTCTGTTTTGCAGGTGCACAAAGATCCTTGGTATGAGGAGAGTGGATGCTCAAGACATATGACTTACCAAAGGAACCTACCGAAGAATTATATAGTCGAAGAAGGACCCGAGTGAGTTTGGAGACAATGCAAAAGGCTATACAAGAGGATATGGAGCACTCGGCATTGGAGCGCCACGGTTCCTAGAGTATCATATGTTGAAGGACTTCGACATAATCTTCTCTCTGTTAGTCAATTCTGTGATAACTCGAATAGAGTGATTTTTGACACTGGTTTCTGTGATGTCATTGATAAATCCACAGGGAAAACAGTGTTATCAGGTTCGCGTAAAAAGAATATATATGTAGCTGACTGGAACTCAGCAGAACCTGAAGCTTGTCTGTTGGCGAAGAATGACAACCGTACAGGATGGCTTTGGCATAGGAGACTCAGCCACCTCAACTTCAAAACGCTCAACAAACTAGCAAGGAACACTCTAGCAAGAGGACTGCCGAATGAAGTATTCAGCAAAGACACTCAGTGTGAAGCATGTCTGAAGGGAAAGCAAACAAGGAATCAAAATCCACCTGTTCCATCTCCTTCCACTTATGGAATCCTTCAGTTGCTACATATGGATTTGTTCGGTCCAGTCTCTCCAGTGATGATCAGAGGCAAGAAATATGCTTTAGTGGTCATCGATGACTACTCGCGCTACACATGGGTCATATTCATTGCCAACAAGTCTGATGTCAAAACAGAGTTACCAACGCTTCTGAAAAAGCTCAGTGTCGAGAAGAACACCAAGATAATCAAAATTCGTTCTGACAGAGGAACTGAGTTCCTTAATTCCATGGTAGAGGAGTTCTGCAAAACAGAAGGAATTGAGCATGAGACATCTGCTGAGCGCACCCCTCAGCAGAACGGTGTTGCTGAACGAAAGAATCGCACACTCAAAGAAGCAGCAAGAACTCTACTCGCAGACTCAGAACTCCCAACCAAATTCTGGGCAGAAGCAACTGACACTGCATGTTATACTCAGAACCGATCTCTACTGACAAAGCAGCATAAGAGAACACCATATGAACTATGGAACTGCAGGAAGCCTTCTTTATCTTATTTCCATATCTTTGGTTGTTCATGCTTTATCCACAATAATGGGAAAGATCAGCTGAAGACTTTTGATAGCAAGTCAGATCGGGGAGTTTTCTTAGGATACTCTCGGGTCGACAAAGCTTTCGAGTATTCAACTATCGGACTCTTTGCGTGGAGGAAAGCCCTCATGTTGTTTTTAATGAGTTTGCTATCGAAGACAGGGAGCAATAACTCTAAATACGAGGGCATCGATAGCGCCTACGGGATCTAAGCTTAAAAGACAAACCTGAAAAGATCCAGCTATGTTGGGATGATGATTCAGACGAAGAAACTGAAGACAAGTCTACTGAATCACAACCAGCAGAGCAAGTAGCTGAACAGATTAACTCTCCTGAACAGAGTCAATCCCAGGTAACTCAGGTCGATGAGGAAACCTTAGAGGTAATCGAGACCACTACCGAGAGTAACAACTCGGAGGGAACATCTATTAATGTTCCCGAGCCGAATGCCCCCGAACACGGAAACTCGGTAGATCACACTCTCATTCTTGAATTGCTTCAATCTCGAATAGTACAACTGAAATGCCTAACTCACCTACTATCTGTGTTGATCAAATTTCAGATGAAGAGCTGAAACATCGTAGATCGTGGCTAGATGCTCACACTCCTGATCTAATCATTGGAGATCCTTCAACAAAATTCAAGACAAGATCCAGATTCTGTCAAGGAGAAAGCGCATTATATTCCTGCTTCTTGTCTACTGAAGAGCCTCAGACGATTGAGGATGCACTTAAAGATGCTGACTGGATCATAGCTATGCAGGAGGAGCTGAATCAGTTCACGAGAAACGAATTTTGGGAGCTTGTGGACAGACCCTGGCATCAACACGTCATTGGAACAAAATGGGTCTTCAAGAACAAGCGAGATGAAAACAACGTTATAGTAAGGAACAAAGCAAGGCTCGTAGCGAAAGGCTACTGTCAAGCTGAGGGAATAGATTTCGATGAGACATTCGCTCCAGTTGCAAGATTGGAGGCAATCAGACTATTCCTAGCCTATGCAACACATCAAAGATTCAGAGTCTATCAAATGGATGTGAAGTCTGCGTTCCTGAATGGCGTACTGAAAGAAGAAGTCTATGTAGAACAACCGCCCGGCTTTCAGCAGGGACATCAGGTTTATAGACTCAAAAAGGCTCTATATGGGTTAAAACAAGCACCAGGGCTTGGTACGATACCCTGTCAGAGTTTCTTCTTCAGAAAGGTTTTCAGAAAGGCACAGTAGTTCGCACGCTGTTCAGCATTCGACTGGAAGACGACTTATTACTCGTGCAGATCTATGTAGACGACATTATCTTCGGATCAAAGAACGTCGTCATGCATCAGCAGTTTGAGAAAATGATGAAGGACAAGTTTGAGATGTCAATGATGGGTGAAATGAACTATTTCCTCGGCTTTCAAGTCAAACAATCTAAAAAGGGAACGTTCATTAACCAAGGCAAATACACTCGAGACCTCATCAAAAGATTCGGTTGCACATCCGGCAAACCTATCAAGATCCCGATGAACACGAATATGAAAATCGATCTTGATAAAGAGGGAGTATCAGTAGACCAAACTGAATTTCGTGCAATAATTGGTTCCTTATTATATCTAATAGCTACTCGTCCTGACATAACTTATGTTGTAGGTGTCTGCACTCGATTTCAGGCGAATCCTAAGCAGAGCCACATGGACTCAGCAAAGAAGATTTTCCGCTACCTCAGAGGCACACCTGACATGGGTTTATGGTATCCAGCTGATGATAATATTGAACTAACTAGTTACTCTGATGCTGACTATGCAGGATGTAGAATTGACCGAAAATCAACTTCAGGAACCTGTCAGTTCCTAGGCAATAAGCTGATCTCATGGTTTTCAAAGAAGCAGCACTCAGTAGCCACGTCAACTACTGAAGCTGAATACATGGCTGCCGAAAGTTGTTGCGCCCAAATCCTTTGGGCGAGACAACGGCTAAGAGACTATGATGTCATTCGGAATGAAGTGCCGATATTCTCGCGACGGTGCACAGTGCTATTGCAATCACTCAGAACCCTGTACTACACACGAGATGCAAACACGTGGACATTAGGCATCACTTCATTCGCGACCATGTCGAAAAGAAGGATATCAGAATGGAAAAGATCCATATTGACAAACAAAGGGCTGATATTCTGACCAAACCTCTAGCTGAATCCAGATTCAAAGAACTTTCAGTAGAGCTAGGTCTGCTGGACCCTACTGACCCTAGTCAGTAAGAAGGTTCCAGGAGAGGATCATTCAGTAAGGGGGAATGATCACTCTCAATACTGAGCAAATTCAGTACGTAGAGACATAAAACTATCTACAAGAGGTATCAGCTGACTACTATGTTCAGCTGACAGGTTTGCGTATATCTACTCAGTAGAAACGGATAAAACAGTAATGCATTTATGATGAAGATTCAGCATGCTATTAAATATCCTAAGTTTGTCATTTATTATTAACGGCCTATATTTAATGCACGACATTCCATACACAAGTTTGCTGAACTCTGCATGCATTTAATGCATGTCATCTCATAGTTACTACTTAGGCATATTTACAACTGGCTTTGACTTAGGCGGCATATGTGATCATTACTTCATATATCTTTTAATCTTGACCGTCCATCTCATAAAGCAAGTTTAAACTCTGCCTTTGATCGAAAACCGTTCACCTTCATGTTAGATATATATTTTTGATCATATCTTTAGAAACCGCCATTACCGCACTTAAAATCCTCTGCATCCGAAAATTCTGAGATCATTCCTTGCAATTCCCTCTTGCATATCCTTCCAGAATCTCTCCTTCGGTGTGCTTATTACAACTGCTACACGAATTAATCTTTTTTTTCAGAATCGCTATACAAACTGTTTTATTTAAATCGATACTGATAAATGCTAGTGTAACAGGTAAAATGGCAAATAAAAATATTTCGGTGTCTGCTCCAGTTAACATGCAAGAAATCCTGGACAAGGATCGTGTTTGGTTCGAGCCAACCATGGAGTTCAACGCCTGTGATCTCGATTATATGGACGAGATCTTCTCAGCTCTCAGAGAGTCAGGGCTTGAAAGTTTACTTTCAAGGAAGCCGACATACTTCCTCCCGAGGCAGGTAGCCGAAGTCTATCTTAATTCTGACTCAGTAGGCGGGGACATAATCGGAAGATTCGCCGTTCACGAGCTCAAGGATGCTTCTCCGATTCTGAAGCAAATATCACTCAAGGAGGCACTAAAGAGAAGTTTTGATCTGCATTCTGAAGGAGCCAGTACTATGGGGTACAATGATGATCTTGTAGATGACTATTTGACAATATTCTGTGGACAGCCCACGACCTTCAGAGCTGCTTTTCCTAAAAACAACATGCTTGCCTCGATCTGAGCTTTGGCTTATATTGTGACGCAGCTACTGACCAGCCAAGCAGGCTCATTCGATCAAGTATCGAGGCTCAAGATCCAACTCATGATGGCCATATATGATAGAGCCCAGATTAATTGGACGGAGTTCTTTATCCGAGAATTCATGGCTCAGGCGGCAAAATTCGACAAGGCCTCTTGCACGCTGAGTGCAAAGGGCAAGCTTCTTTATGGATTGAAGCTGTCCATAATAATAGAGGATGTATGCGGATCTGAACCAATCACCTACGGTGACAAGGAGTATTTTAATGTGAAGAAGGTCAGATTCCACAACAAGACTGCTGCTCTTCAGCAGATCGGGTCAGGTCCCTCAGCCGTAACTCAGCAGGCTACACCCTCGAAGAAGAGAACACCTCCAGCAAAAACTCCAAAGGCACCAGCTAAGAAACTGAGGAAAGTCATTCCAGACGTGCCTACTGAACCTGAGATTTCTCCTGAAGTTCCTGCTGCTCAGGCTACTCAGCAACCTATTCAGCCTCAGCGGCTGATAGACGAGTCAGAATCATCTGAGAAGACTCAATCAGTGGAGAAGACCATCTCCACTGAGGAACCCGTAGAAGTGGAACAAGGGGATGCTTCTGAAGCACATAGCGAGGAGATTCAGCATCTTGACAGCCCCCTTCCAGTTCCACCACTCAGCAGTGTGCCTCCCGCTGAGACTCAGACGTCTCCCATAGACCTGGAGTCCGAAACAGCATCTGAAGAAGAGACAATTGGGATGGAAGCTTCAGTGATCATATCCAGAGCATCCCGAGAAATTCTTCAACGATTCCGGAGCTTGCCGACTACTCGATCCGTTGCTCATTGGAAAATCAGCAAGGCTCCACATGTTGCTGCGATTTCAGGAGTGGCCCAAACTACAACGTCTAGTACTCCACTACTCCTGCCAGCAGCTTCATGAAGAAGAATTGAAGTTGAGGGAGCAAATAGGCTACTCTGAGCCTGCTCACCTCAGCACCATGGAGAACCTGAGGGCTGCTATGCTGGCAATGATACATGACAGGCGGCTAGCTACCGGCTCAAGCACACTCGAGATGGATCGGACCACGATGGTCAAGATCCACCCATGATTCGAGCCCCCGGAAAGCCCGATGAGGAAAATCCCCGAGACAAGGATACACATGCTACGACCCAGCTCAACCTCCACTCCGTATCCTTGGACTCGCGAAGTCCACGGCCGGGTGCTTCGTCCTCAGCGAGCCCGCTCGCCTCTTACTCGGAGTCGACTTACGAAGCGGCGCCCGGCCCCAACTTCCAAGAGATCTCGATCCGTAGCAAAAGCTCTTACCGCTCAGGGAATCCAGAATCGAGCTCTTGCGAAGGCCGTCCACAAGGTGTGGAAACGGATCGCGCTAGCCACAACCAATGAGCTACGGGGCTGAAAACATCGTATCTAAATCGGCCCCCCTGTTGTCTCTGAAATTGTATCCGAAGCTTTGGCTAAGCAGCAGAAGCAGTTTGATGATCAGCTCAGAATCATTCAGGAAGGACAAGCCAAACTTCTCGAAGCATTCAGCTTCAATGTCCACTCATAGTGAGTCCTTCACTGAACAAGCCCAGGCCACGGAGATCAGACTTGACAATATTCAACTGGTCATAGAGGATAAGATTTCTGAGAAGCTGACAGAATTCAAGGCAGCAGCTGACCTCTCCCATAAGCAATACTCGGAGGAACTGAATAATGAGAGGAATGAGCTGCACTTGGCACTGACAAAGATCCATGACAGACTGGACGAACTGTCCGCTGTCTACACACGCCTAGACAAGAAGGTACTCGTCCCTACCCCGGCTGTAATTGATGATGCCAAAAAGGGGGAAGGGAAAGAGAAGAGTACGGAAGGAAAAGAGAAGAGTACTGAGAAGCCGACCCCTACCAAAACTACTGCTAAATTACTTAAGGGGACAGCTTCACTGAGATCTGAGAAAAAGACCAAGTCCGTGACTGAGATAAGCAGGACTCCAACTCAGACTCAGACAGAGGGTAAGGCCCAGGGTGTCTTGGCTACGAGCACAGCTGAGACTGGCCCAAGTGGCTCAGGAACCCAGGCTACTCATGCAACCCAGACTCTGACTGATTTTATCAAGGAGGTTGTAGAGTATGCTGAGCAGGAAGAGTCAGAAGAGGAAGAGGCTCCTCTCCCTCCACCTGTTCAGGGAAAAGGCAAGAAAGTGCTGATTCTCCCAACCCCTCCAGCCAAGAAAACGAAGAGATACATTTCAGCTGAGGAGGAGGCTCAAATTGCAGCTGATGAGAAGCTGGCAAGGGAGATTGCTGAAACAGAAGCTGCTAATAAACCAAAGTCTAAGCCTGTCAAAGGAAAGACAAAATCTCCAGCTCGAGGAGGAAGAAAGCCTGCTAGGATACCTCCAAGGAAACTGATTATCGAGGATGAAGAAGATAGGGAGAAGGAGAGGGAGCAAAAGCAGCAAAGCACTGAGAAGCAGGGTACGTCAAATCTGAAGACACTCCTCAGAAAGCCACTGAAGCCCAAGATGATGAAATTGAGGCCATATTCGACCAAATGAACAGATACCTATACGAGGCGAAGAGGCTTTAGACAAGTTCAAGGCTGCCGAGAGACAGAATCCGGGGAGGCGGACCTTGAAGCACTGAGAAAAAGAACTGAGGAAGAGGCCAGGCTGAAAGTACCTTCAAAAGCTGATATTCCTTATCGATACAAAAGGTTCAGGAAGCCAGCTAATCTGAAATCGCACAGATGGCCAAAGATAGACAATTGGATACCTGCTCAATTTACTCAGAGATGGGAATCGGCAAAGATAGAGTTCATCAAGCGCAATTATTTCTGGAGGTTCTGGCCCAACATGACTAAGGCTGATGCCAACATAGAATGGATGATGATAAGTGAACCTGATCTATACATATACTTGCATAAAGCCGTATCTGAAGGTATAGAAGTCAGTGTTCCGGAGCCCAGAATCATACCTCCACCTAGAAGAAATGATGGCTCAATCCACTTTGGGGTAATAGAAGCTGAAGTGAAGTATGCTGCATCAAAGAGAGAACTGGACGAAGATGAGCCGGCGAGACTTTCTTGCATACTTGAAGCTGAGGAAGAACACATATCGGATGTATGGAGTGCCACTGCCAGAGACGCAATCTCAAGGATTCATGGACAGGATCAAGCAGTTTAAGGGCTCCTAGGCTTTGTTCTATTCTTCCTAGCTTAGCAAGATTTGTAATTGTACTGATCTGAATAACTCTTATATACAAATCTGATTTTGGCTCTGACAACCACTTGTTGTCTATTCAGCAGTGTTTGTATTATGCTTTAACACTCAGAATCACTGAAGTGATGACTGGCTCACACACTCACTCTATTTACTTTCTTGTTAGTTTATTACTTTGTTAGATTCTGCTAGTCTAGTTTCTATGTAATGGGGGAAATTGTGTTTTGCCCTGTTTTCTCAGTAATCTAGAACTGTTGGAACAACTCCGCTGATCCTACCTATAATATTGTAAGGAGCTCTGTTTCTGTTTAGTGTTAGCATAGATGATAGGTTTTGGCATCATCAAATAGGGGGAAATTGTTGGGTGATGATTCTATCCTCAGCATAGTCTTACTCGATGGGAAATGATTCTATCTTCTATATCTTGAACCATGCTCGGCGGCCTTAGTGCTACGAATGTTGAGAAGATTTGAAGATCCCAAAACCCTATCTGATTGGTGAACCATTCCGTTGTAATCGTTTTTTTTGTCTCTGAGGTTTCAGACTTAGTAGACATTCTGTTCTGATCAAGGCACTCAGTAGATTATCCGCCTTAACACCGAAGTAGAAAACTCGAGTATCTTGGACTCGGCGGGAAGCGATATGCGAAAGAGTCGATGGAACCGAACTCGGCGGGAGCGATTCATCGAACTCAGAGCTGATCTTCAGTAGACTTTACTCAGCTATCTACCTACTGAATACAGGATCAGACTCAGCATCGGTAGACAGTCTTCTGAATTGTCACATACTTTTGAAAAACAATCAGCATTGTCATATACGAGGAAGAGAGAAGTCAGCTTCAGTTTGCCTTGAAGTTTGTGCTGTCTCAACCACTCTATCCGCCTCGACGAATGACAAGAACACACGTGTCTTCTCACCTGCTAAAGCTGCAGTCAAACCTTTACCTAAAAAGGTGGGAAAGCACACTGTTACCTACTTCAAAAGAGTCGTTTGCTACCAAAAGAGAGAGAAAGAAGAAGATCATCTCCAACGGATCTTTTTCAATCTCTGCTCTATAAATAGAGGGACATTTCAAGAAGAGAAAATGCGCATAAGCTTAAACGACGAAAATATACACAAGCATTCAAACGAGCTAGAACTAGAAAACCCTAAGTCTTCCGCAAGAACTTGAAGATCTATCTCCGGCGAAAGACTACCTTCTCAGCTCATAGGGAACCAAGCTAAACTGTTAGAAGAGCCTCTAGTATCCAAATCAACGATACACGAACCTAAAGCTTATTTCAGCTGTTCGTCGATCTAGAAGCTACATTCTCATTCCCTATCCCTCTAACCCTAAGCTCAACCGAATATACTTATAGCTTATACGAAGGAGTTCATATTTGAACCCAATCCTTATTGTAAAAGGACTCCTTCATAGTTGGAGAAGTTTGTCAAACACTTTAGTTTGATGCCTTTGTAAACTGGGACTTGCTCAGTATAATCCCCAAGCCACGGCTTTGTCCCCGTGCACAAGCCGACCGAGACTAACTCGGTATAATAAATAACCTCCCGAACTTTCGGGACAAGTGGACGTAGGATCGATTGATATCCGAACCACTTTAAAAATACGTGTCTTGTTATTGCTTTCGATTCTTGTTGCATTGATTTTACCGTTCATACTGAAAATCTTCTTTAAAATCATACAACTATCTCAACATACTGAACTGTCTACTTGCTAAACTGAGACTTGCATAAAACGGTTTTCCACTCAACTGATTAGGGCCTACACTTTTCCGCACCGCTGAACTCTACCTGTTTGATACTGAATTCTGACTCAGTCAGCTAGCAGATCTCAGTAGAGTCAGACTCTTTGCCACACACGATTCGGAAACGGCTATTTGGTCTGGCCGAATTATTTCATGACGGCACTTTCTCCGAGCGGGGCTGTTCGTGTTCGAAGTTGAGAAAATCGGATTCAGGTGTATTCACCCCCCCCTCTACACCTGACCGTACACTCGGGACCAACAGTCTTTGATAGCAAATCTGATCAAGGAGTATTCTTAGGATACTCTCGAGTAAGTAAAGCCTTCAGAGTCTTGAACTATCGGACTCTTTGTGTGGAGGAAAGCCCTCATGTTGTATTTGATGAGTTTGTTACTGAGGACAGGAAATCTAAAAAGACAAATACTGAAGATGTCAGCAGCAAGCTACAGGATCTCGCACTAAACGATAAAGCCGAAAAGATCCAGCATTGTTGGGATGATGAGTCAGACGATGAGGAAATTTAGACCAATCCCACAAGCAATGTAGCTGACCTGGTTGATTCTACTGAACAGGATCAACATCAGGTAACAACGGTCGATGAGGAAGCCCCAATGGTAACTGAGACCTCTACTGAGATTATAAACTCAGGGGGAACAACTAGTGTTCCTGAGCTAAATGCCCCTGAACCTGGAAACTCAGTAGATCCTAACCTTCTTCTTGAATCGCTACGATCGCGAGAACAACACGGCCGAAATGCCTAACACACTGTTGGTGATGCGAAGTAGTATCAGAAGAAGAAGCCAGACTCAGACGTTCATGGCTTGACGCTCACTCTTCTGATCTTATCATTGGAGATCCATCAGCAACAATCAGGACGGGATCTAGATTAAGTCAAGGAGAAAGCTCACTTTATTCTTGTTTCTTGTCCACAGAAGAACCTCTGACAATAGAGGACGCACTCAATGATGCTGACTGGATTATTGCCATGCAAGATGAGCTGAACCAATTCGTTCGATACGAAGTTTGGGAGCTTGTTGATAGACCTAGACATCAGCACGTGATCGGTACTAAGTGGGTCTTCAAGAACAAGCGAGATGAAAACAACGTCATTGTCAGAAACAAAGCTCGACTTGTTACCAAAGGATACTGTCAAGCAGAAGGAATAGACTTTGATGAAACATTCGCTCCAATCAATAGGTTGGAAGTTGTTCGTCTGTTCCTAGCCTATGCAACGCATCAGAGATTTAAAGTATATCAAATGGATGTAAAGTCAGCTTTTCTGAACGGCGTACTGAAGGAAGAAGTCTATGTGGAACAACCGCCCGGCTTTCAGCAGGGACATCAGGTGTACAGACTTCGAAAAGCGATGTATGGGTTAAAACAAGCACCTAGGGCTTGGTACGATACCCTATCAGACTTTTTGCTTCATAAAGGTTTTCAGAAGGGACAGTAGATCGCACCCTATTCAACATAGAGTCAGGAGATGACATCCTACTGGTGCAAATCTATGTGGACGACATCATTTTCGGTTGCAGAAACGTGACTATATGTCAACAATTCGAGAAAATGATGAAGGAGAAGTTCGAGATGTCTATGATGGGCGAGATGAACTACTTCCTTGGTTTTCAAGTAAAGCAATCACCTGAAGGAATATTCATCAATCAAGCCAAATACACTCGAGATCTTCTGAAGAGATTTGGCTGCGACTCAAGCAAGCCAGTCAAGATCCCCATGAATACGAATTTCAAAATCGATCTAGATAAAGAGGGAGCTTCTGTTAACTCTACTGATTATAGAGCTATTATTGGTTCTTTATTATATTTAACAGCAAGCAGACCTGATATAACTTATGTTGTAGGTGTATGTGCAAGATTTCAAGCGAATCCCAAGCGAAGTCATATGGACTCAGCAAAGAAGATTCTGCGATACCTGAAGGGAACACCTGACGCAGGGTTATGGTATCCTGCTGATGATAATCTTATGCCAACAGGTTATTCTGATGCTGATTATGCAGGATGCAGGATAGATCGAAAATCAACTTCTGGAACGTGTCAGTTCCTAGGCAGCAAGCTGATATCTTGGTTCTCAAAGAAACAGCATTCAGTGGCAACGTCCACTACTGAAGCTGAGTACATAGCTGCTGGAAGTTGTTGTGCCCAGATTCTTTGGCTTCAACAACAATTACGAGATTATGGTATAACTCAGGATGAAGTACCCATCTACTGCGACTCCACCAGTGCAATTGCAATAACTCAGAACCCAGTTCTCCATACGAGATGCAAGCACGTGGATATTCGACACCACTTCATCAAAGACCATGTCGAGAAAAAGGACATCAGAATGGAGAAGATCCATACTGACAAACAAAGGGCAGACATACTGACCAAACCACTAGCTGAGAACAGATTCAGAGAATTATCAGTTGAGCTAGGTCTACTGGATCCTACTGAATCGAGTCAGTAGAAGGAAACAAGATCGACAGTCGAAGACTCAGTACTTCGATTCAGTCGGGTGAATCAAACAGTACACAGTAAGGGGGAACGTGGTCTTCAGCACATCAAATGTCCTCCTGAGTCTTAACGATAACCAGCTGATCGTAAAAGTTCAGCTGAAGAGGTTTGCATAGTTTTACATACTTAACTTTGTCAGAAGCATGCCCGCATTTATTATATCAATCGCTTGCACTCAGTAGTTAATGAGCATTTATTTCCTGCTATTAAATTTTTAAGGTTTAAGTCAGTAGGAAACCGTTCTCATTTAAAAGACTTAGACTTTAATGTTGTCTGCAACGCATTTAATGCATGTCTTCTCACCTTACCTTAACTGCGCATATCCTACGTGGGTCTAGATTAGGGGCGGCCTTAGTAATCATTCTGTTTATAACATCAAATCATAGCCGTCATTAAAACGCGAGATTGAATTTCAGCCGTTGGATCAAAACCGATTGATATGCATATCTTATAAAATCTCTCGATCATCACTCTAATCTATCTTTTTCGCCATTTGCATTCTCAAGAGCTCTTTGCATTCAGTTTCTCATTTCCTCTTTAACTGCTTTGCATAACTCTCAAGCTCTGTGTAATACGGTAATTTCCTTGCTCTCTGCTTAAAACTCTACTGACTTACTCTATTTTCAAGTGCTAACGAGTTTTTTGCAGATAATCATGGTGATTGTATTGACCCCACCGAAAGTTGAAGAGATCATCAAATCCAAGATCCAGTTTGAGCCTACGATAGCTCTTCATCAGGCGGAGCTTTCGTATCTTGAGCCCATCTACACGGCTCTTGAAGCATCCGGCCTAGAGCTTCTTGTCACGAAGCATCCCAAGGTATATCTCCCTAGACCAGTGGCAGAGGTCTACTATAATTGGAGGTCGATAGAGGATACAGATTGGGAAGTATCCCTATTCGCATATATGAGGGAGGTGACCCCTCAGAAGTGGGAGTCCAATCACCATGTTATTGATATCTGGGCCGCGCTGCAAGCATCGTTCGATCTTTCGGCCCATGGGATCTCCCCAGTTGGATATAAGGAGAAGGAGCTGAACTCCTATGTCCAAAGGTTCTGTGGCAGAGATGATATCACATTCAAATCTGCGCCGCCAAAGAACCAACTTCTACTAGAGTACCGCGGGCTCGCCTACATCGTCACGCATATACTGACGAGCTCCGCCGGCTCATTCGATCAACTGTCGAAACCTCGACTCCAGCTGATGATGGTTATAGAAGATGGAGTCCAGGTCAACTGGACAGAGTTCTACGTGGGCGAGCCGAAGGCTCGAGCACGGAGTTTGTTGCCACACCCACTGAAGAGAGAAGACTCATTAGTGTGGGCAAGCTACTGTACGGGACGAAGATGTCCGTACTAATAGAGGACTCAGTATCGAATCATGCAGCCTTTGCTGATTCCAGATACTTCGACAGCAAGCTCATCAAGTTCAAAACTAGAGCCGCTGCAGAGAAGTCAGTCGGGAGAGGGCCAGCCGCACAGAAGAGTTATTGCTGACCTGCCCCCTCGCGCCGACCCACCTAAGAAGAAGAGGTTGACTAAGGCTGGAGCGTCTGAGGCTCCAGCAAAGCCTGTTTCTCCCCCACCTACTCAGGAGGAGAATATACTAGACGCGGACACAGGCATTGAAGGTGCCACGCTCAAAGACAAAGTCCAGCGTATCAGCTCCGAGGAGACACAGTCGGATGATGCCGAACCGACTATGGAAACATCTCCTGAGTGGACGACTATCCAGTCGGCTCGTCTCTGAGCCACAGGAGAAGTGTCGGTACAGATCCCGAAAATCGCAGAACACCCGGATCTGGCCGATATTGCAATCAGGGCAAGGACATAGATGCTGCTGAGATTTCTGAGTTGGGATGTTCTGGAATATCTTATAATGACTCAGTCAGCATTGTCCCTACTGATGGAGGAGCGGAGCCTTCAGCCAGCAATTGGGTTTGGAGAACCCACTGACCTTGCATCGTTTGAGGATCTGAGAGCCACAATGCTTTATCTACTCAGCATAAGATCCTCAGAACAGCACGTCAGCAGCCCATCGCCGCCATCCCATCACGACGATAATGATGATGATAACAATGATGTGGATCAGGCACCCAAGGAAGCAGACCAGGGAGGATCTGCTGAGGGTAAAACTCCCAGCGAGAAGGGCAAATCACCACCACCCCCGTCGACATCAGGTGTTGCCCCAGTTGCCTCGAAACCCAGTCGAGAGCAACAACTCGCAGCGTCTGAGCAGAGGCTCGGAACCAGCTCTTATCAAGCTCAACCAATCAGTTCCGTGTCCTCAAAGTCTGTCAACAGAGCCATCAGGAAGCAGGGAGACAAGAATCGTCTCCTTGCAAAGGATGTTCACCTGAAATGGGCTCAGTACACAAAGTCTCAGACTGAGACAGTTGACAAGCTTGCCAGCGAGGTAAAGAAGGTCGTCGAAGCTCCTACTCCATCTGTCAATATTCAGGAGATTGTCGAGACCGCCCTCACAGCTCAGAAAGTGGACTTAGCCGCTCAGAGTCAGCAGCTTCTCCAAGAACAGCATAAGATATTTTCTGAGCAGCTGACTCAGAGCCTCGCTACAGTCCAAACCACTATGGATGAGCGTAACAAGATGGCCACCTCCAACGTACAACAAGCCATAACTATTCAGGCGGAGGCCCTCAAGTTCATTCAAGCTGAGATGATAGCTTTCCATGACAAAGCCCTCCTGAAACTGAGACAGGAGACAGGAGCTCAGATCAAACAGATACGTGCTGACCAAGAGAAAGATTGGGAGCACTACTATGATGCCGTCAGGGATTTCGACACCACAACCACCTCCATTAAAAATATTATGTTCAAGTTGGAGAAGGAGGTGTCTGCCATCCGCGCTCATCTGGCCCTGGCTGATGATGCCAAAAAGGGGGAAGATAGGAATGAGGCGGAGAAGGCTCAGGTGGATAAGGGAGCAAAGGCAAAAGTAACTGCAGTAATTGCCAAGGGTGAAAGCTCAGCTACTCAAGCTGAAGTCAGCCCTACACCCACTCCCGAAGTCCAATATCTGGCCATCATACCACTGACTCAGGTGCCGGAGCGGGCCGGAGGATCTTCCTCGGCTCAGCACATTGAGGAGGTCGCGAGGTATGTGGACCAAGACGATCAAGACGACGAACCACTGCCACCGCAGAGGCCGGGGAAGGAGAAAATTACTGAAAATACTCTACCGCCTTCCCCGACGCCCAAATTCCGATCTAAAGCGGAGCAGGAGGAGTTCGATAAGAGAGTTGCCCAGCAACTACAGGATCAGCTCGACCTAGAGCATCGTCTTGAGGAAGAGATCCAGAAGGCTAAGAAGCCCAGGAAGCCTGTAGGCAAAATTGCTAAGGGCGCAGCCAAAAAGCTTCTGGATGCTCAGAAGAAGAAGAAAGCTCAGCAGTCAGCTGATGATGAGGCTATCTCCGACACTGACAACATACCCCTTGCTCAGAGAATGGCAGACATTCCCAAACTAATTTCTTAGCAGGAGGCGGAGGACAGAGCCACCTGGGAGGCAATGCTGCAAGGACTGAATCTCCGGAGAGGAGACACTAGAGCAGCTGCCCTCAGAGAAAAGAAAGACTAGAAGATTTGGCCAAAATCATTGAAGCTACTGACAAGATGGCCAACGAACTAGTCATTGACTGGAAGAAGCAGATACCCAGGTCATCCAAGTACTACAGGCGAGGTGCTCCGAGAGCTACATATCAGAAGAAAACTCCTCACCGCCACGTAGACAAGTGGATACCATGGAATCTGAACGAGGAATTGGAGGAACTCAAGATCGAGTTCATCAAAGGGTACTATGTGTATCAGTGCTATCCGACTGAGATCCCGGCAAATCGGTTGTTCGATGAATTTCTTCATCAATCAAACACCAGACTCAGAGCACAAGTTCATATGATCCTTGCTAAGGAGAAGCTGCCACTAGTTGCTCCTGCATTCAGAAGAGTACCTCCTCCCAGGACCACTCGTGGTGTTTTATGCACCAAGGAGATTGAAGACGAGGTCGACGCAGCAACACGACATCATGATCTCAGTTCTCAGCTGCCAAGCGATCTCGAGGAAATCCAAACACTGCGTGCCAGAATCTACAAGTATTATGGTTTGGATCCTCCTGCTGACAAGTCTGCGGATTTCAAGAGCAAGACGAAGAAGTTCAGACGTTAGCAGCTGTCTTCATATTTTGTATAGAAGATAGGGACTCTATAACTCATTTCATATATATATCAGTTCCTTCTTCTGGCCAGACAATCACTCATTGTCTTACGGCTTTTGTTTGTGTTATGTTTATCACAACGGATCACTGAAGTGATCTGACACACACTCACACGTAACCGTTTCTCTGATGTGCCTATCTGTTAACTGCTGATTTCCTTAAGTCATTTGCTCAGTTATTAACTGAAGTCTTTCTATGTCAGTAGTTGGTACTTAGAATTATAGAGGTTTTGGTATCATCAATTAGGGGGAAATTATTGGGTTATAAGCCAGTAAATGATACTTAGCATTTTATTGGGTAAAATAATATTGGGGGAAATCGTAGTGTTCATGCTATAGAATTGAAGATCCCAAAACCCAGCTGGTATCAGTAGTGTAGTGTCAATAGGACTAGATGATGTAATAGGCTAGATTGATTTCAATTTCTCTATGTTTCGTGTCTATGTCCTGAACGGGGTAAAATGTTGGACTGATCTTCAGTAGGAAGTTACTTTCCATAACCCCACGTCATCAGTGTAAGAGGTTGTGTTCTTAAGTCATCAGCTGATCTTTGCCTCAGTAGAAGACACCTTATTAGCTGACGGACATCAGTAGAAGAACCTTACACTAAGCTCAGTACCTTCGCAGTCTACAGCTGACGACACTCAGTAGAATATCTTATCAGCCGACTCAGACGAAGAAGACAGAGACTGCATCAAGTCTACTGTATCCGACAGGAAACGACCCAGCTTTTAACATCACTCGAAAGTCAGCAGAAGATCATACGAGGATAAGTGAGAGTCAACTCCGATGAAGACCAATATCTGACACATCTCACCTACCACAAACCTCGACCAATGAGAAGCCGTCAACGCATTATCTGCTCTGACCAACTAAAGTTGCTCTCATAAACAGTACCAACAACTCTGCTACAACAATTCGAATATATGGCCGTTTTCTTTGGAAGTTTGTGACACATGGCATCGTCCTCTCCAACGGGCAAATGCCTGGGTCACGACTATAAATAGAGAAGAAAATCCGAGCTTCACGCACAGGATATCAAGGGATAAAACGCTCAAGCTTTCGAAATAACTCTAGCGCATTCAAGATAAATCCAGCGAAGAACTTGCTCAATAGAATACTCTTAGTTCTTCTCTCTAGAGTTCTTTAGATCCCTCTTCTCTAGCTAAGCTCAAAAGTTCATATCTATAGCTTAGATTCTCGAAGGAGTTCACTTTTAGTGATTGTTCTTACTGTAAGAACTCCTTCTAGTTGGAGAAATTCCCCTCCCCTTCAAACCTCGGTTTGATTTGTAAAAGTCGCTAAGGACTATAACTTAGAAGGGTCTGTCCAGTGCACAGATACCTTGCTGAGGCTTGCTCAGATTAATCAACAAGACCTCCTATTCAGCAGGACCGTGGACGTAGGATCTTGTGTATTCGAACCACGTTAAAAATTGCTTGTGTTGTTTACTGTTTTATTGCATTGCATACAAACTGCTTACAAAATCATATCTTGCATAAAATGTATTCATAAAGTGCACTAGCCAAAACTGTTTGACTTGTGAAAATCACGTTTTCACTGAGACGAATCTCCGGGCCCCACACTCTTATCCGCACTAAGTCTACGACTGAGAATCAACCACTGATAAAAGTCAGTAGGAGAGACTCAGTAGTTGGCTCACTCTCTGACCCGCGATCGAAGGTTACTATTTGGCACTGTTCATCAGTTGCATCCAACAGCTCAGCTGTCCTTCGCGTTTGAGAAAAGAAACAGTACTCAAGTGTATTCACCCCCCCCTCTACACCTGACTCTCGTCTCCAGACCAACACATACTAATCTCCTACCTTCCCTTTTTGGTGTTTCATTATGTCCAACGGAGGCAGTCTCAGCATTCCTGCATTCAGGTAGAGATTTAGATTTATTTTTCGAATGAGCACTCTCTCTCTTACCTTGATAGCTTTTGGAAGCTTTCTTCATTTTCATCTTTCTGAACTTGCCATTCCCCTTCTGGTCTGTAAGGAGAGCATACTTCTCAGCCAAGTTGCCAGCGGTTGGTATTGTTATTGAGCTTTCGGCTGACTGACTTGTGGTTGAGGGACTTGCTCCTGGTGTGCCGACTGATGTCTTGCAAGCATGATCCATTGGCACTTCAGTCTCAGCACCGGGGGTGTGTGGAAGATTAAACTCAAACTCCTCTGCCTTTAATTCTGAAAATATGTAATCAAGAGTAACAGAGTTTAAGTTAGTTCTTCTTAAACATGTAGCAAAAGAGTACCACTTAGGCCTGCTAAAAGCCCTTAATATCTTTGTGTTGGTCTCCTTATTGCTGAATGCTCTCCCCAGTCCGTTGATGATATTTATTTGATCTGTAAATCTGACGTTGAAATCATCAATAGACTCCCCTGCATGCATGGTAAATGCTTCGAGTTTCTGCAGCTCTAACTCTAGTTTGTTCTCTTTGATTTGTGGAGTTTCTTGGCTTAGTACAGTGAGAGCATCCCATAACTCCTTTGTTGTTTTGCAGTCGTGCACCCTTCCGAGATATGAGTCACTGAGGGTCATTAGTATCGCATTGTGTGCGACTCGGTCAAGGTTGTGTGGATTTCTCTCTAAAGGTGTGAAGAGATTCTTGTCCTTTGGAACCTTTGGGCCGGTTCTGGCACCTGTTGCTCCCTCTATTACAAGTCGACGTTGTCGACCATGGAAACAATAGGTCATTTCTCCAGGACGTCAGCTATCCTGTCATGCAGCGATGTTAAGTGTGGATCCATCCTCACCCGCCATACCGCATGGTTTTCCGCTGAAAATATGGGTACCGTCCTTATACCTGAAATGTCAGACATGTTGAAAAAATATGGTATAGGATGCTATGAAGAGATGCAAGTGCAGAGAAAATGGATTTTCAGGATCTGTTCGAGTTAGACCAGTATTCAGATAACGATGATCAAAAGAACACCGCTCTAATACTAATTGTTGGTCCAAAGACGAGCTTCAGGTGTAGGGGGGTTAATACACCTGAATGCAAATTTCAAGCTCAGAACGCTAAAGTCAGCTGACCTGAAGAATGCTACTGAACTAGTCAGCCAAATATGTTTTTTGGATCGCGTGGGCAGAGATTCTTTTACTGAGTACAGATGTACTGACTTATGTCAGTGAACAATAACTCAGTATCAAAAGTCATGTGCGGAAGTGTAGGCCCTAATATAATCATCTTAGTTGAAAAGTCGTTTTATGATGTTTGATTAAAACTCAGTTTTATGCTAAATGAACAGTTATCAATGCAACAGTTAAAATCAACACAAGTAGTTATTAAAGTGGTTCGGACACGCTGGGTCCTACGTCCACTGTCCTGAACAAAGCGGGAGTTCTTGATTAAATTATACTACAAGTCTCAGTCGATCTGTTCACTGGACAGATACGTTCTTGTTTGCTTATACTGAGAAAGTATCAGTTAATATGTACGTTGGACAAATATCTACTTATAGTCGTAGTAACTTTACAATTCTCAACCGTGAAGGTTTGAGTTTCTCCAACAATGAAGGATTTCTTACAATACGAACAGTTCAAAAGATGAACTCCTTTGAGGTTCTAAGCTATTGATATTATAATGAGCACGCTTAGATTAGAGAAGGGGAACTAAAGTCAGTCAGGAGAACACATATCAAGCTTAAGACCAGCTAACTCACCGAGATCTTGGTTCTCCACTAAGGTCAGTCAGGAGAACACATTTCACTGTGATCCATCAATACACCACCTTAAGTGTACCAGTAAAGACAAGCAGCCAAGACAAGCCACTTCTTATCTAAACTGCAGTATAAACCGACAACTTATCCTTAAGTTGTCTCAGCTGTGATAACTGTTTATATCTTGTCAGTTCAACCAATTTGTGTAGTCTCCTGTGATACCCGACACACTACACAAATCTAACTTTTATACAAGAGAAAGGATAACATGTACAAATATATATAAATATTTATCAGATAGGAGAATAAAATAGTGGTAGGGACAAAACACATTGTATACAAGCATAAAATTTGCTCCCAGTACACAAAATTCCAACAATTCTCCCACTTATACTAAAGTAAACATTTAGTATACAATGTGTCAGTTCTAGGTACAAACTACTACTCAGCTATCTATCCTATCTATCACTGCATCTTCTCTCACTTATACAAAAGTTTCTGCAGTCCTAAGTGGAACATCTCTACCACTCCTTAGCCACAAACATGTTTCTCGTAAGCCGGGAGTTGTAAGCTCTTCGTGAAAGGATTAGTTATGTTGTCTTCAGTTCCAATTTTGTCAATCACCACGTCTCCTCGATTTACGAATACTCGTATAATGTGGTACTTCATGTCTATGTGTTTAGACGTCTTGTGAGATCTAGGTTCATTAGAATTTGTCAATGCACCCACATTATCACAATAAATCGTGATCGCCTTAGGCAAATTCTGAACAATATCAAGATCCAGGATGAAATTCTTGAGTCAAACTGCCTCTTTACAGGCTTCTGAAACAACCACATTCTCTGCTTCCATGGTAGAGTCTGCAATACACTTCTGATTTTTACTCTGCCATGAAATGGCTCCACCTCCCAAGGTAAACACATAACCCGAGATAGACGTCTTGTCGTCTCTGTCAACCTGGAAATCCGAATTTGTATAACCTAAAGGCACTAGACGGTCCTACTAGTAAACAAGCCTATAATCTCTAGTCCGTTTAAGGTACTTGAGAATATGCTTAACCGCAGTCCAATGCTCATGTCCAGGATTAAAATGGTATCTTGAGACCATACGTACAACATATGAGATATCTGGTCTCGTATAAAGCATTGCATACATGAGGATACCGACAGTACAAACATATGGTATTAGCCTCATGCTTTCTATCTCTTCAAGCGTTTTAGGACACTGGTTTTTGGATAGAAAAATGTCATGTCTAAAAGGTAATTGTACTCTCTTGGAAGTTTGCATGTTAAAACGAGCCATCAGTATCAATGTAAGATGCTTGGGATAAACTCAACATCCTTTTTCGAAGATTTCAGATAACCTTGATCCCAAGGATGTAAGTAGCTTCACTCAAATCCTTCATTTGAAACTGCTCGGATAACTATTTATTTACGTCTGATAACACTTCAACATTGTTTCTAATGAGAAAGATGTCGTCTGCGTAAAGTGCAAGAAATACTACTAATCTTTCAACACAGATACAATATATGCACATCTCGTTAGGACATGAGACAAAACCATAGGATTTGACTACCTCGTCGAAATGCTGGTGTCATAATCGGGAAACTTGCTTAAGTCCATAAATAGACTTCTTAAGCTTCCAAACTAGATGTTCTTCGCCCTCTTTCACATAACCTTCTAGTTGTTTCACTTAGATGTCTCTACATTCTTCAAGGTAACCATTTAGGAATGCAGTCTTGACATCCATCTGTCATATTTCTAGGTTTATGTGAGTTGCTATGGCAAGGAGAATCCGAAGAGACCTTCTAGCAGGTAATATCCTAACGAGTATGTTTTGTTAATAGATGGAGAAGAGACAAGAGTGTTCGAGTGAGGCTCTTGAGCATGAAAAGAAAGAAGAATGGTTGCAGGTCATGCAAGAAGAGATGGTATCCTTGCATGAAAATCACATCTATGACTTGGTGAAGTTGCCTAAAGGCAATAGAGCTCTAAAGAATAAATGGTCTACAAGCTGAAGACTCAAGAACAATCTTTACAAGCGAAGTACAAGGCAAGATTAGCTATAAAGGGATTAGTCAGAAAAAGGGTGTAGATTTTGAAGAAATTTTTTCTCTTGCGGTAAAGATTTTCCATCTGTACTGTTCTTGGTATTGCAGCTAGCCTGAATTTAGAGATTGAACAACTTGATGTGAAGACAGCATTCCTACATGGTGATTTGGAAGAAGAAATTTACATAGAGCAACCAAAGGGGTTTAAGGAAGTTGGTAAAGAGAGTCATGTTTGTCGTCTCAGGAAGAGTTTGTATGGTCCGAAGCAAGCACCGAGACAGTGGTATAAAAAGTTTGATTCCTTCATGACAGACCAAGAGTATAAGAGGACTACATCTGATCATTGTGCTTATGTGAAGAATTATTCAGATGATGATTTTATTATTATCTCACTTTATGTTGTTGATTTTTAGGTCACTACGTGAGAAAAAATGATAGCTTGAAGAAAGATTTGAGCGAGTCCTTTGAAATGAAAGATTTGAGACCAGCTAAACAGATTCTTAGGATGAAGATCTTACGAGACAGACAAAATGGAAAGCTTTAGTTGTCTCAAGAAAAGTACATTAAGAAAGTACTTGATCATTTTAACATGAGCAGTATTAAGGAAGTGTCTACTCCACTTGCAAGCCACTTTAAGCTAAGCATTTAACATTATCCTAAAAGTGAGAAAGTTGAAGAATGTATGAAGAAAGTATTCAATTCGGTTTAAATAGTTTATGAAACTTTTTAATTGTGAACCGAACCAATTGCAAATGTTTTTAAAAGAATAAATTAAACTGAACCATGAAGCCATTAATTTTGCGGTTTGACTCGGAACCGCTTGCACCCAAGTTACATGATTAGATTATTTATGTGGTGTTTGGAACAACTTTCAGCTGCAGCTTATAGCTTTCAGCTACAGCTGGAGTGTTTGGAACATCCAGCTTTCAGCAGAAATTTCCTACCAAATATAGTCAAATAGGGAAGCTGCTTAAGAGAAGCTGTTTAAGCTGCTATGACCCAACTTTCAGCTGCAGCTTATAACTTATTTAATTTATTGGACTATTTTATCCTTTAAATATTTCTATAATTCTCAAAAAATAATTAATTTTAAAATTAATATTTTTCTTAGTTACAAATTTAATTATAATTATATTTTAATATATTAATTAGTAATTTGATAAAAAAATATTTTATATTTATTGTATATAAATTTTTCAAGTTTAATGACATAATTATTGTTAAAATTAAATATAATTAAATATATATTAATTAAAATAGTGGATTTTGAAAATTTTGAATTTAAAATTAATATTTTTTCTATTTTCATTTAATGATAATTATTTCTTAACTACATAATTATTTAAATTATATAAAAATTTTATTATTATAGATTTTAAGCAAATAAATAATATTTAAAATATAATAGTATGATATGTTTATGTTAATATGATATATTATAAATTTATATAATATAAAAATTAATAATATTGATTGATTTATAATAAATTTTAATTATTTAATAACATTGAGGTAAAATAAATATTTTATTTAAAAACTTAAAATAAGTTAATGATACCAACAATTTTTCAAACACTATTTTCCTCAGCATTTATTTCCAAACACCTACAAATACTCAAATCAACAGCTTTCAGCCGCTTTCAGCACTTATCAATAATCTTCAACTACTATAAACACCCACTTATTCTATTGTTCAGTTCGATTCAACCTCCTCAAAGAAGAATCAATTACTATGATTACTTAAAAATAAAAAAAAAACTTAGTTTTATATTTGTATTTGAAATATTCTTACCTTCCATCTTATTTATTTCTTAACGATCTGCTACACAAGAGTCTAACATTGTAAAAGTAACAAGAAAACGCCTAGTCTAATAAATTGTCTTAACATGCTAAATATATCAAATATTAAACCCAAACTCCCACTTTGTCATTACAAGAATTTAAATTTCTACACTATAATGTTAAAAGTTTGAATTCACCTTACTCAACATAATCAATCAAAGAGCAAAGCATAAATAAGGCAAAAACAAAATAGAACTGGGGACAGGGAAACCAAGACTCAGTGTTTTATCTACAAACAAATAAAACTTTAATAATCACAATAATTCCACAAGGAAGACTAGAAACAAACAAAGACCAAAATAAGAAAACAAAAGAAGAAAAAGAGAATAAGTGCAGTACTCCATGTTAGAAACATTAATTAAGAGCTTATAATGTAATGACTTGTAAATCTATGTTAAGATATACTAAGAGCACCAGAGCTCTACACTGGTCGAAAAATAATCTGAAGCTTTGTAAATTTGAAGGTAGTTAGCCATCATTGATCAGAATTCTCTACCCTTGTAAGGCATTTCCTACACAAATATATCAAAGAAACAAGATTAAGAAGTTATATGCACATAAAGGTTTCATTTCATATACTGGGAGCAATTCCTCAAACTTGTACTAAACTAGAGTGTTTGATCCAAAAGGGTACCAAACTGCATCATGTATTGATTTTATAATGCCATAATTATTCGAGGTCGAATCTTTTTATACTAAGAGCAGCACCAGAAAGACAAAAGAGAAAGCGAAGAACAGTAAAGCGATAGCACAGGACTCTTACTGGTGGTGAATATGGCATGTATAAGACAGGCCGATGTTGTCCAATCATCATCTGCTGTCCGTACTGCATGGAGTTCGAGTTAGACTTCCATATCAGTAGAACTGAAAGAAAATTATTACGAGCAGCCAAATATAACAAACCTGAGGTCCGTTTGGATGATAGTATGGCAGTGGGACTGGTGCAGCCTGTGGGTTGTATATGACATGCTGCTGTGGAGCAAAAGAGGGACCAATCTGCAAAACCACACACCATAGAATAAATCGAGCATACGAAAAATTTATAATTTTATCAATATTAGACATGCTTTAGGGCTCAAACATTCTGATTCTGTAACCTATCTACAAAAAGAACCAAACGGCAACAATGGCTTGGTTTTCTTTTTCTTCTTTCTGCACTATTACTTTGTACTATAATTCAAAAAGGAACAACTGTAAGTCTGCAACTTTAGAACTGATGTTCCATTACTAATGGGTTAGAGAAATAGCATCTATGAATCTGACTCCTACAGATATAAGTATCGGTTACAACCATATGGCCATAATATGACATGGAATCAAATCATGCTAGTCAAGTTGTAGTAGACGGTACAACACTTAAAAGTTTATGATGAAAAACGAACCAGCAATAAGAAAATCTCGCACTCACCCCAACACCAACAGGCATCCCATGCATCTGCACCATGGGTGGCATGGCTGGATAGTAAAAGGAACCATCAGCAACTGGAGAAGACCTTAAAGACGTCTGAGATGGGACGAAACTCTTGGCGTTGGGGTTGAATTTAAATTCCTAGCAACCAATAAGTGGGAGCAAGAAGAGAATTAGCGTATAAGCAACTAGGGAATGAAATGCAACATCTGCAGAACGTAATAAGTTTTAAGATAAGGAAGCTTTACTCGCCATCTCACCTTAGCATGTGGGTTCAGGGATGACTTATCTGAGGACAATGAACCAACGGATGAACTAGAAGATCCTCGGGTAGCAGAGGTCGAAGCAGGACCTCCACGATCAGAAGTTGATGATGCAGAACTACTGGGTCGAGCACCAGAATTTGCTGCTCCTTGAGCTTTGGGAGGCAATGCACCCTCTGGCAGCTCATTAGTAGAGTTCACTTTTACATCTACTTTGGATGATGCATGCGACAGATCAAATGATTTAGCTTTTGGAGACGTTGCAACTTCATCAGAACTATCTCTGTTTAATCTTAGCAATAAATCTGTGTCTGCAAACATACATTTATTTTGATGTTAAAGCTGAACGGAATCTAGGGCTAGGAGATTATTAAAACAGAACACGAGAAAACCGATTCAACAGTGCCATGTAAGAAGGAGAGAAATACTGTGAGCAAACAATAGATTCAGAACACATTTTAAGTATCTAGAACCTCACTGACCCATTCTGCACAAATAGATCAGTGTAGCACATGGGGTCATAAGGTTTTTCATTCACTAGAAGGAAACATGTCTAAAGACAAGGTAACCACTGCCAACTCAAGCACAGATAAGGACAGCACTTAAATAAGGAATTTTACATTGGAATTTGGATAAAAACGAGAAAGGTTGCAATGCACAACAAAACAAACAAGCAGCAAAATCATGGAGGAACAGCTTATGTCTACTCCACAAGATTCACCAACATAAAGATTGAAAATTGTTGGCTTCAGCATCAGGTGGTAACGTGCATCAGGGCGAGTGATCAAGTTTAGTATCCCAGTGGTAGTATCGAACTATTGAGGAGATAACTCCTTGAATTGTAGAGACTCCAGTGCGATCAGCAACATCTGGATAGACGTCCCAGAAACGTCCAGTACGAATAGGTGGTACAACAAGGTGGACATCAGTGTTGATGGCGTAGGTGATGGCAGCATGGTACATTGATGAGGGAATGTCGGGAATGGTGGTCGTTGTACTAAATTCGATGATTCTATTGGCATGGAGGGTGTAGTGGCTGATTTGGTTGGTATTGCCATGAGAGTTGTGATTGTGATCTCCAGCTTCGTTATTCCAGGCGGGACAGTCAAATATATCAGCTCGTTCAGTGGGAATGCATTTGAATGCACCAGAAGCAGAGCAATTCGGCGGACAATCAGACAAAGGGCTTGAGCCTTTTCAAAATCGGCAGTAATTCGCCATCACTTGGGAGATGGGACCGGACCAGGTTGTTTCAAACTCAAGGAATTTGTTCCACGAGTCGGACACAGCATCTTGAGCAAGATCAAGTGCGGGTGGTAGACCGTTGAAGTCTAGCCTGGAGGCAGCGTTTTGCCAGTCTTAGGCTTCCAGGGAGCATAAGCTTCAAGCCGGGCGAGGCCATAATGTTACGATCCAGTTGGTCGTTATTTAGGTTGCGCCCGAACAGAGATGAAATGTAGTTGGGGCCGTTGACATCATTGAGGAACAGAGAGTCCGTCATGTTGTCTCGGATGGCCACAGCACATACATTCCGGAGCCTTGAGAACAAAGCGGGAATGTTAATGTTGGGAAACAGATCGTTGATGGGGATGGGTAAGCCATACCTGGTGCCAAGTTGACTCCAGTTGGGTGTAGTTGGAAGGATGGGAGAAACGAATCCAAATACTTCATTCTCGAAGGGAAGGAAACAAGTGAGGTTCTTGAAAAACTGGATCAGAGGGCCAGTAATCCAGAGACTTTCGTAGCAGAATCTACTTTCGATGGCCAACTGCAGAGTGAAAAGCTCCGAGCAAAGTGGGATAGCGCCGATTGATTTCATTGCTCGCATGACTTGGATGTAAAAGAGCATGGAAATGTAGATCATGGAGTGGATAGGGGTCCAACCCATGCAGTTGTCAGTCCAACTTTTGGTGGAAGCCATAACGTGATCGATATAACGGATCAGATACAGAAGAACAGCTGAACACGGGTAGAAGGTAGAGATGCTTGGGTACCGAAGCTTTTCGGGGGGAAAAGCAGCAGCAGCACTCAAGATCCGGGTCACTATAGTGGGGTCAGTTTCTTTGCAGGGCAGGAGGACAGGGCGTCTAACTTCAAAGCGGGGGCGACGTTGAGCTACTTGAGCTCGTTCGCAATCGGCTTCATGAGCGTGTTTAGCAACTAGGTTCCGGGATTTGTAAGCAACACCGGGCGGGACAAGGGGATTCTGAGGAGAAGGGACATCAGCAGTGACGGTAGCTAAACCAATAATGTCTATGTTAGCGTGACACATGGTGAGCGAAAATGTATAGGGAGTTTTCGAGAAGAAAATAAATAAAGTCTGGACGAATCAACCAGGGGGGTATCCTTATTTTCCCAAGCACAGATAAGGACAGGAAAAAAAATCCCACCAAGAAAAGAAATGAAAACATAACATTTCTTCATCGACCTATTTCCAAACAAGTTTAGAAAACTGAGTACTGATAACCAGATTAGTGGGACAATTTACTCACTCGCAGCTTTTGAAGCTCCACCACGATCAAGTGACTGCAGGAAAAAAGGAAATGACTGTAAAAAAAATACTTAAGATTGTTAAATAGACATGGACAGGAGACAACTTCGGAGCAGTAAATGAGCACTAACCAATGGTTTATATTTATCCTCCTGAGCACTACTAGTTTTAGCGCGCCCAGTTAGTTGGATGTCAAGAACCCTGAGCATAAAAAATTAGTTTACGACTTATAAAAGCAATAAGCTCAACTTGACTATGGAACAATACATAAACATCAGAATTAGAAACAAAACCTGCTTGTATAAACCACAGAGGATTCTTTAGGGAAGTTTTCATTCAATAGCTGTTGGTCCTGATCCTCAAAACTTGAACGGTAGACATCCCTGCTAGTTGACACAGTAGATTGCATTTCTCCCTACAGCCACAGAAGTAGATATTGACTGAAAATATACTTTTCAATGTAGATACATGCCACTAACAAAATTAATAAGATCGCCAATGCAAGTGTATGTTTTTCTCCCATCAAGCATTGCAAAGCACTGGAGAAAAAGAAGCAACACAAGGTTTGGAGTAATACAAAACAGCCACACACATAAAATCAGGAAATGGTAGTACCATTTCTAGCTTGTTGGAACAGAAACACAGAAAAGTTATTTCCTAATATGACAAGAGATTACCACTGATGAAGATCTTGATGATGCTCGAGTCTCATCACTAGTTTTCCTAGGATTCATATCCATTGGAGGTTTGCTAATAACAGGCGAGGTATTACCAAATGTTTCATCATTTTGTGAATCCAATAATATGTCCTCAGTTTCATCATATCCACTGTCATCGACTGGTCGGTAGACTGAGGAAAATCGTGTTTCTTCATCAATTTCCAGATGTCCATCAAGTTGAATACCTCTTTCCTAAAGAAATAACAAGATAGGATGAAGGAAACAGAAGCCCGGTAAAGAAACCAAAACCGAAATATCAGTAATCAAGTATTAACCTAACCTCTGCTAAATGAAGATCAACGGTATCCTGACCCTCAATCTCTCTAGCTATCCGTAGAGCTTCTTTTTCCAATTCTCTCGTTTGAGGACCTCTTTCAAGCTTTGTAGTGTAAAGTTCCTCATTGAAAGTGCTCTTCACTCCAAATAAAGTCGCATTTGTTTCAAATTGATCCCAGCCCCTGATAGGCAAATAAAGGCATGGCACTGTCAAAAGAGCACCAAAGTACAAGATATCTAGAACCAATCAAGGAACTTTGCTATTGAAAAATGATTATTTCAAATAGTTTAGCAAAAGTAGATAGTTATAGTGCCAACTAGTAAATTGCTTACTCTCAGAAACCATGTGGAAGTCAAAACCATATGCCATTTAAAAAATAAAAAAAGCTCCATGAAATGGATTATTTCTATATATGCTGGAAATATTGTTGGTATTTCAAGAATTCTGAGAAAAGATGAGATCCTCCAACCTTTTCCAAGGGCTATCAAATACGTTCTCAAGATCAGGGAATGAAGGATGATTATTTCAAATAGTTTAGCAAAAGTAGATAGTTATAGTGCCAACTAGTAAATTGCTTACTCTCAGAAACCATGTGGAAGTCAAAACCATATGCCATTTAAAAAATAAAAAAAGCTCCATGAAATGGATTATTTCTATATATGCTGGAAATATTGTTGGTATTTCAAGAATTCTGAGAAAAGATGAGATCCTCCAACCTTTTCCAAGGGCTATCAAATACGTTCTCAAGATCAGGGAATGAAGGCTCATTTTCATCAGGGATCCATCGCGCCAACTCTCTCCCCACTTCAATATGTCGGGACTGTGATATGCAGGAATCAGTCAAAAGCTCTTGTTGCCTTTCATGTGGCAGCTCATTTGATAGCCCGTCCTTTGTTACAGGCACACCCTGCTCCAGTTCAATAAACAGCCAATTAATAACGATTTTGGAACTCACTTTTATATCAACCAACAGATGATGCTAAAAAACATGTCATGAGAAAGTATCTTTATCTTGGAGATTTAGAAACATGAATCAATGACCAGCAACATGATCATACCTTCGCTATCAATTGTACAAGATCATTAGCTGCTATGATCAAAGTCCTAGAAGGAGGCTTGTTTAGAGAATCTGAAATACTTTTCTGTTTTCCAGAACCATCTCTGATCAAGTGTGCCATCTTGAGAACAATTCCTGCACAAGAAGAGGTCATCTAGCAGTAAAGTTTGTATTCTAGTATAGGAAAAAGGTCATTGACCAAAACAAGTTATTGCTTAAACATTCTCAGGCATACCAAAATCCTCTGCATTTGTTGCATGAAATATTCCAGTAATAACAGATCCATCCATCAAGTGGACTTCCACTTGGTGTCCAATGAGGCAAGTAGTTAAATATATAAGCCGATCACGTGAAGGTGATTCAGATGACACTCCTTTACCTGAAACCAAATTAGTTAGAATATCAAAATAACTACATTTTTAGGATAATGCACGGCGGAACAATTATCAATACTCGCTCCACTAGAATTTGAATTCCCAGTCTGAAACTTACTGTCTGGCCTAGCAATATAGTCTCTTTCAACTTTACGACGACCATGTCCATTAGAAGAAGTTCTCGGCTGCACAACTTGCCGCATATTCATCTTCAAAGATGTGTTCAAGTATAGGTAGATGACTTGACCCCTGGTTCAGATAATAACTGATAAGGTAACAAGTCGCACGGACAGAAAATCTTTGACAATGAACAAGTTATAATTACTCCTAAAAGATAAACATATCACGGAAATTCGATAGATTATAAGAAATATCAGCAATTAAATCTGGCCAGAAACCCAGATGCCATACATTTCTTCTGTGGAAGCTAGGCTGACTAATGCAAGATATTATGTTACATTTCACTAGAAGAACTAGAAAAAAAAGCAGTTCTAGCACCCAAGTAACCACTCACGCAAGTATCAGAAACTAATAAGCAAATCAACTAGGCCAATCGAGTCCACAGATGAATACATTACAAATTCACCCAATTATATTCACTTAAGCCACTTAATCAATGTGAAACAACAACAAAAACAACAAGAAGCAACAATCAACTAAGAAAAACTCCCAAAAACTCAAAAGGGGGCAAAACCCTAGAGAAATCCTATTCGAAAACCCTATGATCAGAACAATTAAATCAACAAAGCGAAAATTGCATGCAGGGGTGAGGAAAGATGCTCACGGCGAAGAAGAAGAAGAAGAAGAAGAAGAAGATACGATCCGGTAGGAAGGATTGGATGGGAGAAGGAATGGCGCCGTTTCCGCGTTGAGAACTGCAGTTTACTTCGCCGGATCCAAAGAAGAGCTAAAATCAAAGCAATGATCAGTGACGATATTTGTGCGGATTTTATATTTGGAGCTTATCGACCCGACCCGGGTATCTATTGCGATTTGGATTATATGGTATGCAAGTATCTATCCAACTTGAAGAGTGAAATTTTCAAATATTTTATAATTTTTATTTTATTTTTTAAAAGGCAAATTGGCACGTAGACCATTGTTGTCTAAAAAATCCGAACCGACGGTAAAGCAAATTGACCACGGTTTTGGAGCTGTTGATCATTTTTTCCAAATCAAGATTTTATTACTGTGTCGAAACTAGAACCGACGGTTCTAAAATGTGGCTTTTGACATTGAGTGTTCAAAAGAAAACTAAAAATTTGAACTAGAATTGCCAACGGAATTGGAACCGTGAGTTCCACCTATTTGAGGAACCGAAACCGCCAGCTCTAACATAGCCCATTATATTTTATAATTGAGAGATATTTCTTTTAAGAGATATTGGTTACTAAGGTCAACTTGGAAAAACAACTTAAATAAGTATTTATACCGTAGGTGCTTATGGTATAAGTGTTTGCATTTGGATATATTTATATATAAGTATACTTAATTAGAAGAAAAAAAATATAGAATATAGTTTAAAAATTGTTGTCAAGAGGATTTGATACGATGACCTATTTTTCATAAGTTGTTTTTAACTTATTTTCATAAATTATTCATACATGTTTATGAAAATAAACCCAAAACAGCTTATTTTTTAGAATAAGTTATTTTCATAATCTCTCTCAAACGCGTACAAAAGCGCTTATTTTTTAGAATAAGCTGAAATAAGCTGCAGAGAAGCTCATCCAAACGGGGCCTAAATATTCACTCTATCTCATTAAGGCCCCCGTTTGGTTGACAGAAAGGAATGGAATTGGAATCAGGAATCAAACCAGGGGGAATGGAATGAAAGGAATGATTCCTGAAAAACCTGTTTGGTTTGCTGAAGGAATGAACTTGATACCATTCTCTGTTTGGTTTAACGAAAGGAATGGAATCAATTATTTTTTCAATTAAATATTTTTTTATTTAAAAAAATTATATTTCATTTGATATTATTTGAAAAAATAAAATATATTTTTTATATAATAATTTAACATTTAAACATCAAATAAACCAATAACATAAATATTAAAAATTGTCTTAGCAACATAATATAATGTTATGCATAGCATACATATTAAAATAAAAACTCAAAAGGATCAAGTGCAATCTAAGTGCAATCTAAGAAGGATCAAGTTGAAGAAGCTCGAACACGTAGCCTTTCTTTTTCTCAACTGTGGCACATGAGTAGAAAACATTCATATCACTTGGACTTGCAGCAATCAACTTTGCAGCTCTAACTGCTTGAGCAAATGTCAAGCTAGGAATGTTCTCGATCTCTCCTAGCAAACGTAGTTGTTTGGCTTCTGCTTCTTCAGCTTTCTTACGTGCTTCTTGAGCTGCCACACGCGTTTCTTCAGCTGCCATACGTTCAAGTCCATGACTTTCATTCATGGTTGTTGTCATTCTTCCAAGTTGGGTACTTATGTTGTTCATAAAACCTGCAAAATCAGAAGACATACGATTAATGGAGTTTATCTCTTCTTCTTCAGCATCATTCATTGATGTCTCGTCCATGACTCCATCATCATCACCTAGGTTGATAGTTTCTTTTTCCATATTAGCCACTGAATCCGAAGGGAGCTCACACCTCACCCCGGTGGCTCTATCAACACCAAAAATGATCTCCAATTTATCAAGAAAAGGGAAAGGTGTATTATATAAACCACTAGCTTTTGGATGAGTCTACAAAAAAGAGATCACAATTAAAAATCCACTAAATCATTGAGTTACAAATAGTTATAAATTAAAAAAATACCTTGCAAAAATCATCATATGCTTGTCTTTCACACTGCACAATCTTCTTCTCATCATCCCATTGAAAGCCGGACGTCTTGCTTAGCATCTCATTCACCACAGAATATTTTTCTCTAAACCATTTAACCTTGGAGTCTATATGAGGATTTGCTAGCAAATCACAACCGGGATCTCTTTCCTTCATCCATTTTTCAATCTGTCCGGTAAACCCACCCTTAAATCCCCCTTCTCCTTTCCAACGTGGGTCTAAACTTATTTCCATCAAACAATTAAGCATAGTCTCCTCTTCTTCTTTTTTCCAAAATCGTTTATTTTTTCCTCTTCCACTTCGTGAATCCATCTACCAAATTTACACAAAATTACAAAAAGCAGAACATAATTCAGACTGGAAATATCAAATTTTGGTGCTGTGAAAATGCAGAACATTATATCAATATCAAATCTTCTACATATCCAGAAGCTCAAAATACATATCCACAAGTCACAATATCAAAGCTTCTACATATCCACAAGTATCGAAAAGTCAGTCGGCAAGGTAAGCAATATCGAAGGCAATGAGATTAATAAATATTATTTAGATATATATTTTCATGAGTTTTAATTATGTTAAGAAATTAAGACAGTTTTAGAGGAATTGTTGGTGGGAATGATTGAGAATTCATCCAAATTTTATTAAGGCATATAGTTGAGGCAGTTGAATTTTTTTATTTTTTTATGTTGTAATTAAAGAAATAATCTAAAATTTTCAAAAAGCTAAAAATCATTATTTTCTTAGTCCGGAGCGGAATTGTGTTAGAAAAAGACTCGTGTGTATAAAAATGTGGGGTGAATAGTGAGTAATGAAGGTTCACCTCAATTTTGAATATAGAGTTAATATTGTCATTTTATGAAAAATGACTTATATTGGGACACCTAATCAGGATAGGTTGACGCTTTTAATGGAACATAAAGAGTATAATTAATGGAATTGATGATTGGTTAGTTAATTAAAATGATACTACATTCGTCCTGTTATAGTTGTCCACTTTTTTTTCGGTAAGGAATATGATAAAATATGAGATATGAGTATATTATAAAGTACGAGAGATAAGATGAGTAAGGTTAGATGATAAAGTAAGATATGATACATGATAAAGTAGGACATATGGTAATAATTATTTATCAATTTCAGAAAGTGGTAAACTCTAGTGGAACGTTCCAATCGGTAAATGTGACAAACTTTAGTGGGGTGGAAATAGTAGTTTTGGAAAATAAATTATAAACAGTACTAAATAAACCAATCGTAAAATAGTTGATGGCCCAATTATCTAAAAAAAGTAATACTAATTAAATGAGTCGCATTAATGTTGTGAATGAAAAAATAAAAAATAAAAAATTATGTTAGGAGTAATCCAAAGCACCATACCTAAACAAAATGAAATTGCAAAAATAATCTAAGTTGGGTGAACATTGAAAAAATAGTCAAATTCTAAATATTTGAATTTGGTTTTGAAATGAGGCAGCTTTTCAGAAATTAAACCTGTTATCTTTTCAGAAACTTGCAGCGGAAGTTCTAAAACCACTTCCAATAATTATATTATAACTTTACTTTATCATTTATCATTCAAATCAGTTTCGTAGAGTTGATTTTTTATATTTGTTATTAATCTTTTTAATAATTAGATATTCACTATTATTTTTTTGCAATTTACATAATGAGACATTATTCTAGTATTTTAAAAATAATTGTGAGTAATAATAATAATTCCTGTTAATAATAATAGGATTACATTCTATAATATATATATATATATATAATTATCAGTAATAATATATATATTTTATATAAATATAATCAACAATATATTTTAATAATAATATTTGAATAATAAAAAATACTAATAGAATATGTACAATTTGACTATTTTTATAATTTTAACCAACTTGACTATTTTTGCAGTTTCAATTATAATTTTGACTACTTTTGCAATTTACCCAACAAACTATATAAACCATTGAAAAGAAAAAAACAAAAACAAAATGAACTTCACCACACCATACCAAAAGAAACCAATGTATTTCATTATATTAATCTTCAAAAGAATCCAAAAACCAAAAAAGTGAAGATTTTAATATTGAATGTAGAAATAGATAGTAGTAGTTGGGAAGTTGAGAAGGAAATGCGACTATATAGTGTCGTCGTTAGTGCAGAGTGTACGGATAGTAAGTTCAAAATAAGGAGCGACGGATAAATAGGGAAAACACTTTAAAAATGTTGGATTAGATTTAATGCAAATTTTTGTTATGATTTTTATGGGATGAATGATAGTATTTTATTGGTATTTTAAATTACTTTATTTTGTTGGTGATGAATTAGGTTTTTTAGAATACGGAATGAATCGTGTATTTTGTTTGAGTTATTTGTGCTTCACTTATTTTTAAGATTAGATTATATCAATTTACTTTGGTATATGAAGTAACAAACTTCATTTCTATATTTTTTTTTTCTCAATAGTTTATGAGATAATATATACGATTTACAACAAATTTGACATAAACAGTGATATATAATAATGTCATTTTTTCCCTTCAACGAGATTCATTTTACTATTGTGAAATAGCCCTCAATTTTTGTTATTACCTAATTCGCCAAAAAAACATAGTATGATTGGTTAATTTAAAATCAAATTTCATCATTCAAATCTCTAATTTATTTTCCAAAACTAACCTTTTATTATTATTATTATTATTTTCTTAAACAAATTGTTGATTGAAGATTGACTAATGGATTAATTGATGAGAGGACAAATTACATAAAATATTTGATGACCGATCTTGAAAGAAAATAAGAATTGAGAATCAATTTCATGTTCATAAAATGTTTGACGACTAAGTTTGTGCCATTTCAAATACCTACTATAGATTATTAAGAATTATATAACAAAAATGAACTAATTTTAAAATTGTGATTTGAAATACATATACATAAAACCATAAACGTTTTGAAATTTTTGAAATTATTATTTTCAACGTATACTTTCTTTCATTCGACTCGTTCTCTGTGTTGCGAACTTGAAATAACCACAACAGCTGAGGCCCCACCTCCACACGCCACATTCCGCTCCATTTCCTGCATTCAACGAGAGAGAGAGAGAGAGAGAAGAGAGAGAGAGAGGGTCTAGTTGCACACATACACTCTCAGTTTGAGCTGCAGAACAATCCCATGATCTATACACTATTCAAAGCTACTATACTTCGCCATTAACGCCACCTCCATCGACTCCATTTTCCGTTTCTCTCACCAACTTCTCACGATTTTTCTAGTTATCGGAGAAAAATGCGCATTTGATTTTTTAAAAATTTCTTCTGTCGAGAAATACTAATTTGTTTATCGGTCTTGTGATTTTTCGAGTATTGAATTGATAGGGTGTTGCCTTCCTGGTTTTGGTTTTGTTCTGGTTTAGCAATAGAATGTTGACTTGCATAGCTTGCTCGAAGGAGTTAAACACTACCGGATCTCTCCCGGAGCCGCCGGAGGACGATGGAAGCGCCGCTGCTCCTTCCTCTAAGCAGGCCATCAGAACCCTCACTGCTCAAGTAAACACTAATTTTCCTCTATTCTCAATGTATATTAGCACGTATATACAGATGCAATGTATGATTGTATGTATATAATGCTTATGCAATAATTAGGTTGTTAATGTAGTGATGGACAGTGATTTAGCATTTGAATTCACTCAAAAATAGGTTTATGTTTTGTTTTTGTTTCTTATTTGTTCTCGTTTTCAATCTGCCCCGTGTAGGTGTGTTTAGTATTTGTATTTTGAATAGCTGATAGTATGCTAGATAGAACTTAGAAGCATCTACAGAACTGCAAATTTTGAATTGTTCTAATCTTCTTTCGACGTTTTGTTATTGTTCATTTGTTTGTGTCTGTGTTTATGAATGATTTAGATCAAGGACATGGCTGTAAAGGCTTCAGGTGCATACAAGAACTGCAAGCCGTGTGCTGGCTCATCAAAGCACAACAAGAGTCGAGCCTACTTCGATTCTGATGCTGGCTCGGTGTCAGAGATGCTCTATGGCCCGTACAGAAGAGCTGGAAGTTCAGACTCCACGCCACGGATTTGGGAGAAGGGAATGGAAGGGAATTTCAAGTCCCTTTCAAGTGGCTATGCGACACCAGCTTCAGCTAGCAGTAGAAGTGAGGCGTTTATTTTGATGGAGGAAGATGAGCCGAAAGAATGGGTTGCACAGGTTGAGCCAGGGGTGTTGATTACGTTTGTCTCGTTGCCACAGTGTGGAAATAATATCAAGAGGATAAGGTTCGGGTAAGGATTTCTTGGGTTTTATTTTTGTATTCGTATCTGTGTAAACTTCTGTTATAGGGCGAAAATAGAATGATGAGATGATTTATGGAAATAAGTATTGATATGTATTGTTTTATTTATGTTTCAAATATTGTTATGGTTTACCTATGCCTTCCTTGGCTGTTAGATATTGTGATTTTGCAAAATCTAGTTCGATATTAAATCTCGAAATGTGGTCTGTCCGCGAATGATGAAAAGCTTAATGTGGTATCGATGATGTTGATCTTAGTTGGTGGTTATCTTCTTGTCTTGATTTATTGGTAGAAATTCTGCTATCTAAGTGCGGAGTAATGTGGTTGAATCTAATGGGGACATGTGAAGCCACTACAACTTGCACTAAGTTCCAATTGTAGTGGTGGCCCTTGAAAAAGTGGTGGGATTTGGGAAACTTGGTATATTGAATGAAGACTAAATGACTAACATAGGTTTTACAGCTTAGTCTCTGTAATGATGAACAGTACTGAATATCTATAGATATTCTTAGAGGGAACGAGCTTGCCAGTTTGTTTTGGTAACTAAGCAAACAAAAAAGGAAAGTCATTAGAATTGAATATGAAAATAAGTGAAAAAAATAGATGCCTGAAGAGTCAAATCTAGATAGTCCTGCTTTCGCTATCTTTTTAGTTACTAGCATTAAAGTGATCAGTTCCTAGTCAAATTATTCGGAATACTTCACGGACCCTTAATAAAACTGGAAAGCTTTCTTGTAAAGGACAATTGTCACTCGTGTAGCTTGACTTTGTATTTTAACTTATTAGGAATGTAGTTTCTCATGCTCCCACTAGTGTGTGCTCTAACTAAATAACTTTACTGAACTTTTAGCATAATTTGTCTCCAAGAATGACATGATTTCATCTGTCTATTCCATATTAAGGTATCATCTTGTTAAAAGAATGTTCTAATTTTGCACACCTTTTGGATTATTTCTATAGCCGAGAGATATTTAACAAGTGGCAAGCTCAACGATGGTGGGCGGAAAACCAGGATAAAGTAATAGAACTGTACAACGTCCAAAGATTCAGCCATCATGCAGGACCTCTGCCAACTCCTAGATTAGAAGATGAGGTATACTTTCTGATATTTCATACCTTTTATATTATTAATGGTGGCAAACGTGCTATCTAACAAGTTTAACCCTGCCAACTTTTGAGAATCATTATAAGCTGGTACATTTAGTTTGTCAGTGAGTATCTTGTGGAATTCACCTTGAAATATATTTCCTTTTCAGTAGATTTTTACAGTTAGTAATGATTGATTAAGTAACTCTTGTTTCTTAGAATCCAAACGATAAGTCCTTGGAGGATAGCCCTGAGACAGACTTCCATCAGGCAGCCAGGGTCGGCTGCAGGGACTTTCCCAAACACCGCAGAATGCGATCTCATCAGCAGTATGACTCTGGTGGTCTTAACTCGACACCAAAAGTCTCCAGCGTCAGTGCTGCAAAAACTGAGGCATCATCCATTGATGCTTCTGCCCGTTCAAGTTCTTCGAGGGAGATTGATCACTCCGGAGAGCTTTCAGCAAGCAATGCTGACGATTTAGAGACCGAGTGGGTTGAACAAGATGAGCCTGGAGTCTACATTACCATCAGAATACTTCCAAGTGGTGCTCGGGAGCTTAGAAGAGTGCGGTTCAGGTAGTGGTTCTTTTCTAAAACTGTATATTGTATATTTTTCCACTATTCCTTTATCTTCTTAATTACTAGAAAAAAGTAATGGCATCTAAAACCGTATATTATGTATGTTTCCACTATTCCTTTGTCTTTAGAAAATTCTGAAATTACGAACAATTAGATTGCACTAGAGGAAGACTCAATACAAATATGATCTCTATATATTCTTTCTTGGCATCGCATGCCATTATCAATCTCAGGTTTAGAAACTATTTAATCCCTTTTATATCATTTATTTGTTTTTCTCTCTACTAAATGTACAAATTCTCTAGAGCCCTTTCTCAGGCGAATTCGAAAATGTAGCTCCACTGTCTGAATTTTGCTTCCCATTATTCTGTTGTGAATGGAATGTGTAATTTAGATCTTACCCACTGTAATAAGTAGTAAAGGTTAGCTTGCATGGAAACACGAATTTTGAGTCATTACAAATGCAATTTTCAATTCTTAAACTGCTTCAGAGTTTTAGATTTCAATACCTCAAGATGTCATTGCCTGTATCTGACTTGTAAATAACGAATGCAGCCGAGATAGGTTTGCAGAATCTCAAGCAAGAGTGTGGTGGGAAGCAAACAGAATGAGGATTCAACTACAATACTTGTAACTCTGGCAAACCAAGTAGGGGAAATGCTTGCAATTTTCTCGAATTTTCAACCAGCAGCCAACTAGATTACCAGTTGGTGCTGCATTTCTCCAGTTCCTGTGTCAAAATCTCACCTCCTCAGTTACCCTTGTTTTACTTCTATTATCAATTTCCTAAAACTGCCCTTTTATTGACAAAGAGCAATGATCAGGGTATGGATAATTATATTGTCTCTTTAAGTTATGCAATGTGGTACCTTATGGACACTTATGTCGCTTCATGCTTCAGTTTACCAATGCGGATTACACATTTGTACGTGCGTTTATAATATGATATCATCAATATACGCGTGTTTACACCAGTGACTCGAGGAACACTGCAAGGGAGCCAGTGTATGTGCTGGGAGCAGGAAAGCAAAGCAGGCAAAGCATCTCCTGCTTTACGAACGGTTGGTGCCTCGGATTACTCGCCAACTCAGTTAGCTTATTTCCTAATCTTGAATTATGCCTTTCACTGATCATGTTGTTGCTTTGTTCCTTCCATCTGCATAAAGTTGTGGGTGTGTGAACAGTAGAATGTGCTTTCTTGTCTGGTTTCCCTTTTGTCCGAGTAGAAAAGCTAAAGAGGGTCTTCTTTTGATCCTTCGCAGTTCTGCTTTGGATTGATCAGTGTCTGCTTTGTTTCACTATAAGATGTGTCTAGTTTGGGACAGTTGGAATTTGGTTTTTGGGATTGCTGCTATGCCTTTTGTGTTACATGATTATCTTGCCCTTTGCCTCTCTCTCTCTCTCTCTCTCTCTCTCTCTCACACACACACACCATTAGGGTCCCTTTTTGGAATCTTGAAATATTATGAAGGATTTGTTGCAGTTCTAAGCCCAGTTACATAGTTCCCCACTAGACAAATTACTGCAGGTCTCCAAACAAGTCCCGCCTTCCGTTAATTAAGTTTATACTTTTTACACTACTATTTTATTCCTTTCTATTCATTTTCTTAATTCTGGAATCCAAATCTCATGAGACTTGTTTAATAAATCGGTGGGAGTAACATCTTTCTGAGTTATGGTGGCAAAAACATTATGTAATTATGTTAAGTATGTATCTAAGCGTAGGCGGGTGGATGCCGTTCGTTGCCGAACTCCCAAGTTTTTATATTTTCTTTTGAAATATTATGATATGTACACTTTTTTTTGTCTGTTTTCCCCTCCCCAAATTGAATACTCAAGTCCCAAAATTTAAATGACATGATAAACATAAAAACTGCATGATACTACTGTATACAACAACATACTCACCCCCATTAAGACACTCCATAAAATAGCCCAAAGCAAGAAGACGGTCGAGCGAACATTTAAATGTATGATATATATCAATTGTAAAATCATTGTGATTATAATAAATTAGGATATAAATTGTAAGGTATAGAAACTATTTCGATGATTGGTTGATTCTCTCTAGAGTGTAATTATTATCCATTATATAAAATTATGAGTAGGGTAAATATCTCCGAACAATCAAACTGCCCATGTACAATATGCTTATGAATACCCAATTTAATGCATGATTGGAAATTGATTTCTCAAGTTTTCAAGTGTCCCAATAAAAATAAAAATAAAAATTACATATTTGATTAAATAAACACTACCTGGTTAAATATCTACGATACATTGAATCTCTGAAAATGTCCTTATGAATTAATTGCATTGTTTGTACTAATTTGTTAGTTGATTTTTATGGATGATATACAATTATTATTGAGCTTATTTCATTCTCAACCACTTAACTTTACATCCCACAATATCTCATATTGTATTTTATATTATTAACATCACGAAATTAATTCTTACCTTTTCTGGTATGATCTCTTCAATAATTACCTTCTATATCTTCTCTTGCGCATTGCGCATGTGCAATTCAAAAGCTTGCTTTTTTTAGGCTATTAAACACGCCCAGATAAATATATATCTGAATTTATTCGGATAGACTTTAGTGTCACATAATTATACTCCATTATATGTCACCTCCACAAATTATTTAACATGTGGAATACATTTTAATTAAATAATCAAATCAAAATCAATTATGGTGGATCACATATGTCACATGTCAATACATTATAAAGTGTGACATACAAGAAAGTATATTGTGTGACACACAAGTCTTTGTGGAATTTATTGGGTACACATTTGTGGTCGTACTAATAAGAAAGTTCAGCTATATAATATTTTTTAGAAAATAAAATAAATTATAAGTATAAATCAAATTATTTAAGTATTACTCTTTCAATTCCAATAATATTGTCCTTTTTTTTTTATATTGAGATTAAGAAGTTTGACTTTTATGTTTAAATAAGTAGATCTACATGATTTTTTTGTGATTTGTAATGTTTTTTTGGAGAGTATTATCAGGACAATCCAATTAAATATACAAGACACGTAGAGGTTTTTTTTGTTTGGTTTTTAGCTTAAGACACGACGAACTAAATAAATATAAATATAAAATAAATTATTTATTTTTTATTAGAATTAAGTGGGATGAAAATAAATGTCATAATGAACATTTTACTCTCTAAAATAGCTCAAATTTACCATCGCCATCAATATAAAAGGAAAGCATCTCCACGCATGGAACCAAATCAACTTTCTCTCTCTCCAAGCGTGCTCTCTCGCTCTCATTACGCACTGCCACCCTCGCTGCTGCAACTCCTCTCTTCCCACACGGCATGAGTACACTTGTCTCTCCTCTCTCTCGCTCTCTCTCTCTCACACACACACACATCTCTTTTTTGCAGCTTTGTTGATTAATTCTGTCTGAGCCGACACTGGAGGTTACTCGATATCATTGCTTGTCGCCCCCATCTCTGCTTCTCTTTTTTGCCTTTTTGATTTTCCTGCAGCTATAAAACGCGGCAATGGCGGATCGGATCAGTTACAGTAGCAGGAGGAATCAGAATCGCAGCAATCTCTCTTTTTCGTTGACTTTGCTCGACGAGATTTGCCGATCTATTGATAGAGGAGGAGACGAGATCTCCGGCTGCAGAGAATCGATGAGGATGAAGAGAGACGACGCGACCGCTCGGTTCCTCGTTAAGACCGAGGAGGATATCGCGAATTACCAGCGCGCTTGCATGATTGAGAAGTGGATGGAGAAGAAGGTCGTCGGCCGTGAGAAATCCTTCGCCGAACTACAGGTATATTATTGAATGAATTGAATCGGTTGCACTGTGTTTGAATTTGTTTAGGTGTAATTTCAACTGAAATTGTTAGAACTCGATCGATATATCAAATTATTGATTACATTTGTTTAATTTCGGCAGTATTCGAGCTCTAGTTCGTCCGATTCGAGCTGCGGCGGCGGTTTCTTCTCGTCGTCCGAAGCTGAATCATTACCGGTGCGGCGCCCGAAGCCGGTTCGAACCGGAAAATTAGGGTTCGAGAAGGAGATGGCGAAGAACTGCGACGACTCCAGACTTAATCATAGCAACCGGAGAGGTTTCAGCGATGGATTGGAGAAGAAGGCGAAGGATGAGAGCAGATTTGTGAAGACGAAATCGAAAGCGCTGAAAATCTACAGCGATTTGAAGAAAGTGAAGCAGCCGATCTCCCCCGGCGGCAAGGTGGCCTCCTTCTTAAACTCGCTCTTCGCCGCCGGAAATTTGAAGAAACCTAAAGTCGTTGCCGCCGCCTGCGGCGACGAATCTCCGTCGCTAAAGTCAACCACCACCACCACATGTTCATCCGCTTCGTCGTTCTCGAGGTCTTGCCTCAGCAGGGCGACGCTGCCGTCTTCAGCGAAGTCCGTCGGCAGTGCGAAACGGTCGGTAACCTTCTATCCATTGAGCGTGATCCTAGACGAAGATAGCCGCAAATCGCTGCACCAAAAAATCAGTAACACCGAAAACGACGTCGATTTGGTCGAATCCGCCATTGATGAAGAGCTCTTGATGCATGTAATGGAGAACAACCGCCGCCGCGCCGGAGAAGCTTCTGGAGATTTCCCCATGCATGATCAGAAGAAAGATTATGAATTTGAGAATTCTTCCGATTTTTTCAGCAAAGTTCGTGATCAAAATCGAGGTTTTGATCATGAATCCGAGGATGAATTTGATGGAGCAAGCTGTGCGAGTTCAGATTTGTTCGAATTGGAAAATCTATCGGCGATTGGAATGGAAGAATTACCAGTCTATGAAACTACTCAGCTCGAGAAGATTCAGACAATTGCAAATGGATTGATTTTGTAATTCTAAAAAAAAAAAATTAAAAAATGTGAGTTTTTTTCCTAATTTTATTTTATTTTAAGATATTTGTTTGGGATTTTAAATAAGAAGAAATTAAATTTCTTGTAAATATTTGGATTCTATTACTTATTCGAATGAAAATGAAAATGTATTGATGAATTATAATACTCCCTCCATCCCATTATTTATGTCTCATTTGCTATATTTGTTTGTCTTATTATTTATGTTTCATTCCAAAAGTCAACATAAATGAGTGGTCTACAATCATCTAAATAGGTGGATTACACCACCACTTTATATATTTTCACCACTACTTTATATATTTCCACAATTCGCACAACTCGCTTTAATCTCCGTGCCGAGTCTTTATGGGACATAAATAATGGGACGAAGAGAATATATGAATTCATATTTATTAAAGTATTGAGATCGTAACATATTATTTTATTGTATACTTTTAATTTGCAATGACAGATTTAGAAGCGTGGGTTAAACCACTACCTCTAAATTGTGTACAATTTTAAATTCTTCTTATATTTTTTTAGAATTTATTTTCACCCTAATTCAATTTTAAAATTTGGATTTCGCATCTACTAAATCTTAATCCAAAATCCATATATCCTTCACTTTTGGGACTAGTGTCTTTGGTTTCTGTTGGTTCGGAGACGAGAGTCAGGTGTAGAGGGGGAGGTTGAATACACCTGAGTACTGCTCTTTTTCTCAAATCGAAGGACATCTGAGCTGTTTGGTGCGACTGATGAGCAGTGTCAAGTAAGAACCTTCGATCTCGGGTCAGAGTGAGTTAACTACTGAGCTCTCCTACTGACTTTGTCAGTCGTTGAGACTCAGTCGAAAACCTTAGTGCGGAATAGTGTGGGGCCTGGAGATTCGTCTCAGTTTGAAAACGTGATTTTCACAAGTAGTTTTGGCTAGTGCGTTTTTAAGAATACGTTTTATGCAAGTATATGATTTTGTAATCAGTTTGTATGCGATGCAATAAAATAGTAAATAACACAAGCAATTTTTAACGTGGTTCGGATACGCAAGATCCTACGTCCACGGTCCTGCTGAACAGGAGGTCTTGTTGATTTATCTGAGCAAGCCTCAGCAAGGAATTTGTGCACTGGACAGACCCTTCTAAGTTATAGTCCTTAGCGACTTTACAAATCAAACCGAGGTTTGAAGGGGAGGGGATAATCTCCAACTAGGAAGGAGTTCTTACAATAAGAACAATCACTAAATGTGAACTCCTTCGAATTTCTAAGCTATAGATTTGACAATGAGCTTAGCTAGAGAAGAGGGATTTAAAGAACTCTAGAGAGAAGAACTAATGATATTCTATTAAGCAAGTTCTTCGCTGGATTGATCTTGAATGCGCTAGAGTTGTTTGAAAGCTTGAGTGTTTTCCCTTGATATCCCATGCGTGGAGCTCGGATTTTCTTCTCTATTTATAGTCATGAAACAGGCATATGTCCGTTGGAGACGACGATGCCACGTGTCACAACCTTCCAAAGAAAACGGCCATAAATTTGAATTGTTGCAGCAGAGTTGTTGATACTGTACATGAGAGCAGCTTTAGTTGGTCAGAGCAGATATCGCGTTGACGGCTTCTCATTGGTCGAGGTTTGTGGTAGGTGAGATTGTGTCAGACATCGGAGTTGACTCTCCCTAATCCTCGTATGGTCTTCTGCTGACTTTCGAAAAGACTTTAACAGCTGGGTCGTTTCCTGTCGGATACAGTAGACTTGAAACAGTCTCTGTCTTCTTCATCTGAGTCGGCTGACAAGAGATATTCTCTTGAGTGTGGTCAGCTGATGACTGCGAAGGTATTGAGCTTGCATAGAGTTCTTCTGCTGATGTCTGTTAGTTGATGAGATGTCTTCTACTGAGGCGAAGATCAGCTGATGACTCAAGAACGCAGGCTCTTACACTGATGACGTGGGGATCTGGAAAGTAACTTCGATAGAAGATCAATCCAACATTTTACCCCGTACAGGACATAGACACAAGGATAAAAAAAACAAAAACAGTCTAGCCTATACATCAGTTAATCCTATCAAGACACTACACTACTGCTATCAGCTGGGTTTTGGGATCTTCAATTCCATAGTACTACTACGATTTCCCCCAATATTATTTTAACCCACTAACTGCTGAGTATCATCTACTGACTCATAACCCAACAGTTTCAAATAAATATAGTTGAGGTAAATAATGATGGAAAATAGGGGAAAGTAAAAGGAAGATGGGTGATGATGATTAGGTGAAAGCAAAGCAAAGGCAAAATCTTCCTCTCAACTCAATCAAGTAAGTATGTTTTTATCTTTCTAAGATATGTGGGATTAACTATATTTGAGAATAACATTATAACAAAGGGTTGAAAATTAGGAGCACATTGGGAATGATAACATGGTTGACATGCTTACTAATTTAGTTATGTTTTAATTATTAGAAAAGGTTGTACTAACAAGGCTTGAACTTAAAGAAAAGAAAAGGCTAGGCTACTATCTTAGGTTCAAAAAAAGTTTCATAGGCTTAACAAGAATGGAGTTGGAAAGTTGTGGGTGCACTCAAAGAGAGAATGTAGTTTATCATACTATAAAAAATCATTCTTCTTCTTTTCAATATTTGACGAGGAGAAATCGCAATTGTTAATTATAAGTGCACTATAATTCTATTAATTACAGAATCACATATGCTACTATTATATAAACATGAATGAAGTTGATCTCATCCAAAATCGATTATTTTTTAGATCAGAGATTGAGTATAAGTTATAGTAGTAGTTCAACAAAATTGGACATGTAGGTTTCATAAAAATGTTAAGACAAAATTTTATTCGATCTTACATGAGGTCAACCTCACGAGAGACCAATTATTAGATTAATCTTAAGTGATCGAGTTTTTGCTATAATCCTATATTAATATACTTATTAGGTGTAACTTGTGTGAGAGAGAATCTTTTTTCTGAGTAAGATGTGTTTAGGACTACAAAATTATGAATTATAGAGAAAATGTAAATTGATTTATATAGACATCATTGTTAAGCTTGTCGAATATTTGGTCATTAAGACAGTCTACCTATCGCTAGAGTACTCTTTTTTTAAAAAAAAAAAATATTTATGTGAGGAAAAGAAATTTAATTAGATAGATTTCTTTCAAATTAATTAATACGCCTCCTTTTCTCTCTAAATAATCATACCACCAATAATTTATTTCATTCTTTTTTAAACTAAAAACATTCAATTAATTAAATGATAAGATGCATATTATAATACAACCTCTATAATTTAATACTCGATAAATAATTAAGAACCTCTTTAAGATAATAACTTTTTCTGATCCCGACTCGGGCAGTCTAAAAATTATTAAATTCGATAAGATAATAAGATAATAATTTTCCAAAATTCCTATGTAAATATATGATACCGTTGTACCATCAATATCATAAATTAATAATTATTTAAAATTACCAATAAGACTAAGACAATTTTGTAAAATATGATTTTAGTGTTGCTAGTTCTTTTTTCTTAAAACTTAAATCTAATTAATCTCTAACTTTTTTAATTGTATCAAAGTTCTGATGGTGTTTTCTCGAACTGCACCATGAAATTGTGAAAAGTTTTAGATGTAATAAGTACTTCATTGCGCGTAACTGGTTTCAAATGAATTGTATTATCTTTAGTATTTTTTAGTGTTCATTGTCAATGGATGTTAACTAAACATTGTACTTGTTTTTTAAATGATTTCATTATTTCTTAACAAATTAATACTATAATTCATTGTTTTTAGATAGTATATAGTAAAAGGACAATAAATATGATATATAAATAAACTTATAATTTCTAAATTTCATCTAATTAAAATTCAATTTCGTTAAAGTTTGAAAACTTTATTTAAATTAAAAAAATATTAATTTATTTATATATTAGTATTCTCTAAAATAATAAAATCTGATGGTACCAACAACATTAATTTTAAGAAGTTTTACTGTATAATTAATTCACTATTTAGATTATTTATTGAAATAAAATATTAATTATATCTTATGATATGACAATTCTTGGAATAAAATATTAATTATATCTTATGATATGATAACCTTACAATCATTTCATTTTGGTAAAAAAAATCCGTAGCCGCTACCTATATCTAGATTACTGTATTGAACTTATTAAATGCACGTCTCCAAACTACAATTTGTTACAATCACTACCTCCAATTTTGTGGGCAATGAGATTGTTACATACCACATTGATTTTCTTATTATTTAAATAATGGGTTTTTCCTTTAGTTATTGTCTTGTTTCAAGGGTGCAAGAAGGGGTCAGTCTTGAGACAATAATCCATTGATACTTTCTTTTCAGTCATTCACTAATTTGAGATAGGATTAATCACATCCACCAATCTTATTTTAGCATTTAACAATGGTATCTTTGTGATTTGCTTAATCTTTTATCTCTTGTCCTTGTCCACTCCAAACCATGCATAAAATCTGGTTTGGGACAAGTTTATGTGGTGGATATTTATACTTATCAGTATGTTAAACGATCACATTATCACAAAATTTGATAATTCTTACAAATGGGGCTGTAGAGAAAAATACAATTGTCATGCTGCTAGACGAACAGTCTTAAATGTTGCAAACTTGAAGACGAAATTAAGTTCAATAACTAAAAAGCAACTTAAATAGTGGCTGAAGGCGAATTTGATTGGAGAGATATTTTTCATTTTTAACCCGAATTTCAAATTATGTTGAATAATGTATCAACTAAAAACTTGAATTATTAAAGAAGATGAATGATTTTGGTGCTTATTTTAATCATCATATTTCTCTTCAATTTTTATTTTGGAGAATTTTGTGAAGATGTTGATGGCATATAAATGGGTGCATGAGATTTGATTAATATCTAAGTTCAATGTCGTTATGTTCTTTATTGGAATGTTTTAAATATTTTTTAAAAAAAAAAATCTTTTGATGTCCAGTTCCATAATAAGTAATGATATGGCCACTTAAAACTTCCACTTTCATGGAAGCGTTTATGACCGTAAAAATTGATGCATCATATACGGTTATTTGGACCGTTATATATGGATATATTTGGAGTATAGTAGTATATATATTTATTTCAACCGTTGCATATGGATTGTATTTGAACTTTTGAATCTAGAGAAAGATCCTATAAGGAGTCAATCACGTTCGATATATTTATTTGAACCATTGTATATGGATGTATTTGGAGTCGAGAAAGATTTTATAAGAATTCAATCACGCGTTATATATTTACTTAAATCATTGTATATGAATGCATTTGGACTTTGGAGTCTGGAAAGATCGTATAAGGATTTGATCACGTTCTATATATTTATCTGAACCATTATATACGGACGCATTTAGAGTCTAAAAAGACCATATATCACGAGGTCGTTTCATCACTTCACTACATGGTTAGTATTGGTTGATCCTGCAAATAGGAATAAAAATCCAAAATATAAAATTGACGGGTATGATTACCTAATAATAAGAGCGAAATCTATAATTTCAATGGCTGAAATACAATTTTTGTAAGAAATAGAAATAAAATTCGGATTAAGAAGCCAATTTGAGACGCCGTGCATGTCCTAGATCCGCCCTACCAGCAAATGCTAAGGCCAACAAAATATATCTAGTGTATCATTTATCTTGGAAACATATTTAGATTTGGAGTGGAAGATGTGTTGAAACATGTCTACTTGTGACCACCACACCACTATAATTAAATATAATGGGAATGATCCGGCAATCCCAACTGAAACACTATTGAAGGCCCATTATACTTTTTGGGCACATGTTGGGCTGGCCCATGTAGCCCACACGTGTGCATCAAATTGAGGCCCAATGGGCCCTACAAAATTTAATTAATACCTCTCAGCCAATCACCCTCTCAACTCATATGTATACCTGTTACAATATTCCAACTTCTGGTGGTTGTCAATTATAACATAAAGATCAAGATCAAGATCAAGAGAGAGTGAGAGAGAGAGATAAGGATGCAGGCAAACTCAATATGTATCCATAATACGAAATGAGAGGTAGTAAATCCAAAGGAAAAGAGAAAATTTTAGCCATAACAACTCAAAACTTGTATATCATAACCAAATGCAGTCACATTAACTATTCTCTCCATTACACATCAACACAAAAATCACAAATCATCAATGTCTAATGTGATGAACGGCTATATCGAATCACGTATAGCATGATCGATACTTGGCTTCAGCAGAGACTGCGAAAAACTCTTCGGGTATTCTCTCCAGAGTTTGATAATCTGGCAACTGACATATAAGGAAAGGGATTTCAGATAGGTTACTTACAGGAGCCACTTTATGTCTTCAGAGGAGCCTTCTTCTCTCGGTCAGAAATCCGAGCAGGGCCCGTGGTGTGAGATTTGAATCTGCCTTTACCCCCTTCTTCCTTCTCCTGCAAAAGCGAGTAAATATTTCATTTGTAAGGTTTTTTTCACTTCATTTCTAGGTTTAGAAACATGTCAAGTCCGGTGTAACTTATACTAGATAGGCAAGACGAAGTTACAATAAATAAACAAAGAACTCCCAAATATCAAACAAAATCAATAGGTTGTCGTTTAGGATACAACTGAATACAAGCTCCAAACCAATAGTTAAACAAACCCTGCTGGATAGATATATGTATATAATCCATGTTCAAGCTGTTAACCAATTTCTATGAGACATTAGCCATGCAACCAATTTTTCTCCGTAGTACAAATTATTGATGATAATATATTATCATAACCAGAAAAAAGAAGGGGGGAGAAGGGAAAAGCTCAAGTACCTTTTTCTTGACAATTTGTACTACATCTTCATCAGTGAGAACATGACTAAGCCCACAATGCTGTGGGTAGTGCCTTGCACTTATGCCCCACACCAGAACATACTTAACCTCCTTTATCAGGCTCCGATGAAGGTAATTACAAAAATCTTCAACAGTACAGCCACCTCTGCCCTGCAATTAAAGTCACGTTATAGGTACACACGCGAAAATACCCACCTAAAATTACAAAACTCAGAACTTTTCATCAAGATAGATCAGTGGAAAAAAGATAAATAAACTTTGTTAAGAACTAGATATGCACATATAGAAAGCGTATAAGACTATAAGCCACATACAGCAGAAAGGACACAGGGGTCCGTGAAATCGGGTTGCTGGCCCTGAGGCTTTGTGTATATTCTGACAAGACCCATCTCTTCCCACATTCTTGCAAGAAGTCTATCAAGATTCAGCTGCTCGAGTAACATAATCACAGAGCGTTAAGCATGGAAATGAATGTTAGAAAAAAGATGAAACGGCCTATTAGAATCCTGTCTAACATTTGTAAAAAGACATTGTAAATGATAGGAGAGTATTTAGGAGAAAACAGATACCCTCAGATTGCAGCTGATCACAATTGAATTAGGCTGACGTGCTAATCTGTCCACGTCATCAATACCGATGACATCTATCTTGTTGTAGACATATACACACTTTATGTACTTGCGGTTGCCCTCAATAACATCAATTAAATCATCCACGGTTGCATCTTCACGAAACAAAACCTTGTGAACATTAATGTGGAAAAGAACTGTCAACAAGATTCTCAAACCTAGTAGATAGTTCAGACATAAAAGACAACCATTTATATGTCGCATTGCATGTAATGATCATGAAATTTTGTGATAATTTCCTTCAAAAATAAACCGTGCTAATTGGGCAGATATTTTTGTTTTTGGTTTGGGGTCAGAGGAGATACCTCTGCATTGTGAATCTTGTACTCGTGCAATATCTGATAGCAGAGCTTTTCATCCACATGAGTCAATGGTAGCGTGCTATTGAAAGAAATTCCCCCAGTTTTCTTCTTTTTGAAGTATATCTGCCATCAAGAATACCAAACATCAATTATGACGTCAGCTACAAGACAAAAGTTTGAGGAAACGCATCACTCTCCTCCCCCAAAATATTTAATCAGAATTCTTCCTGGGAACTAGTCATTTGGCATTAACAGGTTCTGCGGATTTAAGGCTACAAATCCAGAAAGATTCAAGATTCTATCCCCTCCCAAAAGGATCACAAGACAAGGCCTGAAGGCATAATTTTAACAAGTGCCACTGCCAGGGAACAAATGAAACATAAGATGCAGTACATAAAGTATAAAATTCCTTACTTGAGGTGGGACTTTGTTTAAGCGCAAGCCAACAGCTTCCAGTTCCTTCGTCAAGATTTGTCGATGTCCTTCACTCTATAATTTTCAGGAAAGAAACTAGGTTCAGAGACAGAGAGCTAATTAATAAATTATATACTAATACTACTATACTTGAATACCTGATAGCAAAACCAACATACAGATAACTCCGCAAGAATACCACATATTATTAATTATAGATGTGCAAAAATTTCACAGGGCAAGAAATGCTAAACAAAGTAGCAAATAGCAAGGAGTAGGTGCCGACAAAATTATCCAAGCAAATAGCAATATCCCCAAAAAAATTCCAACTTAACTATAGAAAGGAATAGAGAGGATGATACTGTCTATGAGCTCCTAAAGAGAGAGTTACCAGATTTGGCATTGAATAGTTACTGCTTCAATGATATCGTTCTGAAGTATATACTAAGAAGTATATTGAGTATCTAGTAAGTTATAAAATATGCAATGTATTATAAATAGACCACAACCATGGTCAGCTGTAGAAAATAACCGAATTTCCTTGTAATAAGGGCAAACAAATAAATGTCTAGACAGTGAAGCATCAAACTAAAATATGAATATATCTGTATATGTATCTGGGACGTGTAGTTCAACAATGTCAAAGAAAAAATCTAAATATCTATGAGAAGCAAATATAGCTACCACTTACTTTGGAGGCATCTAGAACCATCAATACGAGATCTGACGATTTGGCAACTGCGATAACCTGAAATGAAGTTTATGTCAAGATGTAACTCCCCTTCATGTCATTCAATCTCACTAGGGATCAAGCATAAGAAACATGAACTTTAGATATAATTACCTGCCTACCACGGCCCTTTCCTTCAGATGCACCTTCTATAATTCCTGGAAGATCAAGCAGCTGAATTTTCGTATCATTATAATGAATAATACCCGGGATACAGGTAAGCGTGGTGAACTCATATGATGCTGCTTCCGAATGTGTTCCCGTCAGCATAGTCAAAAGTGTTGATTTTCCAACACTAAAGAAAACAAAAAAAGAACATATCTTTAGAATTTGAACAGTGTGGAAATACAAAGGATAGATTTAGACTCTGGATAAAGCTTAAACGGGGCCATAACATGAATTTTTAAAGAACGATATGGTAGTCAATTATGACAACACGGCACAAATGAGAAAATAACAACCGTCCACCAAAAGATACTTAATTACTCATAAAAACTTAAATTATCTTCTGCTAGTTAAATCATGTTAACAGAAAATAAAGAGCCTCTCCAAGAATTCCTTTTCCTCATCTAATTTATTGAAACATACGTTTCTAACGTAATCACACGACCAACCTGGGAAATCCTATGAGTGCGACACGTCCATGCCCATATTTTGAAACTTCAAAGCCGTCGCCACCTCCACTTGCCCCCTGATCCACCATCAAAGAATTATCAGAATTGCATTCTAGACATAGTAACACTTGAAAAACTCGTTTTTTACAAATCCATGCAAATAAATGAAAATCAATTCTTTATTTCCTTCAACAAAAACAAATCGAAAAGGTTGCATACTTTCGGAGGCTCCAAAAGTTGTGTCCTCAGCTTCGCAATCTTAGCCTTGAGCTGACCCAAGTGATACTCTGAGCAAATAAATCAAACACAAAACATCAGAATCAAAATCAAAATCAAATTCACATCAAAACCAACTCTAAATCCAATTCTCATGGCCGAAAAGTTCCATGAAACAAACAACAGACAGTTCCACATACTAAACATAGTTCAAAGAAGAAAGATACAAACAATAAGCCTGAACACATACCCTTTAGCCATACACTCATATTCAGATAAGCAAACAAAAATTAAAGAAATTCAAATCCACGGGGTAAATGAAATCACCTGTAGCTTTATTTTTCTGCGTCCGAGCCATCTCGAACTCAATTTCTTTAATCTTTTCTATGATCCCCATTTTTCCTCAATCCCTTACCTGAAAAAAATTAACAATACAGCAACAAAAAAACAAATCATCACTTTCGCAATCAGATGATTACTGTTCCAATACTTACAGAACTATAACTAATTGAAGGAGTCGAAGTAAACAAAAAACAACAGCAAAACAAAACCACAAACACTTCCCGCAATGCTTCAGCTCAAATCAGTCACTCGATGCAAATTCAAACAAACATATGCCGACATAGATACATATTCATCTAAAAATCTACAATTATACACGGTTAGTAATTTACCTAGAGAGAGAAGCTCGAGAGATGGAGAACAGGGGAGAGAGTTTGTCCGTAGGGCTTTACTGAAGAGAGTTTGAAGCCAATTCACTCGATTTGATAGAGGTGTTCAAAACATGTCAAAAACGCTTTTAAAACTCGTGCTACAAATTTATTTCCAATGTTATTACTCCCTCCGTCCCACCTTTTTTGTCCCTTTATTTTCGACGCAGTATTTTAAGAGAGTTGTTAATTGTTAGGTGTATGGGTCCCTCTATATTTAGAAGATAGATAAGCTTTCTCTCTCATTGCTAAATTTTAATATTTAAATCATTTGTATTATAAATTTTAATTATTTCATTTTTCGCAGTTAATATTTTTATTTTTTTTCTCAACATTTTTGAAATTTTTGAACTGTTATAATTTTTTACATTGTACTCCAAATTTATCAAGGAACATCGAATATTCTTCGAACAAATTAATTTTCAAAATTTATCGAACAATTTTCTGAAGAAAAATTCATTTACAATTGTTAACATGGTGAAAATTCATTTTCGATCTGACATGAATAAAAAACTGAAGCTGAAAATTCTTGATACAGTACAAGTCGGCTAATCAAAAATTCCAAATTCAAATTTGGTTTCAAATTGCTTTTAGAATTTCTTCCAACATGTACATCTATAAATAAAACTACTCAAAAACACCCTACCAAAACAAAAACTTATTATAAAATGGGGAGAAAAGATTTCACTACAGCTGAGAGAAACCAAATAGTGCAGTTTCTTCTTGCAAATCTGAAGAACGACATACTACCTAGAGGCAAGATAATCGAACTCTCCTACAAGTTTGGCTGCTGCCGGAAGACCGTCGGCCGGCTGTGGTCTGAGGCAAAGAGACAACAAAGTTAGGGACAAGTTATACATCTCGAGTCAAAGAAAAGAATTGCAAAACATCCAAGGTTCGTGCATATTGATCTCTCTTTGATTGGAAGTTTGAGTGTTTTAAAACGGTCTACTATAAGAAGGCTAGCACATGGCACGTTGCGCCAGATCAACAGTAGGGAGATGGGCGAAAGCATGTCTAATCAAAGCTCACTCTAATGCAAGCACCAAACAAGATTTTAAGGTTGAGGTTTTCCCTTGAGTCCCTAGACTTTGATAGAATAATGCAAATGCTACGGTTTAAGAGTATGCAGAACACAATTCACATTAATGAGAAATGATTCTACCTCACTAGATCCTCACATAGAATTTATCTAACACCTAGTGAGATAGAGCCACATAGAAGCATACAAAACAAGAAGTTCATCAACAAAGTTATGTTCATGTGTACAGTAACTAGACCTTTATTTGCAAGTGATGGTATAGTCTTATTTGATGAAAAAATAGACATATTTCCATTCACACACAAGGTGGCTGCCATCAGAGCAAGCAAAAACAGGCCGAAAGGGACTTTGGAGTACAAAGCGATTCAGTCAATTACCAAAGGTGATCAAGGATTGTTTGATTGCTCAGGTATGGACTGTCTCATACCCTTGTAATGCAAACTGAAAATAATGACATTTATGAAACAAAATCTGAATCACAATTCAAACTGTTTACATTAATGTTTTTAGAAATGTTTAGCATTGTTTATTCTTATTTTACATTTATGAAACAAAATCTGGATGAAAATTCAGATTTTGTTTGTTAGTCCTCTTCCAAACTACATCTTTGTTTATAAAATTCAACTTTCATAAAACAAAGATGGAGGCCTATCAGATTCAGATTTTGTCTACAATCTGAATAAGAAAATAGATTTTGTACTCTGCACAGAAACTACATAAATGAAGTAAGATTCTGCCAAGTGTGTAGTAAGATTTTATGTAATATAGAATGCATGTTAGTAGTGAGATTTAGATTAAAGTTATGTATGTTTACTCATTGTTAAGTTGCATGTAACATTCTATTCATATTCTACCTGCAATCAAAGCTAAATGGCCTCCTACAACAAGCAAACTGATATTCATCCAACAAGACAATGCTCGGCCACACATAAGGGACTCTGACACAGATTTTAGGGAAGCAACCAGTAGGGAGGGCTTTGATAGAAGACTTGTCCATCAACCATCCAATTCACCGAACACGAATGTCAATGACCTTGGGTGGCTTAGGGCCATACAAAGTATACAAATAGAGTCAAGTTGTGTAAATGTTGATCAATTGGTGCATGCAGTTTGTTGTTCCTATGCAGACCTTTCTCCCATAATATTAAATAAAGTATTCCTAAGTTTGCAGGGTTGTATGGTGAAATAATGAAAGTCAAGGGCCACAACTGCTACAAGGTTCCTCATATGAGGAAAGATGCTTTGATTAAAGAAAATGCACTTCCAACAGATTTGGAAGTGCCTACAAAATTGGTGAGAGAATATTTCACTTATATGTTGGAGAATGGAATGGTGGAAGAGATAGGAAAGTTGAGGCAGAGGCTATGTGTTTAATGTGTGTAGAGAAGATGAGTAGTTAAGAATCTATATTTGCAGGGCATTAAAATGTGTTTTGTACACCTGTATAGTAGACCATTTACTTCAATTCAGACTATATTTTGTATAGACTGCATATTATGTAATCAATGTAGTAGCAGATTTTAGTTTTGTAGTTGCAGAGTTGGAATTATGTTACATACTCTGTCGCACTTAATTTTTTTTTTTGTATGCACTGCATATTATGTAAGCTAATTGTTTTAAATTAGGGTGGAGGTTTTAACTTATATAAATACAAAAGAGATACTTAAGCCAAACTTGTCTTATACATGTGGTATTGTATAGTTTAGTAAATCTGAACCACAACCATAGAAGCTTTGCTTAAGCATGGAGAACCACAATAGAACCAAATCCCAGTAGCCAGAATAGAAACAAATAAGACCACCACATAGAGCTAAATTCTAGAAGACAACCAAATAAGGGCACCACATAAGCACAATAGAATGAAAATAGAAGCACAACAACACCACATAACATTAGCCACAAGATAACCACAATTGAAGCACACACAAACAAATAAGAGAAGAACCATAACATATATCAGTATCAAGAATTATAATCTCTTTGATATGTTAAATCCAACCCTAGAGTGATCATAGTTCATCATTTTAGACCAATGCACTTCCAACTATACCGATAAGACACAAATATACAAGCAATCAGATACAAACATAACTGAAAATGACAAGAAGAGAATGATCTCACCCAATTTTATGGTGGACTGCACGGCGTCGAGTCGAGGCAATCTCCCACAGAGTCCTGTTGTGTCGGTTTCTAGATCTCGGCATATCTCCAATCGACCACGAGATTTTGAGAGCTGCACTCTTCATCCTTGTTGATATCGCTCTCGATTGGTGGACTGAACGCCGCGGAGAAGGACCGATCGACCTCAGAGTCCACCTCAGTCTGTTTCTAGATCTTGACATATCCCCAATCGACCACAGGATTTTGAAAGTTGGACTCTTCATTCGATTGGATCTCAGGACTACCGCTTGCGGAGTAAGGATAATCGACCAACGAATTTGTCACTTGGCTCCAACCTGAGCAGATCTCCTCGTCGCCGGCGTCGGGTGCCACAATTCCGCTCAATCGTCGACCATTTTCTGCCATTTCTCCGCCCGGTGAAGTAGTATCTGTCTTCGATCTCGCAAATGGCGGAGGAGAAGGTGGAACTTTCGTTTGCAATGGTGTGAATTCGGAAATGGGGTCGGAATCCATTTTTGCGGACTGGACTTCACCGACGGAGCTTTCGCTCAGATTGTAGAACTTCACCATTCGCTTCCTGACTCTGAAGAAGCGTGCAAGAATGGGGGTTTTCGTTAGGTGGGAGGACGGAGTTCGATTGATCTTTCTTCCTTGCGAAGTGGCAACGAAGATCTACAGTTGAAGAGGGGGAAGAAGAAGAAGTTGCGATGGAGGCGCAAGGAAGATAAACAAATATGAATGAATGAATTAGGGTTTGTGAGGAGTATTAGGTAGATAGAAAATAATGATATAATGAAAAATTTTAATTAGTTAGGATAAGTGTAATTAGTAGCATGCGTAGTGTTAATATGCAGATTAGTGTAATTAAGGGTTTGCATTTAGTTTAAGTTTTTTGCCATTTACGGAAGTGAGACAAGAATGGTGGGATGGTTCGGAAAGAAAAGCGGGACAAGAAAGGTGGGACGGAGGGACTATTAATTAACTTATTACTCCGTATAATATAGAGGCAATATGTAGTTTAGTTGATATTCTAACTTCTGTGTAATTAGTTAATCTATAGTTTATTTAGCGTTCAGTCCCCATTAATATCGATTTAAATTAATAATATTTAACTTATTATAAAATAAAATAAAATATTTAGTGTATATTAAAATATTTGGATTAAAATACAAGGATACAATATGACACCCAAATGTAAAATAAAAATAACGAAATTATAAAATCTCAATACAAAGATCAATGAAAATAACAAATAATACCTCTATTATAATATCACTGTTCAATACACAGCTCATTGAAAATCTTGAAATAAATAAATTTTAAATTATTTTTCTTAAAATTTTGAGTGCACGCATTTTGAAACATATCAAACACGGCTAAGAAAATGTCGCGTTTGGAGTATCCGACATATTCCAGACACAACATATAGATATATCTGTAATGTAGTGTTTTTTTGGAATTTACATTATGTCTTTTACAACCAAAATTACACAAGATAAAAATAATGATTGATACACTTATTTACGTGATTGAATCACATTAAAACCAAATGGTTAATCTAGAATGACTTACATCTTCTATATGGTGTGTCTATAACCTTCCAAGATATAAGTAGAGATGTATTGGCTGCGGAACTCCCTCGTAAAAAAAAATATAATAAAAAAATACACAATTTATTCAATGAATAAAATGGGGTTCACGTGATTCAATCGAACAATTCATAATTCTTGATATGCCCTACATAAGTATTACATCAGTTTCATTATAAAAATTATTAGATTTTCAAGCCGAACTTGCATATTATAACTATTTATCAAATCGAATTCGAACACATTAAAAACTTGTATCGAGCTCGAACTTGAGCCCTAAATAACTAATCAAGCCGAACATTTGAAAAGCTCGGCTCGACTCAATAACAGCCTCGACTCAATAACAGCCTAGATGAACATTACATCAAATAAATAAATAAAATTACTCTTATTCTGCGGATTAAATTATCTATTATTACAAAAGGAAACCTTACACAGATCCTACTCCAAAACAAAACCTCAATCCTGACATCAAATATACAACACGTCTCCAACTATGCTTTGTTAGCCTAAACCAAGAGCTTTATATGATCAACATACTTCGATATATTAACACGAACGACAATCCTACAATACACCACCCTAACCGAAGCAACATTTGGAGTCGGCATTCTTATTCGAAACAGCTAACCTGTACATCTACTACGTGCACGGGGTTGATGGGGTCGTTTCGTGGATCTAACTTGCTAGCGCTGAGGTTTGGTGGAACCTGTGTTTGCATATCAGCAAGTTCTCTCACTCTTGACAGAATTTGAGCAGGAATTGGGACTGTAGCTTGTTTCCGCGGACCCTGCACCTGTTTATCCACACTAGGATGTCAGCCTACTCCATGGAAAAACGATTCACGTAAAATAATAGCCTATATAGAACAGGCAACACATTGTAAGTCGACATGGGTTTAAACTCAGCATAGGATGAATGGACCGACGAAAGATCAGTTAAACGAGCCAAAACAATATCAAGAAAAGAGTATGAAAGCTACCATGTTATGAGACTACTGCTTCGATTTGTATAAGGAATTAGGTGCCCGGCAACAATCTCCTTCAGTATAGAAGGCAATAGGGCAACATGAGACGCACTCCCATGGGGTCGACCCTAAGTAGGGACGGACAAAAAAGTGGATGACAAGGAAATCAACAAAAACAAGGAGGTGGATGAGGAGAGAAGGAAAATAAGAAAAACAAGGAAGGTTGCACGTGGGGTCGACCCCATGTAAGTGTTTGTGGGGCAACATAAGGGATAAATAACCAACAACATGTAGCTTAGTTGGCTCTCACTCCTACAAGAGTGATAGATCTAGGGTTCAATCACTACCGCTTCCCCTATTCCATTACGGTAGATTAAAAAAAAAGGATAATGATATCATGCTTTTGCACGATAAATGAATGACAATAGAAATCAGATTCTAAGATCAATTAGAAGGCAATACCGTAATAGGGAAACATAAGGGATAAATAAAGGATATCGTATTTTTTCACTATAAATGCATGACAATTGACAAGAGGAATCAGCTTTTCAAATCAACAAGAATTGGAAGAAATTAAATAGAAAGAAAGGATATGTAGCTTACCCCATTTCCGGTTGGCGATTCAGCCATGCTAGCTCTCAGGAGATTCCTCCATTTATCCTGTATGAAGTTGAAACTTTTCAATATAGTAGTCAAAGTTAGAAGACGATTTTACGAAGTATGAGAATTGACCTCCTAACCACTTACCTTTAAGTCAACTGACGTTCGGTAGGAATATGAAGCAAAAGCAAAGCGTTTGATTTCGGACCATCTACCAGCACCATATTTTGCAACCCCATCAATCAGTTTAACAACTTCACCAAGCTTCCAAGGTCGATGATGCTTCCTCCTCATTCCTCCACTTGAAGTGGGTACAGTGACAACCTCGTCATCTGAATCAGCCTTCAGCGATTCACTATTTCTCATATTTACTTCCTTCTCCAACTGAATTGTTTCTTTTTCTGTTTCCAGAGTGCATCTCTCTGAGTAAGCAACCGGCTAGAACATAAACAGGTTACAGGAAGATTGAGTAAGAGTTCAACAACTTTTAGGAAAACTTAAAAATCAATAAGCTGTAAAGCATGCTTAACAAAGAAGCCAAAACAGTAACTGATAAGCAGTAGGGAAATAAAACATAATCCAACAAGAAGCAATCATTTTTGCAGCTAATTCTACCGTACAATTTCACCATGTTATTCAACAGATCCCAATAGGTATTTGTTTAGATTTTATGCTTCATTACTCAGCTGTAATAACAACAACAACAACAACAACAACAACAACAACAACAACAACAACAACAAAACTTATCCAAAAACATAACTACACAACCAAACTGTGAGGGCTCTTGCGCACTGAATTCATCAGAAAAACTCGACTGAGTGAATAAACTCAGACACCTGACACCAGGAATTACTGGAAGTATATTAAAGGCTCTTGAGACAATATGGCAGAGAAGCTGTTTTTCGTTTTTAGCAACATGATTATTTCCTGGTCTAGTTGAGATGTCCCTACCATTTGGCTGAAACTACTAATACAAATTGGTTCACCCCCTAGCTTACTCCACAAGTTGACATACATGCAGAGAAGGGTGCAGTAAGATCATGCAAATCATATTACAGATAATCAGATTTATGTTCACATCGTAAACAAATGTATGGTGCCACCTTTACCATGAGAGTAGTAAAATTTTCTCTTGGACGGCTCCTGCGAATGCGGGAAACATATGGAACCTGAACTCCACAACCCCCAAGAGAATCTTTCCTTGTGAGATATCTCTGATCTAGTTCAAGATTCTGAATAGGTCCTTTGAATAGCTGGTCACATGAAGGGTGTTCAACTGGGGAGGCAATTCGGGCACCAGAACCCCTGGATTCTCCTTCAGAAAGTTCTTCAATATACCGTTTGGTGGGCTTTCGAACTCTTTTTACTGGTCTTTGTTCTGTGTCCGTGTCATATCTTAGACAGTTATCTTGAGTAACATAATTTTGTATTGTTATTGCAATACCAACTGGTTGGGTTTCACTTTGTTTATCATGGGAAGGGGTTGGACTGTCTTCAGTCTCAGTAGCAGATGTAACTACACAATCAACCAAAACAGTACTATCCGCACTTTGACCGGCCTCATCTTTACCTTTCTTTATCACCCTGCTATCAATAATTACAAGAGTTGTGGTAGAGAAATCACAGCAATTAGTCAATCCCATAATAATCCTCCTTTTGAGCCACTGTTTATCTTTCACTGAAGTTTTCCTTCCAAAAGTTGCATGAAAAATCTCCTGAAGATCTTTAACTGACAAGTCGTCGAGGTGTATTTCCCCATTCAACAGTGAGAAATCAGGTTTTGAATCAGTGCCAAGAGGAGAGTCGGGATTTTGAGCATTGTTTGATGCATCTACAAGCTCTGAACATCTATCTGGACTCCCAGATTGGCATATACTGTCAATATTCGAGACCAATTTAGAAACCTTGTCCTGCATGGTATCAACATACATATTATTAGCAGTGAAGATAATTGAGCGGATATATTAAATTCTGTTACAATCAAATCTATAATATGCTACAAAATCATGGACAAACATGGATGTGCTGAAAAAATTACAAAGTTTTACAGAATAAAGCAACATAGTTTGCAATATTTAGAGGACTGAATGGGACAGCAGAGACTCCACTGGAAAAGACTATAGTGGCCATTTGACAAAAAATGACCATTCCCAGTATGACTACAGCAAAAACATACAGTATTGTTATGCACACTAGCTATGAACATGGTTGTGTTGAAATAAGAAAACGATGTATAACACTCAATGAATTACCTCATGCTTAACATCTACTTCTATATAACCCATTTCAGGGTGAGATGACACAATTTGCTTTTCCATACCAACTTCCTCAAACTGTGTCTGATCTGCATCAAAACAAGCAAAAACCTAATCAAACAAAAAGTATCAAACAGAAATAAGTAAATGAGTAAGAAATCGGATCTTCCCCTAACTATGCATAAGCAGAGAAGTACATATATTTACAAATGTAAGTCAATGGAAAAGCCAATTTGCCTCAATTTTTTAAAATTCTGAACAATTGTCTCGGTCCGCGTTAAACTTAATCCTAAAGGTATATTGGGGCACAGTTCAGAGACGGATATAAAGTTAAAAGGTAGGTGAAATCCCGTAAGAAAGTTATTTAAAAAAGATTTATAGGTCTTACATTTGCTAAGGAGACAAATAAAGCACCAAGTGCACATAGTGGAAGCCAACTGTATGTCAAATGCCAAGTTGGGCAATAGGCTGCATCACTACACCAATGAAGATCAACTATGCATATAAAGTTTTTAAATACACTGGTAGAAAACCTTCAAAGACTTTCTGGAGTAGGAAGATAATGTCGAACAGTTCATATACTTGGATAAGATATATTTTACTTAAGTTAGTATCATGTGCTAATGTGGATCCCCTATTGAGGACCAGCCATAGGACTTGCAATTTTTAGCTTTATTTTTATTCTCGATGCAGGAAAACGGCCAACGCCTAGCAAGCTAAGGATAAGACCAGGAGATGGGATTTTGCTTTTTTCGACAACATCTACCAGATTTATTAATGAAAATTACAACCGAGAAAAGCACATTCAAAATACAGATACAGATGAAGAAAAATAAAAAAAAATAAGTTTTTGGTACTGGACCTGGGCATTCAAACTCAGCTGTTCCTGAACCAAATGGTTCGTTAACATAATTTATACTGCATCCTAGAGCCTGACCAGCATCTATACTTCTTACTTTACATTTATCATCTTCAAGCAAGTCTTCGACTGCTATAACTTCATCATCTGTAGCAGGTACTAATCTCCCATTACCATCAACCTATAATTTACAAGATACACCAGTTTAAGATAATCAGTGACAGATCAAATGACCACCAAATTCCTACCTCAAAGATACTCACAGCACATGATACATAAAACATTATGTTGGTTTGGTTAGACTGGTTTTCACTAACTCATCGTAAACTCCTGGCTAAGAAAGTATAATCAATCATATTCCTACAAACAACGAAAGACAATCCACATCACATGATACTAGACTCCAATGATGGACTGTAGTTTCATTTACAGGAATCTGTGGCATTGTAAACCAAATAGAGATTATGAACCATAATAAATTGGAAATGCAAGCTTTTCTTGGATGAATATATCTCTACCTAAAGTGAGAGAATTTGGAAATGCAAATCGAGCAAGATCCTTAAATAAAGATTTTTTTCCCCTTTATAACAACTTTGACAACAATTTTCCGAGAAAATAGTTCATCAACGCATAGAGCTGTACCCGAACAAGCTGGTAAACAACAGGATCAGCAGTATCCTGCGATGGAAATTCTTCATATCTAGCCTCCTCACTTCCCACCACATCAAACACTGTCTCCATTACAAACAGAGCATACACCACTCACAGACAAGGAGTTGGGGACTGCTAAAATCGAAGAAGATCAAATAAAAACAAACATTTTCCACAACAACGTGAATTTCTAATTCTTAAAGTCAAAATCTGCACTAATTGCAAATTCAATCCATTCAACGCATGCATGAATATTATAGAAGCTCATCAATTACTTAATATAAAAAATAAAACAAAAATTCTCATCAATTACACAATAAATTCAACCGGCATTTTCTTCTCCGCGGGTGAAATTACAGAAAACAGAAGGCATAAAAATTCAATATCACTACAATGTAAAATTAATCCAAGAAATAAGTGGTAACTACAAAAAAATAAAACAATTAATTGAAATCAAAGACATGAACTAACTTGCTACAGAGTTCTACTAGACCTCCGATCAACTGAAATAGTATATTCCGGAAATTGACGAACGGGAATTTTCACGGTGAATCTTTTCTTTTGCGTTTAAGGTTTTCGACTTTTTCAGTTCCGAGTGTGGAAGATCTTTTGTTGCTTCGCAAGCACGCTCGTACTACCGAAAGGGTCCGGAATCGAAACTGTCGAATTAACTCGATGTGAAAGTATACGTGGAGTCCGGATATGTTTTGAACTTCTGGTCACGGAATTGACAAAATTCACCCTACCCGTGCTCTTTTAATTTTTTATTTTTTTTTAATTTATTAAAATTTATATATGGATGAAATTGAAATTGAAATTGAAGTTGATGTTGAAACCTCAATTCCATTATTAGTGATTATTTTTCTTAATTTGAATATCCCGCTATAAGTAATGATGTTTCAAATTAGTAAAAAATTATCATTATTTTTTCTATTTTAATATTTTATCTATCATACTTTATTATCTATTATCATTATCTCACTTATCTTCTCATTCTTATTCTCTCATTATCACACTCATCCATCTCTCCTATTTTATTATTTATTCATCTTTTATAATTTATCAAATATTTTTTTAATTCTCGTGTCAAAAAGAAGGCACCATTAATAATGGGATGGAGGGAGTATAAATTTGTAATTTTTTAATTGATTTGATTTTAAGCATGACTTCTAAATTTTAGATAATATCGGAACTTGATGCTTAATAAAACTCTTCTATCTATTATATATATAAAAGCACAGTGGGTTTTTTTGGAATTATAAATTTTCCGTTATTTACGATTTTACCATCAATTTTAATTTTTCCACTATTTACGATTTTGCTATCAATCTCAATTGTTCACTATTTACTATTTTGTCATCAATTTCAATTTACCCACTACTTTCAAATTCACCGTCAATTTCAATTTTCCACTATTTATGAATTTGCCACTCAAATTACCCTTTTTTCAAAAAAATAATAATTCAATTTTTCACTATTTGCGAATTTGTCACCAATTTCAAATTTTCCACTATTTATAAATTTGCCACAAATTTCAAATCTTCACTATTTACGAATTTGCTACTCAAATTTGAATTTTCCCAATTTTTTTTTTCAATTTTCCACTATTTAAAGATATTTAAATAGTGTTATTAAATACCCATAATAAGTTATTTTAATTCATATAATTTTCTGAAATTAAATCCACTGAGAAATTATCATTTTGTTAAATAACAACTAATCTACTACTATAGAATATTAGTTTTATATATAATTATAAATATAATATTTTAATAACTTTATTTGTAATATGGTTTACTAAAGATAATTATATGTTCATTTTATTAACATATTATTTTATATATAATGAACATATGTTTAACCTATATATTAATATATATAAATATATTAATATGATAGCTACTATAAAAATATGTTAATAAAGATCATATATATATTTATAAATATATATATATATATATATATATATATATATATATATATATATATATATCATCAACTACCATACGCTTGCAGATATCATAGGAGCGGTTGCACAGGTTGGCAATGTGGAGATCCGTCCTATACCTAATGGACAAGAGAATAGGCTAATCAATATCAAACTTGAAGATACAAAGTATCAATTTTAATTTTAATATTATTAATTTTAGATTTTGTTAAAAAAAATCTATCAATATATTCTAATGGTTTTTTTGCAATCAATTGCAAATTTTTCGCTATTTACGATTTTGGTATCAATTTCAATTTTCCACTATTTACGATTTTGCCATCAATCTCAATTTTTACTATTTATTATTTTGCCATCAATTTCAATTTACTCTCTACTTACAAATTCACCGCCAATTTCAATTTTCCACTATTTATGAATTTCCCATTCAAATTACCCTTTTTCCAAAAAAATAATAATTCAATTTTCCACTATTTGCGAATTTGCCACCAATTTCAAATTTTCCACTATTTATAAATTTGCCACAAATTTCAAATTTCCACTATTTACGAATTTGCTACTCAAATTTGCATTTTCCCAAAAAAAATATTCAATTTTTGTTGGATATGAGTCAGTAGATTGATACTCAGCTGTTCTAGGGTTAAAAGAAATTGGGGGAAATCATAGTAGTACTATGGAATTGAAGATCCCAAAACCGAGCTGATATCAGTAGATTAGTGTGTCGATAGGATTAGCTGATGTATAGATTAGACTTGATGTAATGCTTATTATTTTGTCTAAGTCCTGTACGGGGTAGTTGTTGAACTGATCTTCTGCTGAAGATACTTTTCAGAACCCCACGTCATCAGTGTAATCGCTTGCATTCTTCGTCGGCGGTGATATCAAACTCGGTTAAAGATCCCGCATCAGTGACCGGACCTCGGTAGAAGCATTCTCTACAAGGCGATGGTCATCGGTAGAAGAACCAAAGTCAAGCAGGTATACCTTCGCACTCGACCAACCGACTATCGAAGCTCACTTTATCGGTCGGACGACTCGGACCGAAGAAGACAAACTTTCCAGGTCCATCGTATCCGACGAAAAGCAACCCAAAGACTTAAAGTCCCTTCAAATGTTCGGCGAAGACATACGAGGTAGTTTGAACGGTCAACTCGACACTCACCAACTACAAACCTCGACCAATGAGAAGCCGACAACGCTTACCTACTCTACACAAGAAAGTTTGCTCTCATGAACAGGTGCATTAACGCCCCGCTGCAACAAAGTTGAATAGTGGCCGTTTTCTTTGGACGCTTGTGACACGTGGCATCGTCGTCTCCAACGGACATATGCCACAACTCACGGCTATAAATAGAGAAGGATTTGAAGATTTCACACAAGGAATATACGCGAAATCAAGGGAAATCATTCAAGCTCACAACGCTCTAGAACCTTCAAGCTTATCCGAGAGACGAACTAGTTTTCATAGAACACTTCTTGTAGTTTATCTCTCTAGAGCTCTTTGATCCCTTTCTTCTCTAGACTAAGCTCATTGCTAGATTCATAGCTTAGATCCGAAGGAGTTCACATTTAGTGAATTGTTCTTGTTGTAAGAACTCCTTCTCAGTTGGAGAATATTCCCTCCCTTCTAAACTTAGGTTTGGATTGTAAAGTCGCTAAGGACTATAACTTAGAGGGAACCGTCCAAACAGTCGCGATATCCCTGCCGAGGCTTGCTCGAATAATCAACAAGTTCTCTCGCCTTGTTCGGGACCGTGGACGTAGGATCTTGCGTATCCGAACCACGTTAAATCGCTTGTGTTCTTTTACTGTTTTATTGCATAGCATTCAACTGACTTGAAAATCATAAGCTTGCATAAAACGTATTTTATAAAGTGCACAGCCAAAAGATTTAACTTGCTAAAATGCGTTTTCAAAAGAGACGACTCCGGGCCTAACACTTATCCGCACTACAGTCTCCGACTGAGTTTCGTAATACTGACATCAGTCAGTAGAAGAGCTCAGAAGCTGACTCACTTTGACCCCAGTGATCGAAGGCTTACTTGGCACTCGTTCATCGATTGCAAACATCAGCTTCAGCTGACCTTCACTGAGAAAAAGAAACAGAGCTCAGGTGTATTCACCCCCCCCCCTCTACACCTGACTTTTCGTCTCCGGACCAACAATTGGTATCAGAGCACACGGTGTTCAACTGATCGCCGGTTCTGAAATACTGGTCCTCTCGAACTGATCCTGAAAACCGTTTTCCTTTGCATAAGCATCTTTTCGGCATCCTTATACTCTTACTCTTACAATGTCCGATATGTCGGGTATTAGGATGGTACCGATGTTCTCAATAGAGAACTACACGGTATGGCGCGTACGTATGGAGGCACACCTAACGTCACTCCACGACGAGCATGTCGAGATGTCCTAGAGTCGGGACCGATCATTCCCATGATCGACGGCGTAGTATTTGCTTCTTGGAGGAGGCGTGGGAGCACAAACCGGTGCTAAGGTTCCCAAAGACAAATCTCGCCTTCACGCCCGAAGAAAAGAAGTTGCACAACCTTGACCGAGTTGCACGTAATGCCATACTGACTACGCTCAGTGACTCACATCTCGGAAGGGTACAAGATTGCAAAACGGCGAAGGAGCTATGGGACGCCTTGGCTGTTCTGAGCCATGGAACCCCTCAGATCAAAGAAAACAAGCTCGAGCTAGAGCTTCGGAAGTTCGACGCCTTTGCAATGGAGCTCTATCGAAACCATTGACGAGCCGAGTGTCGATTCACCAATCAAGTCAATGTCATCAATGGGTGGGGAGGTCGTTCACCAACAAGGAGATGAACACCAAGATCTTGAGAGCGTTGCCCCGACGAAGTGGCTTCCATTTGCTACTTATTTACGTCGCTCTGATCTAAATGCTCTAACTCCTGATGTTATATTTTCAGAATTAAAATCGGAGGAATTCGAGCATAGCCTACCCCAAAAGTGCTTAAGCGCTCCAGCTGACACACGGTTCGACCACGCCTTCAAGGCAACGATCGGCTATACCGGAGCCAAGCCTATTTCCTCAAGCAAAGCCGTGGCCACATCGGTAGCAAAGTCTTCCGAGACTTCGGGCCTACCAACCGGCTAGCACCGATGGCTCTCAAATATCGAGGGAAAAGGAGAGAGTCGAAAGCCGAGGAAATACAACCGAGATTCTTCCTCAGGTAAGAAAGACTATCATAAGAAAGAAGAATCTAATCCTTCTACTGAATGCAGGAAATCGGAGTCTGCTGCCAGTCCATCTAAAGACTCAGCTGGTAAGAGCAGCAGAACATCTACTTGCTACAACTGCAAGAAGGAGGGACACTATCAGTACGATTGTCCCGAACTCTCAGCGCTCAAAGAGCGAACGGCGAGCCAGGAGAAAGAAATTCGCCGAGAGACGGCAGGCCTATATAGCCGGAGAGATATCCGACAACTCAATTGAGGAGGATACATTCATGTATTCTTCTGAAGACGAAGCCGCGTTCGTCGCAGTTGAGGTCACAAAGACAGTTCCTGATGAGTCAGCCGAATACTGTCTGATGGCCGGAGAAGAGGCTGAGGTAAATTTCAAACGCATTATTACCTCTTCTTCACATAGCACACAAGACACGTGCTCGGTCACAGATGATCCTCTAGATGTGGTACAAGCCTACGACGATCTGCTAGAGGAACAGATTCAGCTGAGCAGAGAGTTCAGCAAAACCATCCAGGAACTTGAACAGGTAAAGGCTGAGAATCAGAGACTTTCTTCTGATTGTCAGGTCTCTACTGAGTCAGTGGATCTAGTTGCGAGACTCAAGGAAGAGATTGAATCTCTTATGACTAAGTCTCAGCTTCAAGAGACTCAAGATCTCGGCTCGACCAAGGACAATTCTGAGAAAGAGACTGAAATAGCCAAGCTCAGTCGAAGCTTCACAGACGTGCAGAATGACTATGACTCACTCGGAAGGAGTGACGAGGTGCGGGAGAGGTTTGATGACCGAACAATACACGGGAGCGAAGGAGAAGCTTGAAAGCATGCTTAGAGCACAACGGCCAATTTCTGTGAAAGAAGGCCTTGGCTATACCCACGAAGCTTCTACCTCCAAAAGCTCAGCAACCCTGGCTGATAGGTTCGTCGGAGGAAAGGTGCAAGCTGCGACACCACACCTCGGGCGAAAAACAAACAGAAAATGATTACACCTCGGCCGAGTAGCAACAAGCGGTGACCAAAGGTTCCGGCCCCGGGACACCGCGATCAAATTCGGGGGGGAACCAAGAAGGTCGGATGGGCGAACAAAGACATGGAGCCATTGTATGAGCACCCGGCTCGGTGCGGCTCGTACTACTATGAGCCCGGGGGTCGGGAGAAGCGCTAAGACTCGAGAAGAAGAAAGCGCTCGAACCCAAAATTATCAGCGAGAAAAGTCGGTATCTCCAAGTCCTCGTGGAGAAGAAGGCCGATAAGGTTCGAAGAAGAAGTCTAGAACTTCTAAGGTCCCGAGACAGATCCGGGTTCCGAAATAACCCACTAACCTCTGTAAGGACCCAATCGAACCAAAGGGTACCTAAAAATGCCTGCTTTTGCGGGTGCATAAGGACCCGTGGATAGTGGACGGCGGTCGCTCGAGACACATGACTTACCGGAAGAGCTCGTTGACCAACTACGTATAAGAGGATGGTCCCGAGTGAATTCGGTGACAACTCCAAAGGCTACACAAGGGGATACGGAACGCCGAACATTGGGGCTCGCCACGGTTCCAAGAGTAACATATGTTGAAGGACTTCAACATAATCTCCTTCGATCGATCAATTCCGTGATAATCTTAACGAGTAATCTTTGACGCCGGTTTTACGTGATATTGTTGACAAATCTACGGGGAAAACAAGTGTTGTCGGGATCGTGGAAGAAGAACATCTATGTTGCAAATTGGAAAACCGCGAGAACCCGAGGCTTGCTTGCTCGCACGGACCAAATCGGGTGACAAGTCGGGTTGGCTATGGCACAAGAGACTCGGCCACCTGAACTTCAAGACCATGAACAAGCTAGTCAAGAACTCTAAAGTCGAGGGACTGCCCAACGAATCGTTTATCAAAGACGAAATTGTGAAGCGTGCACGAAGGGAAAGCAAACAAAGAGGAGCAATCCACCTATTCCGTCACCTTCCACCGATGGAATCCTTCACCGCTTCACATGGACTTATTCGGGCCGGTCTCTCCGGTGACTATAAGAGGCAAGAAGTATGCCCTCGTCGTCATAGACGACTACTCGAGATATACTTGGGTCATCTTCATCGCCAACAAATCGATGTTCGGACCGAGTTACCTAATCTACTTGAAGAAACTTAGTGTGGAAAAGAACATCAAGATTAAGAAGATACGCTCGACAGAGGAACGAGTTTCTAAACTCGGTAGTTAAGACATACTTTGCGATAAAGAGGGAATTCAAGCACGAGACATCAGTGCGCGCACCCCTCGGCCAGAACGGACTTGCTGAACGTAAGAACGGAACACTCAAAGAAGCGAGCAAGAACGCTCCTCGCAGGATTCTCGGACTACCCTCAAAGTTTTGGGCCGATGCTACTGACACCGCCCTGTTACACTCGAATCGCTCACTGCGACGACGGCAACAACATGAAGACGCCTTACGAACTGTGGAAAGGGAGAATTCCTTCTATTTCTCATTTTCATGTTTTCGGTTGTCCTTGCTTTATCCACAACAATGGGAAAGATCGGTTGAAGGTCTTTGATAGCAAATCCGATCAAGGAGTATTCTTAGGATACTCCCGAGTCGATAAAGCCTTCGAGTTTTTAACTATCGAACTCTTTGCGTGGAGGAAAGCCCTCATGTTGTTTTTGATGAATTTGTTACTGAGAACAGGGAAAGATACAAAGTCAAACACTAAGGATGTCGGCAAGCAAGCTACGGGATCTCGGACTAAATGACAAAGTCGAAAAGATCCAAGCATTGTTGGGATGATGAGTCGAAAGATGAAGAAATTCGGACTCGGCCCAACAAGCAATGTAGCCGACCTAGTTGATTCTATCGAACGAATCAACAACAGGTAACTTCGGTCGATGAGGAAGCCCCTGTGGTAACCGAGACCTCTGCCGAGAATATAAACTCGGGGGGAACGATTAATGTTCCCGAGCTAAATGCCCCCGAACACCGGAAACTCGGTAGATCCTAACCTTCTTACTGAATTACTACGGTCACGAAACGCATACTACCGAAATGCCTAATACACCTACGGATCGTGCGAAGTAGTATCGAAGAAGAAGCCCGACTCGGGCGTTCGTGGCTCGATGCTCATTCTTCGATCTTATCATTGGAGATCCATCAGCAACTATAAGGACGAGATCAAGATTAAGTCAAGGAGAAAGCTCACTTTACTCTTGTTTTCTCGTCTACGTAAGAACCTCGGTCGATAGAGGACGCACTTAAAGATGCTTGGCCCGGGTCATTGCTATGCAAGAAGAGTCGAACCGGTTCGTCGAAATGAAGTTTGGGAGCTTGTCGACGGAACTAGACATTAGCACGTGATTGGAACTAAGTGGGTCTTCAAGAACAAGCGAGATGAAAACAACGTCATTGTCGAAATAAAACTCGACTAGTTGCTAAAGGATACGATCGGGCGAGAGGGAATTGACTTTGATGAAACATTTGCTCCGGTCGCCGGATTGGAAGCCATTCGTCTTTTCCTAGCTTATGCAACACATCGTGGGATTTAAGGTATATCGAGATGGATGTGAAGTCGGCTTTTACGAACGGCGTGCTGAAGGAAGAAGTCTACGTGGAACAACCGCCCGGCTTTCGCGGGGGACATCAGTGTACGAGACTTAGGAAAGCTCAGTATGGGTTAAAACAAGCACCCGGGGCTTGGTATGATACCCTATCGGACTTTCTACTTCGAAAGGTTTTCAAAAGGGGACGGTAGATCGCACCCTATTCAAGCATAAAGTCGAAGATGACATTCTACCGGTGCAAATCTACGTGGACGACATCATTTTCGGCTGCGAAACGAAGTCATATGTCGCCAGTTCGAGAAGATGATGAAGGAGAAATTCGAGATGTCCATGATGGGAGAGATGAATTATTTCCTTGGATTTCAAGTAAAACAATCAGCTGAAGGAATCTTCATCAATCAAGCCAAATACACTCGAGATCTTCTCAAAAGATTCGGTTGTGATTCCAGCAAGCCAGTCAAGATCCCCATGAACACGAACTTTAAAATCGATCTAGACAAAGAGGGAGCTTCATTAACTCTACCGATTATAGAGCTATTATTGGTTCTTTACTTTATTTAACAACTAGCCGACTCGACATAACTTATGCTTGTAGGTGTATGCGCAAGATTTCGGGCGAATCCCAAGCGAAGTCATCTAGACTCAGCGAAGAAGATTCTGCGATATCTAAGAGGAACACCTGGTGATGGGTTATGGTATCCTGTTGATGATAATCTAATACTGACAGGTTATTCTGATGCTGATTATGTAGGATGCAGGATAGATCGAAAATCAACTTCCGGAACATGTCGGTTCCTAGGCGGCAAGGCGATATCGTGGTTTTCAAAGAAACGGCACTCGGTAGCTACGTCCACTACCGAAGCCGAGTACATGGGCTGCGAGGAAGTTCTTGTGCCCGGATCCTTTGGCTTCGACAACAATTGAGAGATTATGGTATAACTCGGGATGAAGTGCCCATCTACCGTGACTCCACCAAAGGTCAATAGCTATAACTCGAACCCAGTTCTACATACCGTATGCAAGCACGTGGATATCCGACACCACTTCATCGAGACCATGTCGAAAAGAAGGACATCGGGATGGAGAAAATCCATACCGACAAGCAAAGGGCGATATATGCGACCAAACCACTAGCCGAGAACAGGTTCGAGAGAACTATCGGTTGAGCTAGGTCTGCTAGATCCTACTGAGACAAGTCAGTAGAAGCCGACTACTGATAATGATATACTTAGCAATAATTGGTATCAGTATGGAATCAGCATGCAGGTCAGAAAACTCCTTACAGTGACTCAGTTGGGAGAGACACACTGTACACAGCAAGGGGGAACATGGTCGTCAGCACAACCATCCTCCCGATAATTAATGATAACCACGTGATAAGTTCAGCTGAAGAGGTTTGCGTAGTATCATTACTTAAATTGTTCAGAAGCATGCCGCATTTAATGCATCAGTCGCTTACATTCAGTTGTTAAGGAGCATTTATTCCTTGCCATTTATTATGTTTAAGGTTTGAGGAAAGGTCGGCGGGACCCCTCGCTCGCGTAATTAATGCTCTCCGTCGCGCATTTAATGCATGTCTTCTCCATTACCTTTATTACGTATATCTATAATATTGGCGGCTATTGTAATCATTCCTTTTATAACATTTAATCTTAGCCGCCCCTTGATTTTGAAAGATTAAATTTGAACCGTGCGATTCAAATTAAAGATCAAGCTTAATATACAAAATCTTTCATCTTCTATCAACTCCTCACTTTTCGCCATTTTTCATATTCTCAAGAGCTTATCTCGCAAATGCTTTTTCTTATCCAAATCTCTTAAACAACTTTGCTTTCGCATCTCTTAAAGCTCTTATACACGGTAATGTATCAGATATCTGCTAGCAACTACTAACTTACTCTATTTTCAAGTGCTAATATGTTGTTTTGTAGATTTCAATGGCGAACGTTCAAACACCAGACAACATTGAGGAGATTGTGGCTTCCAGGATTTTGTTTGAGCCTACTTTGGCCTTCCGCCAAGTGGAGATCTCTTTCCTTGAACCCGTGTTTGACGCTTTGGAGAGTTCAGGGTTGGAGACGCTGGTTTCGAAGCACCCCCGTGCTTATCTCCCTCGACAGGTCGCTGATGTTTATTTCAACTGGAAATCTCTAGCGTCGGGAGGAGAGGAATCGTCCTTCTCTTATCAGAAGGAAGTCGACCAAGATGAGTGGGAGTCGGCTGTTCATACCTTCAGTAGTCAAGATGCTCTAGGTCTTTCATTCGATCTTCCCAACTCCGGCATTTCTCCGATTGGATACAAGGAGAAGGAGATCAACGCATATGTGCAGAAATTCTGTGGACGCAAGGATGTGGCGTTCAAAACAGCTCTCCCGAGGAATCTGTTGCTACCTCGATGCGAGGTCTAGCTTACGTGGTATCGCACATTCGACAAGTTCAATTGGATCGTATGATCAACTGTCCAAACCAAGGATTCAGTGATGATGGCAATAGACGATGGGATTGAAGTGAACCGGGCCGAGTATTATACTACTCACCGAAGGCACGTGCTCGAAAGTTCACCACATTACCCACCGGCGAGAGGAGGATAGCCAATGTGGGTAAACTTCTATTCGGAACAAAGATGTACGTTACGATAGAAAGCATGGTTCGGAGGAACTCGGCTTTTGAGGACTCCAAGTACTTTGACAAGAAATCTATCAAATTCTCGACGAAGGCCGGAGCCGAGAAATCCATAGGCAAGGGGCCGCCCGAGCCTAAGAGAGCGGCGTCGGCTCCGCCCCCATCGCATACAAGTGCCAAAGAAGAGGAGATTGGCCAAGACTCGACTCGCCGAGGTCATCGTTGCTCGGCCCGCCGGCCATACTAGCGTCAACTCCTCGCTTCACCTCCTCCCGAGCGGATCCGGGATTCGAATCTTTGGAATAGAAGGAGCTACTACGAAGGATAAGGTTCGAGATAATCAGCTCCGAGGAAACCCGGTCGGACGACGAGAATACCGACCGAGGAGCCATCTGCCGAGTGGAACACCACCGATTCCACTCGTGCCCGTGCTACGGCTGAAATTCACGAGCCGATACCCGAAATCGCCCGGGCACGCGGACTTGATAGAGATTGCCATCGTGGGCACGCGCTCATATGCTACTGAGATTCTGCGCACTGGGACATTCTCATAGACTTTTCAAAGAATCGGTCGGGGACCGAGTTGTTGGCCGAGGAGCAAGAGCCGTAGAATGCCATAGGCTTTGGCGAGCCCGCCGATCCGGGGTTGTTTTGAAGATTTACGAGCTGCTATGCTCTACTTGCTAAGCCGAGAGGGAATCAACTCCGAGCAACACTCCCCCGCCCCCTTCTCCTCCTGGCGATAAGGGAGATGATGATGATAAGGAGAAGGACGAGGCACCCAAGGATGCGAAAATGGGAGATTCGCTAAGGGACAAACTCCCCGTGAGAAGAGCTCATCACTACCACCGCTACATCCGGTGAGGCTCCTAATGCCCCTAAGTACTCAAGGGAGCAACTTCTCACGTTCTCCGAAAAGAGGCTCGGAACAAGCTCCTATCGATACAACCAATAGGTTCCGTGTCCTCAAAGGCGATCAACAAGGCGATCGGACGCCAAGGAGAGAAAAATCTCCTTCTCGCCAAAGATGTACACATTAAATGGGAGAAGTATACAAAGGCGCGAGGCCGAACGCCCGAACAAACTTTCGCCGACGTCTTCAAACCACAAGAGGCTCCTTCTCGGCTGATCGAAGAAGATGATCGAGCGAGGCTCTAGCCGCCCGTGAAGATTGATCCGCAAGCTCGAGTCGGCGGCTTCTTGAAGCTCAGCGCCTATCTTTCTCACAAGAGCTGACTCTGGCCCTCGAAAGCATTCAAGCTCAGATGGATGAGCGTAATAAGCTGGCTACCACCTCTCTCCAAACAGCCATTAAACAACAAGTCGAGGCTCTCAAGACGATTCGTAAAGAGATGAGCGAATCCCTTGATGCGGCTACGCTCAACCTTCGCAAAGAATCGGCCGCTCGCCCATCGAAATTCGGGAAAGAACAAGAACTGGATCGGAATGGCTACACCAAGTGTGGTGTCCGACTTCGATACGATCGTTGATGAAGTCAAAGTTTACGTTGCCAAAGTGGCTGAAGAAGTGAAAGAACTCCGTACCTCCCTTGGACTTATTGCTGATGCCAAAAAGGGGGAAGGTAGTAAGGGGGAAGGTAGTAAGGGAGAAGGAAGTGAGAGAGTGGATGTTAGAAGGATTGAAGGAGTGATGGGGACGGTGATGTACCGCTTCTTAGCGTAAGGGTACAGGAGGAAGGACTCTCCACGGTGAAGGACCCTCACGGACTCAAAGGGAAAAGGCACGGGAGGAAGGACCCTCTACTCAAACCGAAGAAGTCTCGGCCGCTCGAGGCAAAAGACAATACGACGAGGTACTTCTCCTTGAATTTCCATTACAAGCCACCCCCATCTCCTCTTCTCGCCGCACATATAGAAGAGATCGCTCGGTTCTTAAACGAGCCGGCGAAGAAGAAGAGTCACAACAGCCGCCGCAGAGGCCGGGGAAGGAGGCGCTCTGACTGAATCTCCTCCTTCCTCCCCGGTCCGAAAATTTAAATCAAAAGCGGAGCAGGAGGCTTTCGACCTCGAGTCGCCCAACAGTGCAGGACAAACTTGATCATGAGCGAAAATTAGAAGAAGCGAATGAGGCGGCCCAAAAAGCCTAAGGGCAAGGGCGTAAGAGGCGAGAGGTAAGAAGAAGGTAATCGGGACGGTTGAAGAGCGAAAGAAGAAAGCTCAAGAAGAATACGCAAGGCTTCTTCAACTAATATCCCAACAATCGATACCCCGGCATCTGCGCGCAGTCAACCCTCTATGACTCATACGCTGCGCGGATAGCGTAAGATCAAGCAACGTGGGAGGCGGTGCTCGCCGGACTATCTAGCGAGACATGGAGACAAGAGAGCAGCCGCGCTCCGAGAAAAGAAAAGGATGGGCGATCCGGAGAAAGTGCGAAGATTATCCTTTAAACCAAAGCGTGATCCGAGAAGGCGGATCCCGAGAGGATCTAAGTTCATCGGGGGCCCCCACATCAAGCAACAACCGATTCAAGCATGTGGATAAGTGGGTGCCGGCTGATATGAATGAACATTGGGAGAGATTGAAAGAAGTTTTTATCAAAGGCTACTACGTATGGCGCATTTACCCACTCGACTGCTCGTCCGATCAGCTCTTTGAGGAGTTGGTTACGAGATTTGATGTTGAATTCGGTGAACGGCTGAAGCAAGTCATGGAATCACGAATATAACCTTCCGTGCCCCAGACTTTCCGACGTATTCCACCACCGAGACTTGCTAGTGGACTGCCGAGCACTAAGGACATAGAAAGAGAAGTGGAGGAAGCCGCCTACGCCCGAGCCTTGCTCCACCGAAAGGCCGGATGATAACTTGGAGATCCAGGAGATTCGAGCTAGAGTGTATAAATACTATTACCCGGATCCTCCCGCCGAGAAATCCGCCGACTTCAAGAAGAAGACGCAGAGTTCAAGAAGCAAGCGAGTGATTTTCTCTTTCTCATCTTTTGTAATAGCATTAGGAACTCTGTAATTCTTGATATATATATCGGTTCCTCGCTTGCTAGACAATTACTCATTGTCTTTCAAGCATTTTACTTTGTGTTTACACAACCGATCACTAAGTGATCCGACACACACTCACATCGGTTTCTCGATCTTGCCATTCTCTCGCCCGCCGAAGTTCGTTTATGATTATCGGTTTTTCCTCGAGGCGTTTGAAGGGGGAAATTGTTGTCGATAGGGACAATATCTTTGATAGATGTTAGAGTATAGAGGTTTTGGCATCATCAATTAGGGGGAAATTGTTGGATATGAGTCAGTAGATTGATACTCAGCTGTTCTAGGGTTAAAAGAAATTGGGGGAAATCATAGTAGTACTATGGAATTGAAGATCCCAAAACCGAGCTGATATCAGTAGATTAGTGTGTCGATAGGATTAGCTGATGTATAGGTTAGACTTGATGTAATGCTTATTATTTTGTCTAAGTCCTGTACGGGGTAGTTGTTGAACTGATCTTCTGCTGAAGATACTTTTCAGAACCCCACGTCATCAGTGTAATCGCTTGCATTCTTCGTCAGCAGCTGATATCAAACTCAGTTAAAGATCCCGCATCAGCTGACTGGACCTCACTAGAAGCATTCTCTACAAGCTGATCAGTAGAAGAACCAGTGCAAGCAGTATACCTTCGCACTCGACCAACTGACTATCAGAAGCTCACTTTATCAGTCAGACGACTCAGCCGAAGAAGACAAACTTTCCGATCATCAGATCCGATGTCAAAGCGACCCAAAGACTTAAAGTCCCTTCAAATGTTCAGCAGAAGACATACGAGGTAGTTTGAACGGTCAACTCTGACACTCACCAACTATAAACCTCGACCAATGAGAAGCCGACAACGCTTACCTACTCTACACAGTAAAGCTGCTCTCATGAACAGTGCATTAACTGCCCTGCTGCAACAAAGTTGAATAGTGGCCGTTTTCTTTGGACGCTTGTGACACGTGGCATCGTCGTCTCCAACGGACATATGCCACAACTCACAGCTATAAATAGAGAAGGATTTGAAGATTTCACACAAGGAATATACGCGAAATCAAGGGAAATCATTCAAGCTCATAACGCTCTAGAACCTTCAAGCTTATCCAGAGACGAACTAGTTTTCATAGAACACTTCTTGTAGTTCATCTCTCTAGAGCTCTTTGATCCCTTTCTTCTCTAGACTAAGCTCATTGCTAGATTCATAGCTTAGATCCGAAGGAGTTCACATTTAGTGAATTGTTCTTGTTGTAAGAACTCCTTCTCAGTTGGAGAATATTCCCTCCCTTCTAAACTTAGGTTTGGATTGTAAAGTCGCTAAGGACTATAACTTAGAGGGAACCGTCCCGGTCACAGTATCCCCGCCGAGGCTTGCTCGAATAATCAACAAGTTCTCCTGCCTTGTTTAGGACCGTGGACGTAGGATCTTGCGTATCCGAACCACGTTAAATCGCTTGTGTTCTTTTACTGTTTTATTGCATAGCATTCAACTGACTTGAAAATCATAAGCTTGCATAAAACGTATTTTATAAAGTGCACAGCCAAAAGATTTAACTTGCTAAAACGCGTTTTCAAAAGAGACGACTCCGGGCCTAACACTTATCCGCACTACGGTCTCCGACCGGAGTTTCGTAATACCGACATCGGTCGGTAGAAGAGCTCGAAGGCCGACTCACTTTGACCCTAGTGATCGAAGGCTTACTTGGCACTGTTCATCAATTGCAAACATCAGCTTCAGCTGACCTTCACTGAGAAAAAGAAACAGTGCTCAGGTGTATTCACCCCCCCTCTACACCTGACTTTTCGTCTCCGGACCAACAATTTTCCACTATTTAAAGATATTTAAATAGTGTTATTAAATACCCATAATAAGTTATTTTAATTCATATAATTTTCTGAAATTAAATCCACTGAGAAATTATCATTTTGTTAAATAACAACTAATCTACTACTATAGAATATTAGGTTTATATATAATTATAAATATATTATTTTAATGATTTTATTTGTGATATGGTTTACTAAAGATAATTATATGTTCATTTTATTAACATATTATTTTATATATAATGAACATATGTTTAACCTATATATTAATATATATATATATATATATATATATACATATATATATATTACTATGATAGCTACTATAAAAATATGTTAATAAAAGATCATATTTATAGTTATAAATAAATAAATAAATATATATATATATATATATATATATATATATATATATATATACATTAACTACCATACGCTTGCAGATATCATAGGAGCGGTTGCACAGGTTGGCAATGTGGAGATCCGTCCTACACCTAATGGACAAGAGAATAGGCTAATCAATATCAAACTTGAAGATACAAAGTATCAATTTTAATTTTAATATTATTACTTTTTAGATTTTGTTAAAAAAAATCTATCAATATATTTCTAATTAGTAATGTTGCAATTCATATGTAGGGAGACATCTTTAACTTATACTCTCTGGGAAGATTATGTTGATAAGTTTTTCAGCTTAATGAAAAACCAAACTTTGAATCCCAACATTTTGATTGTCCAATTTTGTAAACCAACCATTTTTAAAGGTTTGTTCAACAAAAATATTTAGGAATTTACACATACTATACAATGATTCATTTAATTGTTTATTGCTATTTATTTTTTAATATTTAAGTGACAGAAAAGTTACCAATGTCTTCTATGCTACGAACTTGCTATTGAATGATGAGTTAGATGAAGTTGTTCATTTCATAAATAGGTAAATTGTCTCCAAAAAGAATATATACTAAATCGATTTCTATAGAATATCATTCAAAATGGATTTTGTCTTTTTCAAAAATTTAGACTGAGTTTTCTATTTATAGGTTTGTCATAAAGAGTTTATGGATTCTTATCTTTTTTGGTGCAATTAGGTTTTCAAGAACTATTTTATAAGGTAGATCTATATTTGAACTGTCCATAGCTATATCTATATATCTATATATATATATATATATATATATATATATATATATATATATATATAACTGAGAAAATATTATAACTTCGTTATTAAGTAATATTTTATATCATTGCATATATTTTTTTAAAGATATTTGCAATTTGTGTATTTTTACATCTAAAACATGTGTTGAACTTCTTGGTTAAGATATTGTCTTTCTTTGTACATCATGGTAGTCACCATTTTGTCTTTGAATGAGTTTATTAAATTTTCTATACATATAGCAGTTTAATTAGTTTTTCAGTAAGCATGTCTATTTAATTCTTTATTATTTGTTCTAATTTATAAAAAAAATGCTGTAAATGACTTGATTCGTGGTAACTCTTATTTTACATTTAAAAAATGTTTTATTAAAGATGATCAAATAAAATATTATCAAAAACAAATAAACTGAATCTAAGAACCACATGTAAAACTTCTTAAACCTTAAAATTAAGATAGATGAAGGTTATCAAAGTCAATACACTTAGGAGGCGTTTGGAATAACTTTTGTTTCACAGCTTATAGCTTAAATTTGTAGTTTTGGTGTTTGGAAACTCAGCTTTAAACTGCAACTTCTCTATTTTGTACCAATTTTAAGGGCTTTTTGATAAGTTGTTAATTGACAACTTCAGTAGCTTCTGCTTACAACTTATGACATATTAATTTTTTATACTTACGAGATTGTGCAATTTATTTTTTTTATTTTTTATTATTGTTTTGTTTATAAAGGAGAATATTTGAAAGTTTGTGAAATTTTTTGTAGTTGGAAGAATTTTTAATTTGACAATTAGTAATTTTATTTTTTACGGTCGCATTTTTCCCGTGCGTAGCACGGGTACTACCCTAGTTATTATCTTTATAAACCCCCAATTGCAATTGATTGCAAATGGGCACTGTGCAATTGTCCAACATAATTTTGTTGTTTTTCAAACATTGAGGGGTAAATTTGGAATTCACATTCAAAATTGGCGCTGCCACTTTGTAAGCTTGAATCAATTTTATGAATTCATTATTTACCAAATTCAGTTGGAGTATAATTTTGCAATGAATTGAATTTTTAGTTCCCGAATTATGATTGCTTGACTAATTTGATCATTTAATTTTCTCTTTTTATAGTTATTTAGTCTTTAACTATAGAATTTTGGCCAATTTGAGCATTCCATTAAATTTACCGTTAGTTAATATTTTTTTTTCAAATGAAAAGAGCAATTTTGATATAATTTAACTCATGACTAAAACATCCAACAACTCAAACATTCATGACCAATTTGTCACTTTTTTTTACATCAAAAATCTTAAATATAAAAAATCAAAGGATATTTTAGTCATTTTATTTTTTTAATTATCAAATAGACCAATTTTAAATAGGTAGATGATCAATTCTACTAATTAAAATATATTTGCCAGTTTTGTCAATTTTATTTACTTCAAAAATCTTAATTTATAAAAAATCAAAAGATATTTTAGTCCTTTTTATTTTTTAATGATCAAATATGTCAATTTTAAATAGTTAAAGGATCAATTATGCTAATTAAAGTATATTTGGAGATCATAATCGTCAAATTTAAAAGCAGAACAAGGATAACACAAGAGAAAAAAGTAGCAAAGCTAAATTGACAGAGCTATAATTTATGGACCAAATTGACTAAGCGATAATAATTTTAGACTAAAATAATTCAATTTGCATTTTGCAATTTACCTGAAGATGAAGTGCCAATTTCACTCCTACCAAGTTTATCCGAACATGTACATTCTCCGAGTAAGAAAAGAATGATATTTCCAATTAAGATATTTAGAATTTCAATAACTAAATCAATCTTAGTAAGTATAAAAGTTAAAAGACTATTAATAATAAGTTCTATTAAATAAATTGTAAATCTAGGGCCTCCGCATTTCTGATAAACCCCCGTCTCACCTACAATCTCCCCATCTGCTTATACTAATTCAAAATTTAGGATTTACAAATAGGTTTAATTTTGGTACTTCCCATCGGCTTATACAGGTTTAAAATTTAAGTTTTTAAATTCAATCCGAGTATTTTATTATATACAGTAGATATATATATAATAATGTCATTACTAATGAAAAGATTATATATGCAGTTATGCTCCCTGTCATAGTATGTTTTTCTCTAGAGCTAGATGATAATACATTTTTTAAGTGCAGATGTTTTTGATATATGTCATGCCATGTAATACAATGCATGATTTACCAGTTCCTCTACACTTGATAATATTATGACTATCAACTTTATGATAATTGGAATTCTTTATACATTTTGGCACTCTAAGGAGTTCAATTTTATGATTTTTTTTTCTTACTCTGACATCTTTCATTCCCTTATATGTACGAGTATTTTTTTTATGACGAAGGTAACCTGCATATGCTATCAATATGCGCACTGGGTAAATCTCGCTTATGTGATCTACCCTGTAAACAATTCCCTTAATACTGTAGGGTTTGTATACTGAAATCAGTCTACGTATTTGCTTGTATACAATGTTTCCTGTTACCACTATTATTATTCTCCTATCTGATTATTATAATTGCACAATTTAGTCATTTATCTCACGTGAGTTAGATCATATAGTGTGTTGTAGATCACAGAAAACTGTAGTGATTGGTTGAACTAGTGAGATACATTTTATGTATTTGTTGGGAGATGATTCAGTAGCTCCACAAATTGTTGGGAGATAACTCAGTAGCCTAGTGCTCAGTAGATTTAAAGATCCCAAAACCCTACTTTGACTGATGAACCTTTCTGTTGTATTTGTTGTTCTGTCTCTAAGAGTTTCAGACTCAGTAGACACTCTTCATTTTGGTTCAGGCACTTAGTTCTGTCCGCTGGTTCTTCAGCAGACTATCAGCCTCAGTACCAGAAAAAGAAGACTCGAATATCTTGGACTCGGCGGGAGCGAGATATGCGAAAGGAGTCTGTAGAACTGAACTCAGCAGGAGTAGTTCACTGTACTCAGAGTTGATCTTCAGTAGAGTTGACTCAGCAGGAGTATGCTACTGAATATAGATCAGACTCAGCAACGGCTAGACAGTCTTCTGACTGTCAGGATATATTAAGTCAAATCAGCAGTCATACGAGGTATAGAGAAGTCAACTTCAGATCCACCTTGAAGTCTGGTCGGTCTCACCTACTTTCTTCAGCCTCGACCAATGACGAGTGACCAGCTGTCTACTTTTCTGATTAAAGCTGCAAGTCAATAACTTTCCAGAAATGGAGGGAAAGGACTCTGCCACCATACTCTGAAAGAGCCGTTAGCTACCCAAAAGAGAGAGAGACATGGATCGTCGTCTCCAATGGATCTATCCATGTCTCTGCTCTATAAATAGAGGGAAGATTTCAAATTGAAGCTCACCTAGAACAACGAAGAACACAAGAGCATTCACGAGCAAACTCAGAAACAACTTAAGCTTTCCGCAAGAACTTCATAGAGTAATCTCCAGCGAAAGGCGACATACTTGCTCATAGGTAACCAAGCTGAACCAGATCATAAAGCCTCTAGTATCCAAGCGACTGAATACGAACCCAAGTCTATACTTAACCGTTTGTCGCTCTAGAAGCCACTTTCTCGTTCCCTATCCCTCTAACCTAAGCTTAATAGATCTTATCCATAGCTTAGAACGAAGGAGTTCATCTTTGAACTGATCCTTATTGTAAATGACTCCTTCATAGTTGGAGAGTTTGTCAAACACTTTAGTTTGATATCTTGTAAACTGAGACTTGCTCAGTATAAATCTCAAGACCAGTGTTTGTCCAGTGCACAAACCGACTAAACCTAACTCAGTATAATAAAATAGCCTCCTGATCTTTTCGGGACAGTGGACGTAGGATTGTTGGATCCGAACCACTTTTTGCTTGTGTTCTGTATTTTTACTGTTGCATTGATTACTGTTCATACTGAAAATATATTTCTAAAATCATTCAACTGAGTTTTAGAAAAGGTTAATCGATCGCACTAATATACTGAAACTATTTTCTTAAAAACGATTTCTAACTCAACTAAATTTGGGCCTACACATTTCCGCACTTACTAAACTTTAGCTGAATGGTAATGAATTCTGACCTTAGTCAGCTAGCAGGCCTCAGTGAAGTCAGTCACTCTGCCACGCGATTCAGAACAACTTATTTGGTCTACTGAACTTGTTCAGTACGACATTCTCCTGAAAATGACTGTTCGCGTTTTAAGTTGAGAAATTGTTTTCAGGTGTATTCACCCCCCCCTCTACACTTGAACGTTTAATCTCGGGACCAACAATTGGTATCAGAGCAGGAGTTCTCTAAGACTCGTATTATTCTGAAACTGGCTACTTGAACGGATCCATAAAATGTTTTCACTGCATATCATTCTTCATTCATATCACTATTTTCAATGTCTGATATGTCAGGAATCAGGATGGTACCCATGTTCTCAGTAGAGAACTACGGGGTATGGCGAGTCAAAATGGAGGCACATCTGACTTCCCTCCACGATAGCATGACAGAGGTACTGGAGGATGAACCTATAGTTCCCATGATTGATAGTGTCGAAACTCAGGACCCAGCACAAGGAGGAGGCATGGTGACTGGGAAGAAGATCCCCAAAGATAGAAGTCTCTTCACCCCTGAGGAGAAGAAGTTTCACAACTTAGACCGGGTCGCCAGAAACGCCATACTGACCACCCTGAGTGATTCTTATCTCGGGAGAGTTCAGGACTGCAAGTCCACGAAGGAACTCTGGGATGTTCTAGCGCTATTGAGTCGGGGGACTCAGAAGATCAAAGCGAACAAACTGGCGCTGGAACTTCAGAAGCTAGAGAGATTGTCTCTCATGCCTGGTGACACTATTGAATATCTTAACGTCAGATTCACGGATCTGATGAACACCATCAACGGGCTGGGAAAGATGTTCTCCAACCGAGAAATGAATCTCAAGATTTTGAGAGCACTGCCGGACGGTCATTGGACTCCCTTTGCTACTTTACTGAGACATTCTGATTTAGATACTGTTACTCCTAACCATATCTTTTCAGAACTTAAAGCTGAGGAGTTCGAGTTCGGTCTACCTCAAAGGAAGCAGCGAGCTGAAGATATACCCAAATCGACCATGCTTTCAAAGCATCAGTCAGCACAGCGGCTCCCGCGTCTAGCAAGGCTGAACCTTCACTCAGTGACATACAAGAAGGAAACCTGGCCATGAAGTACGCGATGCTTGCCGTGAAGTATCAGAAGGAGAAGGAGAGGCGCAGAAAACTCTCAAGAGTCGCTAGAGACTCCACGGGTAAGTCTGAATATACACCTAAGCGCACTCCTGACTCGCATACTTCTGATTGCAGGAAACAGGAGGACTCAGCTCAGTCGAAAGACAGTGAGAGCAAAGAAGAGAGAGTCACTACCTACTACAACTGCAAAAAGCCAGGACATTATTAGTATGATTGTCCTGAGCTCAGTACTGCTGAGAGAGCAGCACGCAAAGCTCGAAGGGAGATGTTCATCAAGAAGCGTCAAGCATATATAGCTGGTGAACTCTCAGACGACTCAGATGAAGTCGATTCCTTCATGGATTCATCAGATGATGAAGCGGCATTCATGGCCGTAGAGCTTGAAGAAGATGCTGAAAAGTGTTTCATGGCAGGAGAAGAGGATGAGGTAAACTCTCATGCTCCATTTTACTCCTCTTCACACTGCACACACGACACTATTTCAGGTGCAGATGAGAATCTGGACGTCTCGATCGCTTACGAAGAACTATTAGATGAGCAGATTCAGATGAGTCTGCAGCTCAGTAAGACTCTTCAGGAGTTGGATACCCTGAAAGTGGAGAATCAGAGACTTTCTCAGAAAAGTCAGGTTGCTACTGAGTCAGAAGGACTTGTGTTGAGACTCAGGGAGGAGATAAACTCTCTGATGGCCAAGTCTCAGCATCAAGAAGATCAGATCTCAGTACTGACCAATGACTTGACTCAGAAAGATACTGAACTGAGTCTACTAAAGCAAGAGTTGTCAGGACTTCAGACCGAGCATGAACTGCTGAAGAAAAGCGATGATGTCTGGAGGAATCTGATGACAGAGCGGTACATGGGCGTTGAAAAGAAGCTTGAGGCCATGCTAGCCAGCAACAAGCCTAAGCACTGCAAGGAGGGACTTGGATTCAGTCATGGAACTTCCTCATCTGCCCCCGTACGTTCAGAGAACCGGCTAGCTGATAGATTTGTTCAAGGGGAGACCATCAACGCAGAGATTCTGAACCCCCTAGCCAAGAACAAACAGAAGATGAAGGCACCTCATCCCAGCTATCAGCATTCAGACAAAAAGATCAGTTCCAAATCACCCCAGTTCAGTCAAGGGGGAACTAGCAGAGTTAAATGGGCTGATCAGTATGGACCGCCGCGGTGACACACATCCGGATTCGGTATATGTCATATTATTATGATCCTATAGTCAGGAGAGGACCTAAAAGTCAGAAGAAGAAGAAGAAAGCCGTGTAGAAGGCAAAGGTAAGCAGTCCACCAATTCAGAAGATCAGGACTCCTGAACCTGTGAAGCCTCAGAAGTCAGCATCGACCAGTCCAGTGGTCAAGTATGTTGATCAAAGTGGCAAGAAACAGTCTGAGACCACCAGGGTCGTGAGACAGATATGAGTTTCCAAAACTAACATCTAAGGACCCAAAATCAAAAATAAAGGGTACCTGAATATAATTCGGTTTTGCAGGTGCACAAGGACCCTTGGTATGTGGACAGCGGATGCTCAAGACACATGACATACCAGAAGGACCTACTGAAGAACTATACTACTGAAGAAGAACCCCGAATCGAGTTTGGAGACAACGCAAAAGGCTATACCAGAGGCTATGGAACACTCAGCATTGGAACCGCTACAGTTCCAAGAGTATCATATATTGAAGGACTTCAGCACAATCTTCTCTCTGTTAGTCAATTTTGTGATAACTCGAATATAGTGATTTTTTACGCTGGTTTCTGTGATGTCATTGATAAATCTACAGGGAAAACAATGTTATCAGGTTCGCGAAAAAAGAATATCTATGTAGCTGACTGGAACTCAGCTGAACCTGAAGCATGTTTGTTGGCGAAGAACGACAACAGAACAGGGTGGCTCTGGCACAGAAGACTCAGCCATCTCAACTTCAAGACGCTCAACAAGCTAGCTAGAAACGCTCTAGCAAGAGGACTGCCGAATGAAGTATTCAGCAAAGACACTCAGTGTGAAGCATGTCTGAAGGGAAAGCAAACAAAGAATCAAAATCCACCTGTTCCATCGCCTTCCAGTGATTGAATCCTTCCGCTGCTACATATGGATTTATTCGGTCCAGTCTCTCTGGTGACGATCAGAGGTAAAAAGTATGCTTTAGTGGTCATTGATGACTACTCACGCTACACATGGGTCATATTTATTGCCAACAAGTCTGACGTTAAAACAGAGTTACCTACGCTTCTGAAAAAGATCAGTGTCGAGAAGAACACCAAAATTATAAAGATACGTTCAGACAGAGGAACTGAGTTCCTGAATTCGATGGTGGAGGAGTTCTGCAAAGCTGAAGGCATAGAGCATGAGACGTCTGCCGCGCGCACGCCTTAACAAAATGGGATTGCTGAAAGGAAGAATAGAACACTCAAAGAAGCAGCAAGAACCCTGCTCGCAGACTCAGGACTCCCAACCAAATTCTGGGCAGAAGCAACTGACACTGCATGTTACACTCAGAACAGATCTCTATTGACTAAGCCGCATAAGAAGACACCATATTAACTATGGAACGAAAGGAAGCCTTTCATATCTTATTTCTATATTTTTGGGTGCTCGTGCTTTATCCACAATAATGGGAAGGATCAGTTAAAGACTTTTGATAGCAAGTCAGACCAGAGAGTCTTCTTAGGATACTCCCGGGTCAGCAAAGCCTTCGGAGTTTTTAACTACCGAACCCTTTGCGTGGAAGAAAGCCCTCATGTTGTTTTTAATGAGTTTGCTACTAAAGACAGGAGCATGAACTCTAAATCAGAGTCTGAGGACATCAGTAAGCAACTACAGGATCTGAGCCTAAAAGATAAAGTTGAAAAGATCTAGTTGTGTTGGGATGATGATTCAGAAGAGGAAACTGAAGATAAGTCAACTGAATCTCAGCCATCAGCAGAAGTAGCTGAACAGATTGACTCTACTGAACAGAGTCAATCCTAGGTAACTTAGGTCGATGAAGAAACCCAAGTGGTAACTGAGACCTCTACTGAGGATAATAATTCAGAGGGAACAAATGAAGTTCCTGAGCAAAATGCCCCTGAACCTGGTGACTCAGTAGACCCAACTCTAGTAACTGAATTGCTTCAATCTCAGAATAGTACAACTGAAATGCCTAACTCACCTACTATCTGTGCTGAACAAATTTCAGATGAAGAGTTGAAACATCGTCGATCGTGGCTGGACGCTCACACTTCTGACCTGATTATTGGAGATCCTTCAGCAAGTGTAAAGACAAGATCCAGATTCTATCAAGGAGAAAGCGCATTATATTCCTGCTTCTTGTCTACTGAAGAACCTCAGTCAGTTGATGATGCACTCAAGGATGCTGATTGGATCATAGCCATGCAGGAGGAGCTGAATCAGTTCACAAGAAACGAAGTAGGGGAGCTTGTTGACAGACCCCGGCATCAACATGTGATTGGAACTAAATGGGTCTTCAAGAACAAGTGAGATGAAAACAACGTTATAGTAAGGAACAAAGCAAGACTCGTGGCAAAAGGCTACTGTCAAGCAGAAGGGATAGATTTTGATGAAACTTTTCCTCCAGTTGCAAGATTGGAGGCAATCAGACTATTCCTAGTCTACGCAAAACATCAGCGATTCAGAGTTTATCAAATGGATGTGAAGTCTGCGTTCCTGAACGGCGTATTGAAAGAAGAAGTCTATGTAGAACAGTCTCTCGGCTTTCAGCAGGGACATCAGGTCTACAGATTCAGTCTGTACGGGTTAAAACGAGCACCTAGGGCTTGGTACGATATCCTGTCTGAGTATCTTCTTCAGAAATATTTTCAGAAGGGCACAGTAGACCGCACATTGTTCAGCATTCGACTGGAAGACGATATTTTACTTGTGCAAATCTACGTAGATGACATAATTTTTGGATCGAAGAACGTCATCATGTATCAACAATTTGAGAAAATGATGAAGGATATTCGAGATGTCAATGATGGGAGAGTTGAATTATTTCCTCGATTTTCAAGTCAAACAATCTGAGAAGGGAACTTTCATCAATCAAGGCAAATACACTCGAGACCTCATCAAGAAGTTCGGTTGCACATCCGGCAAACCAATCAAGATCCCGATGAACACGAACATGAAAATCGATCTTGATAAAGAGGGAGTATCAGTAGACCATACTGAATTTCGTGCTATTTTTGGTTCATTATTATATCTAACAGCTACTCGACCTGACATAACTTATGCTGTAGGTGTCTGCGCTCAATTTCAGGCGAATCCTAAGCAGAGTCATATGGACTCAGCAAAGAAGATTCTCCGCTATCGCAGAGGAACACGTGACATGGGTTTATGGTATCCAGCTGATGATAATATTAAACTAACTAGTTATTCTGATGCTGACTATGCAGGATGTAGAATTGACCAAAAGTCAACTTCTGGAACATGTCAGTTCCTTGGCAGTAAGCCGATTTCATGGTTTTCAAAGAAACAACATTCAGTAGTGACGCCAACTACTGAAGCTGAATATATGGCTGCCGGAAGTTGCTGCGCCCAAATCCTTTGGCTGAGACAGATGTCATTCAGAATAAAGTGCCGATCTTCTGCAACAACTCCAGTGCGATTGCAATCACTCAGAACCCTATACGTCACACTAGATGCAAACACATGGACATCAGATACCACTTCATTCGTGATAATATCGAAAAGAAGGATATCAGAATGGAGAAGATCCATACTAACCGTCAAAGGGCAGATATTCTGACCAAGCCTCTAGCTGAAACCAGATTCAGAGAACTTTCAATAGAGCTAGGTCTACTGGACCCTACTGACTCCAGTCAGTAAGTGGATTCAGGAGAGGAACATTTAGCAAGGGGGAATGTTCACTCTCAGTACTGAAAGAATTCAGTACATAGAGACTCAACAACCATCTACACGAGGTATCAGTTGACTACGATGTTCAGCTGACAGGTTTGCGTATCACTACTCAGTAGCCAATGAAATATTCTGTACATTTATGACTCAGATTCAGCTTTGTATTCAATGCCTTAGAAAATGTCATTTAATATAACGGTTTACATTTAATATACGACATTCTATGTAAAGCATGCTGAACTCTGCGGCGCATTAAGTGCATGTCTTATCAAGTTACTTCTTTGGCTAGTTACAACTGTAATTTGACTTAGGCAGCTAAATTGATCATTGCCTATTTTATAACATTAAATCCTAGCCGTCCATCTCATAAAGCAGATTTAAACTGAACCGTGGATTTTTAACTGTTCATCTTCTTTAACATATAAAAACACGTTCAAAGTTTAGAAACCGTCATTTTCACTCTGCAAATTTCACAACCCTAGATTTTCTGAGAAAAGCCTTCGTATTTGCAATCTTCTATTTCAGTCTCTCAGAAAAACTTTGGTAAATCTTTAATGATCATTCAGCATCGTATATGATATTTATAATATTTTTCGTTCGATACTGATCTCTTGTCTTTACAGAATATAAAACATGGCAGGAAGGGATGTTATTGGTCCAGTGAACATGGCAGAATTTCTTGAGAAGGACCGCGTATGGTTTGAGCCGATGATGGAGTTCGACTCATGCGATCTTGATTTCATGGAGGAAATCTTTGATGCGCTGAGGGCGACAGGACTGGAGGGTTTCTGTCAAGGAAGCCATCATACTTCCTCCTTCGACAGATATCTGAGTTATATCTGAACTCAGAGTCAATAGAAGGGGACATCAGATGTTGGTTCGTCACTCATCTTATTGGAGACCCCGCCCGCACCATACCAGAGATCAAGATGATGTCCATCAAGGAAGCACTTCAGCGTAGCTTCAAACTTCTGAGCGAAGGTTTCAGTACTGTGGGATATAAGGACGACTTAATGGACGAATACTTGGAAGTATTCTGCGGGAAGCCAACCACATTCAGAGCCGCCTTCCCAAAGAATGCCATGCTCCCACAGTATAGAGCACTTCTTATATCGTGACTCAGATACTGACGAGTCAGGCCGGCTCGTTTGACCAAGTATCGAGGCCGAAGATTCAGCTGATGATGGCCATTCATGACCAAGCAAAGATTAATTGGGCAGAATTCTTCTTGAAGGAGTTTATGACTCAGGTCGCGAAGTTCGATCACTCCAACAACAGCCTGTCAGTCAAAGGAAAACTTTTATACGACACAAAGCTCTCAGTTATGATTGAGGATCTCTGTGGAGCTGATAATGTCATCTATGCTGACAAGCTATACTTTAATCCGAAGAAAGTAATGTTCCAGAGCAGGGCAACGTCAGCAAATCGGTTCAGGGCCGGCTGAGCCTAAGCCCAACTCTCAGAAGACCTCAACTCTAACAAAGAAGAGGTCGCCTCCAAAGACTAGTCCCAAGACACCGACCAAGACAGTGAGGTCGTAGTTGTACCACCTTTGCAACTCAGGGACGAGGCTGAGTCCTCTGAGAAAACTGTGTCAGTGGAGAAGGTCGTCTGCACTGAACAAGGAGAAGCTATGGACCAAGGGGCAGAAGCTGAACCCACAATTCCTACTGATCAGATCCCCTTGGATATCCCTCCACTCAGAAGCATCCCATCTGCTGAAAAACAATAGTCTCCAATAGAAGTTGAAGACTCAGAGACTGCTTCAGAGTCAGAGTCTATCGGGATGGAGGCTTCAGCATTACAGTCGAGAGCCTCCCGAGAGATTTCAGAACATATTTCAGAGATAGCCAGCCATACAGATCTGATCATATTGGCGAGGCAGGCTAGGCTCCATACCTTGATTCGGTTCCAGGAGTGGTCAACACTGAACAAGTTGATCCAACACCACTCCTGCGAACAACTCCACGAAGAGGAGTTGTTGATTAGGGACAGGATAGGCTATTCAGAGCCTTCAGATATCTGTTCCTTGGAAGACCTGAGGGCGGCCATGCTCACCATGCTGAACGACCGTCAACCCACTTCAGCGACGGTCCCCTCAGATGGGTCTGATCCTGATGACCCACCCCGTGATTCAGGCCCTGAGAAGCCTGATGAGGGAACTCAACTGGAGAAGGATGCTCCCACTCAATCTACAGAACCACCACTCAACATCCTTCCTCCAGGCCAGTCGGCGGCTAGTACCTCAAAGTCGGCGGATCCAACACAGCTATTGCTGGAGTCTGCGTTCGAGGTAGCGCCCAGCCCGAAGAGCCGACGCTCGAAGTCAGTGGCGAGGGCACTGAGGAGTCAAGGCACTCAGAACAGACTCCTCGCCCGTGCCGTCCACAAGACGTGGAGGCAGTCCACTCAGGCTCAGAGTGCGGAGATAAAGGGGCTCAGAACTTCAATTCAAAATACGCCTGCCCCCGACTTCTCTACAATACTGACTAACACACTTGCCACTCAGAGAGACAGCTTCGAAGAGCAACAAAAGCTGATGGAAGCTGCCCAAGCTAAGCTTCTTAAAGAATTTAAGGCAGCCCAGACAGCTCACACTGAATCCGTATCTTCCTTAAACTCAGGCCTCCGAGCTTAGACTCCAAACCATTCAGAAGGCCATGGAAGATAAAGTGGATCAGAAGTTGAAGGATATTCAGACTGAGGTGGAGAACTCTCACAAGAAGTACAGTGAAGAATTAACTGATGAGAGGAATGAGCTCCATGAGAGGCTTGTAAAGTTACAAGATGCCTTAGACAAACTTGCCTCAGCTTACACCAGTCTAGACAAGAAGGTACAAATTCCTACCCCAGGATTATTTGCTGATGCCAAAAAGGGGGAAGGAAAGGAGAAGGTACCTAGAGCACCAAGAGGAGTAAGGACAGTGGCAGGAGCATCTCAGACTCAACAATCAGCTCCCACTGCTCCCACTACTCAGACTGCACAGGGTGAGGCCCAGGGTGTCTCAGTAGCAGGGGCTGTAGTGCCTGCTGAGACTGACCCAAGTGGCTCAGAACCCAATGAATCTATTACTCAGGCAACTCAGACTCCGAGTGATATTATCAAGGAAATTGCTGAGTATGCAGAAGAGGACTCAGAAGAGGAAAAAGTCCCTCTACCTCCTCCAGTTCAAGGAAAAGGGAAGAAAATTCTGAAGCTCCCTACTCCAATTAAAAAGAACGGATCTAAAAGGTTCATATCTCCTGAAGAAGAGGCACAGATAGCAGCTGATGAGAAGCTAGCTAGGGAGATAGCCGAGGCAAAGGCTGCTAACAAGCCCAAGAAACAGCCTACCAAAGGCAGAACTAAAGTTCAGAGGGGCAAGAAGCCTGGGACAAGGCTACCCCTAAGGAACCTTAAGCTCAGCGACGAAGCTGACAAAGAAAAAGAAAGAGAACGGCAGCAGCAACAGCAACAAACTGAACAACAGGGTACTTCCAAAGAAAAATCTTCAACACCTGCTGACTCAGAGGAAGATCAAGAGCATGTGCCATCATATGTCCCTTCAAAGGCTCAAGAGCAAGAGATGCAGGAAATATGGGATCAGATGGAAAGGTACTTAGACAGAGGAGCTGAAGCCAGGCAGATTAGTGCAGCAAGAGAAAGGCTCAGACTCGCTGATCTAGAAACTTTGAGGATCAAGGCTGAGAAGGAAGCTAGTCAGAGGATTCCTGAGAAAGCTGACATTCCATACAAATATAGAAGACTCAGGAAGCCCACATACCTCAAAATCCATAGATGGCCCAGGGTTGATACTTGGATGCCATGGGAACGGACTCAGAAGTGGGAGACGCTGAAGGCTGATTACATTAAGAGATTCTACTTCTGGAGATACTGACCTGATATGCACAAGTCCATTACCTTTGCTGAATGGCTTCTGAAGACTGATCCAGAGTTTTATGCAAGAGTCCAGAAGGCCTTAGCTGAAAAGGTTGATGTCAGGGTCCCAGCTCCAAGACTTATGCCTCCCCCACTGAAGCTTGATGGTTCTGTACACTTTGGGGTGATTGAAAAAGAAATCAAGGATGCTGCTCAAGCCAAGAATCTGGATGAGGATGAACCTGCTGACATGACTGAGATACTGAAGCTGAGAAGGGTTACTTACAGAATGTATGGACTGCCGCTCCCTGAAGCAAAATCTCAGGACTTCAAAGATCGGATTCAGCAGTTCAGAAGATGATAGATAGCTTCTTGTATCTTTGTTCTTTCTTCCTTAGAGTAGCAAGCCTGATGTACTGTACTGATATTTCTTTTATATAATACATCATTGCTGTTCGGCCCTGACAATTCCTTATTGTCTACATGGCCTTGTTTCTTTTATGCTTAACACTCAGAATCACCCAAGTGATTACTGACTCACACTCACTGAATATTTATATCTGTCAGTTTTTGCTTAGTTTGTTAGATTCTGACTGGATAGTTTTGGGGGAAATTGTTGTTAGAAAGGGGGAAATTGCTGTTAGTTTTCTGTATAGATTCTGATATTTCTTCCCTGACTCCCTCAGTATTCTAGAACTTGAAGAACAACTCCCTAATTCTACTTGTAATATTTGTAAGGAGCTCTGTTTCTGATAGTTATAGTGTTAGGTTTTGGCATCATCAAATAGGGGGAAATTGTTGGGAGATGATTCAGTAGCTCCACAAATTGTTGGGAGATGACTCAGTAGCCTAGTGCTCAGTAGATTTGAAGATCCCAAAACCCTACTTTGACTGATGAACCTTTCTGTTGTATTTGTTGTTCTGTCTCTGAGAGTTTCAAACTCAGTAGACACTCTTCATTTTGGTTCAGGCACTCAGTTCTATCTGCGCCGGTTCTTCGCCGAACTATCAACCTCGCACCGAAGAAGAAGACTCGTAATACCTTGGACTCGGTAGGAGCAAGATATGCGAAAGGAGAGTAGAACTGAACTCAGCAGGAGTAGTTCACTGTAATCAGAGTTGATCTTCAGTAGAGCTGACTCAGCAGGAGTATGCTACTAAATATAGATCAGATTCAGCAACGACCCGACAGTCTTCTGACTGTCAGGATATATTAAGTCAAATCAGCAGAGTCATACGAGGTATAGAGAAGTTAGCTTCAGATCCACCTTGAAGTCTGTTCTGTCTCACCTACTTTCTTCAGCCTCAACCAATGACGAGCGGCCAATTGTCTACTTTTTGATTAAAGCTGCATAGCTACCCAAAAGAGAGAGACACATGGATCGTCGTCTCCAACGGATCTATCCATGTCTCTGCTCTATAAATAGAGGGAAGATTTCAAATTGAAGCTCACCTAGAACAACGAAGAACACAAGAGCATTCACGAGTAAACTCAGAAACGACTTAAGCTTTCCGCAAGAACTTCATAGAGTAATCTCCAGCGCAAGGCGACATACTTGCTCATAGGGAACCAAGCTGAACCAGATCATAAAGCCTCTAGTATCCAAGCGACTGAATACGAACCCAAGTCTATACTTAACCGTTCGTCGCTCTAGAAGCCACTTTCTCATTCCCTATACCTCTAACCTAAGCTCAGCACATCTTATCCGTAGCTTAGAACGTAGGAGTTCATCTTTGAACTGATCCTTATTGTAAAGGACTCCTTCATAGTTGGAGAGTTTGTCAAACACTTTAGTTTGATATCTTCTAAACTGAGACTTGCTCAGTATAAATCTCAAGACCAGTGTTTGTCCAGTGCACAAACCGACTAAAACTAACGCAGTATAATAAAATAGCCTCCTGATCTTTTCGGGACAGTGGACGTAGGATTGTTGGATCCGAACCACTTTTTGCTTGTGTTTTGTGTTTTTACTGTTGCATTGATTACTGTTCATACTGAAAATATATTTCTAAAATCATTTAACTGAGTTTCAGAAAAGGTTAATCGATCGCACTAATATTCTGAAACTGTTTTCTTAAAAACGTTTTCTAACTCAACTAGATTTGGGCCTACACATTTCCGCACTTACTGAACTTCAGCTGAACGGTACTGAATTCTGACATTAGTCAGCTAGCAGGCTTCAGTGAAATTAGTCACTCTGCCACACGATTCAGAACAACTTATTTGATCTACTGAACTTGTTCAGTACGACATTCTCCTGAAAAGGACTGTTCGCGTTTTAAGTTGAAAAATTGTTTTCAGGTGTATTCACCCCCCCCTCTACACCTGAACGTTTAATCTCGGGACCAATAGTATTGATGGATCGCGGTGAGACGTATTCTTCTATCTGACCCGTGTGAAGAACCAGGTCTCGAAGACTCAGCTGATCTTAAGCTTGATGAGATTTCAGCTGAGTGCACGCGAATAGCTATCACTTTGACTTATTATGGGTGAGGGTCATCGCGACCGTATATCTCTGTATCTTGGGTGAGTGCTGTTGCGTGTAGTTCAGGCTGGTTATCTGCATCATGCATCCGTATCCCATTATAGGGTTGATGATATCCCCTTGAGGAACTCGAAAGGTTTATCATGCTAAACCCTGCAGGTTGATTAAGTTCAAGTATGATAATAAGGTCGAGTGATACTACTCAATGATAAGATATTAATTGTATTAAGTAGTCAGTAAACTTAATCAATTAATGGATATTCGATATCTTAAATACGGGGATTAACTGAAGTTAAAAATACAAGCCCTGACTCAACTTTTGGGATAAAGGGGTAAGTCAACATAGATTCTTTAGTGGAATGAATCTATGTTTGTGAATTAATAATACTCTGGGTTGAGTATGGAAAATTAATTCACTTGAGGCCCAACTTTATTTCTTGTATTAGGTCCCTGGTCTGTCCGAACATATGCCCAATCATATGCGATATTTTCTCTCAAACTCACTAGGCCACTTAATTACCTGAAATTATTTGGTCATTTAATGGACCACAACAATTGGTAATGGTATAATGACCCCTTCACTATTGGATGGGCTTGGGGGTCAAAGACCCATTAGGGTTCTGACCAAGCCCTTATAAATAGTGGGCAAGGGGCTATTTCCTCATAACTTGCTTCTTTGTTGTGTGTGCCGGAAAAAAGTGAGTCCGAGTGTTTTGTCGTGAGGTTTCTTGCGTCTCCGTCCATCTGGAGTTGGAACCTTGGGCACGGGAATAGTCCAGAAGACCTTTTCTGGACCGAGTCGAAAAGATCGTATTCTAGGACGATCGCTCAGGTATGGGACTCTTTCCCTACAAATACATACTACTAATAAGTAAATGCATTTCTGATGCCTGCAACATGAATACAGTACAATTCATGTCTTGCTTAGATGATGTCCAAGTAGACAAAAACACTAACACTAATACTTCTCATGGATTGATAAAACAAGGTGTAGAAGAGATGGGTGTTGGGGAGCTACATACCTGTTGAAGGGTTAGTTCTTTCATCTACAGAATCTCACATATTCAACTTAAAAGATGATGTAGTAATTTGTTTTTGCAGTTTGCAAATAAAAGAAGCGAAGATCATTGCTTGGGAAAATTTGATACAAAATATGATAACTGGAATTGATGATTTTGTAATTATGTGAAGACATGGACTGACAAGGTGTTTGCCCGGATGAAATTGGAGGAGAGATCATCTTCAATGTACAAATTAAAATAACGACCAAGTTAGAAGTCGCGAAATCAGAAGCTCAAGCCATAAAGAGTTTTCTCTCATTAGTCTCAGAATAACGTACAACTTCGAGGAAGAGGATATATTGTATGCACCAAGAGAATTCAAAAGCTATAGATTCGAGTTTTCTCGCAGCAGTTCTCTATCCTATGGAATCAAACCTAATTCTCATTTTATTGTAACCGAAGTTGTTATTTGCAAGCAAAATCAAAAGAGGAGCGATTCAGATACGTATTCAAGCTCCGATTTGTCTTCTTTCTCTATCCTATGGAATCAAATTAATTCTCATTTTATGGTAACCTAATTCTCGGAACTCTCGCGCCACCGTTGTCTTCTTTCTAAGGTCCGACAGGAAACCAAAGTTGAAAAATCTTATCTGAACTTTTAGAGGTTGGAGCTTTCTGAAAAGTATGCGACTTGTCATTCTGTTCTAATGTGTTGCAATAACTAATTAGGATATCTCCAGACGTGAGCTCCAGTATTTTGCTACCATTTCGTTTCTTATATAATAGTGCTGTAAAATAATATAATTTGCTAAGATTGAGATATTTTGTTTGCCGCTGTCACCGCCACCTCCAAGATGATCACAACTGGGATGAATTAATTGAAGGAGGATTAGGCGTGTCGCAGCTTCTGTGCTCTCCCTTGCTTGCTGCTTCACTTTCTTCTGCTGCGGCCAGACAGTAAGTTTTGTCTATCATTTGAATTAATTTTGCCTTTTAAGGGTTTTGTCTAGATTGACTATTGTTCTTAAACTTAATTGAATTTGGATGTTTGCTGTAAGTTAACACATCATCACCGTAGGGAAAAAAGGACAGAACAGACAATAAACCACCCCACACTTGCCAATATGTAGAGATGATCACAAGAGTGATGGAGTCCCAGCCTGAACAACATGAGTCAGATCCCAAATCAGAGTAGCCTTATGAATTGTCCCCTTGGATGGCATAGCGGTGAAGGTGGGTGGCCCGGGACCGATAGGTCATGGGTTCAATTCCCATTGGACACGCTATGTGTGAGCCTGTCACCCTGTCACATTAAGGGTGGATTAACTCTTCTGTGTGGTTTGCAGACTATTGCACAGGAGCGAGGTTTACCTTGTTCAACTCTCCACGCTTTAGAAAACGATATTGCTAAACCGGTTGATCTACATATGATGTTTCAACCTCCACATCAAACTCAATTTTAGAACGGTTTATAGCGTATACACAATTTGACAAATTAATAACCCGAATATTTTACAAGATTGTGGGGAAAACTAGAATCCACCAGTTATTCGTGTGCATATAAGTTACTCGAATAATCTACTTAATTTCATTTACCACAGTAAGTAAGATTTTACCAATATAAAAAGTCTTGAAATTTATGAAATTAAATAAACGAATGGCCGATAGATGAAGCATGGATAAGATTAAATTGGTGGGAAACGAACAATCGAACTGCTGAATTCCATCAATGGCGGGTTCAGCTTCACCTCTCTCGCTCTCCAACTCTCTCTCGTCATTCTACTGCAATCGCGTTTCCGAGAATGTCAAAATCTCTACCTCTTTCGAAAGGCGGCTCTCTTTTACCTGCTTCTCGTCAAAGAAGAAAAAGCTCGGCTTCATGGACCAGATTCTCGATTATATTGAAGGTCTCGCGCTCAAAAAATTTAATTTCAGGAATTTGGCTCGTTTTCTTAAATGACAATTCGTTCAATTTCATATATTATGTACTGAATCCGTGTGTTAGAAATGTAATTTGGTGTTTGTGATTAAGTGTTTCGATTTAGGCTCGATTTGATTGATAATGAACCACACAGTTCGAAAGAGTGATGAACATTCAAACAGTATTGGGATAGGTGTTTATTGATTATGCTTGATTTTTGCAAATAATTGATAGAACACAAATACGAGTGTTGAAGATTGAGAAAAGCACAAGCAAGCTTGAAATGGTGTTTTCAAGTTACAATCCTACCTGCTTGTAATTAGTTTGGTACCGTGTCCGTGCATTTGAAATGTCATTTACTATGTGCAGTTTAGGGTTTCAGTTTGATTGATAATGAACCAAGTTCTACTGTGAAAGCTGTAGTGATCATTCAGACAAGCTTTGTATTGTTGATTTGTTTGTTTAATGATTCTTCTTGATTGGTGAATAATGGATCGAGCTCAATCAGGATAGAACCTCAAATAGCTTGAAATGGTAGTGTGCTTGCTAGATTTGGTTTGTTTATAACCCTACGTTCAAATAGTTAGATATGTCGAGTAAGAAAATATCTGAGGATCACTCAAAATAAGCTTGGTATTGTTGATTTGTTTGTTTATTGTTTCTTCTTTATTGGTGAGTATATAATCGAGCTCAATCAGGATGAAAGCTCAAATAAGCTTTAAATGGTAGCGTGCTTGCTAGATTTGGTTTGTTTACAATCCTACCTGCATGTAGTTAGATATGTCAAGTAAGAAAATGTTTGTTTCACACATAGGCGGTCCAAAGTTGAGGAAATGGTATGGGGCGCCTGATATTCTGGAGAAAGATGGCAACGAATTCAATGAAGATGAGGCTCCAGGTCTTACATTTAGCAGATTTCATGAATATGCTAATCTTTTTGTTGTTGAAGATCACTTCATACACTGATCTACTTATCTTGAAACAGAGGAAGCGGAAGTTAGAGATGCAGTGTTGGTAACTGATGGGGACAATGAGATTGGTCAGGTAATGTTTATATATGAATTATGATAATAATTTATGGTTTTGTAGTGCATTCATGGTTGAACAAGGTTAATTTGATGGTTTTGTATAATCTGTAAAAGTTGTAGGATTAGGATTAAGAACATGAAAATGGCTTTGTGCTGTCTTTTAAGCTTTAGTTTCACTCTTGCAGATGATTATACTTCAACTGATAGTCAAAAGACTTCGGGTGAAAGCTCTTGTGAAGGACAAGCGCGCTGCCATGGAAGCATTCGGCACTTATGTTGAGGTTGGTGCGCGCAAAACTTATAAAGATTGCTTGTTTGCTGTTCTTTTTGCTTCGTTGTCTTAACTCTGATATTTGGAGCTTGCTTTAAGTCTATGGCTGGAGATACAAAGGAGAAGACCTTCTTGAAAAAGGCCTTTAAAGGTGTTCGTGCAGTCATATGCCCAATTGTATGTATGCAAGCCTCTACCCTATTCCCTTTAACATTGTATTTTACCATGAAAAAAGCAAAAAATTACTTCGTGTTTACTTAAAACTCCGTCATATTACACGGTATTTGTTTTATTGTAAAAATTACTCGTGTTCTTAAATAATGTTGTACGAAAATCTCTACCATCTTTTTTAACTGTCCATGAGATTTACATACTCCCTATCTTGTTATCCAATTGCTTTATAAATAAACTGGCGTCGTTGCCCTTTTGATAAGTGTCAATTTTTGTAATTTTAACTTTTGACGTTTTAAGGGTGTTTTTTACCGCAGAAAAAATACATAAAATCTTGTCTAGTCGGAGTAGGAGCATGTCAATCTTACGACCGTTAGAAACGAAGGCTGGGCTTTTCGCGCAACTTTATTAAAAAACACGGGTACTTTTAACGTACTTTCAAGTGAACACGGGTTACTTTATTGCTTTTTCCTCGTATTTTACCTTATGAATGCGTTTGTAAGATTGAAACACGATAGAAAATCGAGGGTTTCAATTTCATCTACTTTTCAAAGTTCTTGATAAATTTGTAGGAGGGAACTTTGTACAACATTGATAACTGGAAAGGTGTACAGCATGTGATCTTATTATCCCAGGTATCTACAAACCTCAGACATGAATCCACCTCCGCAACCTCAAACAAACCCATGTTTGATGTTGTGAGTGTGAAGTTTTCAGCTGTCTGTTTATAGGGATTCGAGCGGCATTCAAGCGGTGATGAACAGCAATTCAAGAAAGCTAGCAGAGCAAGATGAGGATGTGGTTAAGGCCTCTGGAGTCCCCTACACCATCATCAGAGCTGGGCCCTTGAAAAACACCCCTGGTGGGCAACAAGGTTTCTGCTTCGACGAGGTAATTTCAAATTTATCTGCTCGTACATGCTACACCTAATGAAATACACGTTGGTTGATTATAGATAGTATGGATAACAGGGTAGTGCAGGAAAGGGAAGCCTTAGCAAAGAAGATGCTGCCTTTATTTGTGTGGAGGCACTGGATAATGCTTCTCAGAACGGCTTGGTATTTGAGGTCGGGAATTTGTATTTCTCTCTTTAATTGGGTTTTTCTCGCTACTATTTCATGTTTTTTGATTTGATCGTTTAATAGGTTACCAATGGTGATGAGAGTGTTTCTGACTGGAAGAAGTGTTTTGCTACATTGATGGAAAGATCAATTCAAGAATGACAATCCACCAATCTCGATTTAAATCATTGATGATTATTCAAGAAAAACTCGAGATTGTGGTATTACTTGTAGGTATCAACTTTTTAGGACAAATTTGCCATCTGATTTGTGCAAAGTGTATGATAATTGATATGCCCTAAACTCTGAAAATATGCAATTTACCATCTAAACTGTTAGGGACTGCTCAAATTTTGCGGGCCGAATTTTATGTCTATTTTTTGAAAAGTTACTATATCGTCCCTCTCTAAAAAAATTATAAATTTGTCCACCCTACTTGATTCTGAATCCACCCTTGATCAAGCATAAGATTCTATACCAAAATCAATCCGAAAAGCTTTCGGGTCGGCTCAACCTACTTACATCGCGATATAATAATGCATGAAAGTAAATTGGTTAAAGAAAGATGTGACATGCAGAGGGAATCACGGAGGAGTCATGTAAGAACACAGATGTAACATTGAAAACTATGGTTGGTGAAAGATCCCATCAAGAATTATAACAGCCACAATAATGCAAGACAAGCAGACAACTACCTTAACTTTGGCCCCTTGTACTACAAAACTTGAAAGTGAAATCAATGTCCACACAAAAGGACTCAAACTTGTGGATGTAAGAACAATTACCCTCATCTACCTAGTAAATTTCTACTTTGATCATGTAATGCGGTTTCTGTTCGTTTACTGTAACTTGTAAAAGCGTCTGTTTTTGTCCTTCCGATGGATAGTATACTTCACGCACCCTTTTCCCGACACATAATGTACTAGCGATTTCTTTATGTTACCAGTTACTCGAACTTATTACTGGTAACACGAAGTGGGGCAAATAAAGGGGCGTGTGAGTACACTCCGAGTCGTAGGACAAACAACAGAAGATCTTTAACATTACAGTACAGAAAATGGTATTGGACCAAAATCGAATTTTCTCCTCATCTACTTCCTATTCTTTTTCGTTTGAGCTCAAATTTGATCTGAGCTCAAACATACTCCAAACTCAGGCATCCCCGGGTTTCAGCTCGTAGAGTTAGAATAAACCGACACGAATCCACACACTAAGCAAAGATGGAACTAAAATTCATTGTCTATAAGCAGTAGATTTCATGAACACATCTCAATGGTACATTGATCCAATCAGAACAGCTACACAGTACAGAATGAGTCATATCCACAATTTATCAATCCAAGAATGCTAATTATCAAGATTAAGGCCAAGTAAATGTACACAAGAAATCAAGAAAACAAGATTGAGCTTCTGTACCTCTCCGTGGACCAAACAACCGTAACCCAATCAGCAGCCATACCCGGTTCTCGTTCAGACAAAGCCACAACTGCACAAAAACTGCATTATTCTAATCAAACGAGTACCACAAAGTACATAGAATGCAAGACATGCTCAATTGTGAAGATTAAGGCCAATAAAACGCCACAAGATTAAAGCTTTATACCTCTCAATCGATCAATTTCCAAACCTAACTCTTGCACAAACTACATAGAATGCAAGATATGCTCATTATAAAGATTAAGGCCAATTAAAGATTGAAGCTTTATACCTCTCAACGGATCAAACAACCCTAGAACCAATTAATTCCCGGACCTAACTCTCTTCTGCCCACCTCTTCCATCGGATTTAGTAGTCCCGGCTGAGTCCCCTTCAGATAAGGCCTCCATTGATCTTGCAGAATCGGAGAGATGGCTGTATAGGTCAACCACCCTTCTAATGTTGTTATTGAGCTCCCGGATTAGTCCCACATTACGGGACAACTTATCCGGGATCTTGGACTCATGATTCTGATTAATCTCATTTATCAAGAGCCTGTTCTGGTCTAGAATGTTTTGGACAAGCACAAAGTTTTTCTGAAATGTGTGTTGAAACTTAGGCTCAATCTGTCCGTTAGTAGCAATGCTAGAAAATATATCTTCTTCCATCACTCTGTCTTTGCTCAATTAACTGCAACATAAGCTAAAAAAAAGATCTACATCAAGAAAAAGTGCAGCTCTAACAATTTTTTTATTTTATTTTTTATCACTACTTTTTATTCCTCAAGAAAATCAATGTAGCCCAAGAATCCAATGGTTGAACCAATAACTTCACATCACATAGCCTATAAACTAAATTAATCAAGCATTCTTGAAATATTGAAAAAGAAAGGTGATTCTTTCAATAGATAAAGGCTTCTCTTTTTCCGTTTCATCTTATCTTGAAACTGAGCTAAGGGGATTTGAAGTATATGCTAATGATTAAATCATTAAATTCCCAAAAGTTGCATCACCAAATGGGTTAAAATTGAACAGAATTCAAGAAAATAAACATCTTCTCAAATTCAAAAGCTTTCATTCTTGAAAAAGTTCAGATTTTTATGACAACCCAAGTACAAAAAAGCTTTGTTTCTCTTAAGAAACAGATGCCTAGATTGAAAGAAAACCCACAAGAAAATTGCCACACATATACAGACACAAATAAAGAACACCAAAAATAAGTTAAAAGAATTTATAAACCCCACATGCATCAAAGAACTAAAAAGCAAAAGCATCAAGAAAAACAAACAAAATCAAGCCAATGATTTTCCAAAAGCTTACCCTTTTAATTCACCACCATAATCCTTCTCTCTTTCAATCTTCAAATGTCAACGCTACAAAGATTCACCGGTTTCAGCAGAGAGAGAGAGAGGGAGATGGGATAATTGTTCTATCCGAGATTTGACAATAGAGTGAGTTTCAAGAAGGCCCTCGTCCTTTTTGGGAAATTTTCTCGCTTGCTTTCTTTCTCCGGCTGGCTTTCTCTATCTAGAATTTGGAGAGAGAGAGAGAGAGGGAAGGGGTGATGGATGATTTTTCGCTCTCCAGTCTGACCAACCCACTTCTTGTATGTATTTAAAAGTGATTTGTGTATCCGCCCCATCCGCTTACTTCACCTGCCGGATTCGGCCTTCATTCATTGCTTGCCTTTTTTCTGTGATTATGTTAAAATTATTCTCCAATCTCCAACTCCCATGTTAGCCTCCACTCGTGCCCAATAATTAATGCTACAATTCCTATTTTTTTTCCCTATAACTAAAGAAAATTAAAACACACGCTAGAACTCGAGAGTTATAAATGTGAGTAGCTACCCCTAAAATACATATTTTAAATTATGTAAATTATACTACAATTCGATGTTTGTTTGAAACGTTTGGTTCCCAACTTGAAATCGAATTCAAATTCTGTTTGATTCCCTCCAATTTCAGAATAAGCTAAATCATTTCAATATATCTATATGGATTAACTTTGAATTCAGATCATTAATATACATGTATTTTGTATAAATTTTTAATTTTATCCTTAACTTGTATAATATATAAAAATATTAAAAAATAAAAATTAAGTTAAAAATCGAAAATATGAGAATAGAAAAAAATGAATAATGAAAAACAAAAAAAATCAAAATCTACAAATTTAAAATAAAAGATGAAATAAAGAAAAGATGAAATAATGAAAAAAAAAATGAAAAAATAAAAAGGAAAAAAATTGCAAAACAAATACAATAAGAAAATTTAAAATATGAAAATTTAAAAGTGATAGGGAATCAAACTAACCAAATAATAAGGTTCTAAATTTTTGGATGTCATTCCAAAATGTTGAATCCGATAGTCTTAATCCAAATACCATTTATAAGTTTCATACCGATGGTTGATTCTGAACCCCTCTTACCAAACGCTTTGGGTAAAAAGGTTATAGGTTGCTTGACCATGCTTGTCTTGTAGTACTATTTTTTATATTCCATCTATCTTAATATTGAAGTCTCGAATGTCAGTTCATGTCTCATTGTAAAAGAAGAAATAAATGTGTGGATCTCAGTCAATCTAGTTAAGTGAATTCCACCAATTTATATATTTATATCACACGTTTTTTAACTTCCTTAACTATCGTGCCCAAAAATAGCAGGACTTCAATATTAGGACCGAGAGAGTATATAATTTTTTCTATAAAAATAAAAATAAAAATAAAAATAAAAAATACCACCACTTCCCCATATCTTAGCCAAACCTAATTCTAGGTTGGAACAAAAAGGGAAAAAATAGATTTAAGAGAATAGCGAATATTAGTAATGTGTTTTTCATATGTTTGGAAATCACAATTATAGATTGGGTTGTTAACGGTGCTTTTGTCGAAAAATCGAATAATGGATTAACTAATTATTTTATTGTATTAAAAAGGGAACCGAATATGGCAATGAATGGTTCGCTTCGAAATTCAATAAAAATCGCAGACTATCGTTGGTTAACTGAATCGACATATTCATGCCAATATATATTTTTCTAATTTATTTTCTTAAATATATACATTTTCATTGTAAGAGTCAGTTCTATGATTTTCATTAACAATAAGTCAATAGCACTTTTTTATACTTCACTAATTTTTTTTCATAATAATCTTAATCTTTAAAATATTATACAAAGAATGTTTCCATAATCGAGATCGTGTGAATTGAGGGGTTTTTAGTGTTTTGTGAATATTATTTTAGGCAAATCTCTTAAATATAAAAACTAATTATTTTGAAGTAACAAAATTTAAAGGCACGTTTGGTTTGCACGGATTGTACCTTCAGAAAGTATTCTTATTCTAAATTATTCAATTCTTGTGCTCGGTAAAATTAGGAAAGTAATCAGATTCCTAAAAATTAAAATCCTAAGTTTGATTTAATCTAAATAAAATTGAGGAAAATAAAAAATCCTAAACCTAAGGAAAATAGATAAATACTATATCTTTCTCCAAGATGTGGGGATTTTGATTTATACCCATATATGTATCTACTCCAATTATGAACACACGTTTGGCAAAAAAAACTTCACAACTCATGCACGCATTCAAGAACAATTCATCTCCTCTTTGTCTCTTTCTCCAAACAGTCAATCACAATTATCTACTTAAGTATCTCATCTTTTCCTTTTCTTCTAATAAAAATAAATTATTCATTTGTTGTACAATCGATCTTGATCTTGAATTTATCTCTTTAATTTTTCTAGGGCTCTAATTTTGCCATATCTTGCAGTTCTCGTTCTCTTTTTCTCGCTTCGTTTTCTGAAAGAAAAAAAAGTTCTTGGTTGCTTTTTCTTCTTGGTTTGCTTTCTCATTCTTCAGTTTCATATTTTCCCATGATTTCTTCTTCTTAGATTGACTCTCTTTCAATTATATATACATATATAGGAGGAGGTTTGTAAATATATTTTATATATATACTTACTATGTATTGTAATGATCATATAAACCCTAAAAGCCGATGAACCATCTGTAACTCTATAAATAGAGGTCTTTGGTACTCATAATAATACGCATCTCATTCTGCTTTCTCTTTTATTCTCTCGTTCTATTTAGTTTATAACACGTTATCAACACGATTGTTCTGCATGTGGATGAAGATCCATAGAAAGAATCGAGAATCGAGGTAATGTTCTTATATCAAATATACATTATTTATTATTCAGTTGACTACTAATACGTCAACTTATATCATGTCTCATTAATTTTATATTCATTTGGCAATGATGGATTAAATTGATAAATTGCTTCATCTCATGTTGTGTGTCACCGATTTGGAAACTCATGAAGCATGAGCATGCTTCTATGGTTTGGATCTTTGATTAATCATAAGAAAGTGGTGTTAAAATTGCTGTGCTATTATCCTATTTCGAAAGCATACACATTTTTTGATTTTTAGCTATCGTTATATTGTTGCTCCCGAAGTAGCACAAATAATATTCCTGAAGAATATTACATGCTCTTGAAGAGCATTTGAAAAACATATTTTTCAACCTAATTTGTTGCTCCTGAAGTAGCACACAATTAATATTCCTGAAAAATATTACGTACTGAGCAATTCATACAATATATCTTATTGATGGGTGAATCTTTGTTCTTGAATTGTTATTGTTATTTCTCCTGAAGTAACAAAATTGATATCCCCAACGAACACTATATGTTCCCGACAGAGAAATTGGGTTTCTCGAAAATATTAGCCTTTCGCTTGAAGTAATTTAATAAAGACTAAAATCGCTGCTCCTGAAGTAGCACAGTTTGTATTCTTGAATAATACTACATGTTCTTGAAGAACGATTCAAGTTTTTTATTTTGGCAAATGTTATATGTTCATAATTTTAATTGTTGCTCTTGAAGTAACACAATTAACTCTACATGTTCTTGGAACAATATGCATTTTCACTATCCTATTGTGGCTTAATTTATTTTCAGTAGTGTAATACTAATTGTTGCTCTTGAAGTAACACAATTAACTTTACATGTTCTTGGAACAAATTTAGTAGTAATGATAATATCACAATATGATCATTCTTCTGGAATATTACTTGTGCTACTTCGGGAGCAACAATATAACGATAACTAAAAATCATAAACCCTACTTGTGTAATACAATATACTTGCTCTTGAAGTAACACAATTAACACTACCACTTTGAATGTATTACACATTCATTAAAACAAGTGAGACAAAACATGTTATGAACCGGAAGTTCAAATGAGCTTTATGCTTTGACATAATGGTTTTGGACATTTGTGAGCAATTATGATGCGCAATATAATTTAAAATTCATATGAGCGCAACATAGAAATCCTGAAGAATCTGTTAACAAATAATTTCCACGATTTGCTTGATTTCTAGAAGAAATGTAGCACTTGTTAGAACCACAAGTTCAAAAACAAAGAGCTCAATTCCCACGAGAAGATTTATCATGATAAAACTAGTGAGTTTATTAAACTCCAAGTTCTTCTTGAAGAGGATTTAATATTATTTGTCTTTGAGATTGAGATTAAACAATTAGTTGCTCATGACCATACTCAAATGGTTTTTTCTTCGTACAAATATGAATCTCACAAGAAGATTGTTATTATGATGAAATGACGTTCCCAACATTAGGAGAAACATATGTTACATTTGGATTCCTGAAGTAATCAATGTGAAATATGCATCCAATAAAAAACACCAGAACAAATTAGTCACATTTGGATTCCAGAAGTAATCAATGTGAACAAGAAGTCGAAAGATTCATTTGCAAAAGATTGCAAATGAACTTCTTGATAATTTTGTATATATATATAAAAGAAGTGACAATTTCATGCATTTGTTGCAAATACCTCCAACAAGAATTAATGTCCCTAACGGACAAGTATAATTAAATGACATCAAGTACATTAAAAATTCCTCAGAAATATGGTCGACTAATTGATTCCAAAAGAGATTTTGTACTTAAGATAAAGGGGTACAAAATATGAGCCAAACAATGACGAAAATGATTAATCAATCAAATGAAGTTCCCGAAGAACTACAAACGTCTGAAAATAATGAGATCTCAAAATATTGGAGAGATCAAATATTGTCGTGGACGCATGACGATATATTCGCCTTTACCACGACTCTCGAAATGATAAAAGAGGATCCTCAGTGATGATCTATATTGTCAAGATAGAAATATTTGGCCAAAGAGGAACGAAGTCATACAAGGTGAATTAAAATTCCCTAGAAAGTCGGAAATATTTGGACCTGTGGTTCCAAAATTCGGAAAGTACATCCCCAAAGGATACAAATGTGTCTTTGTTACAAAGAGAAGTGGAAAAATTACGAGATATAGGGCAATACTCGTTACACAATGTTTCTCTTAAAGACAGGGAATTCATTATGTACTCTCCCATAATAGACGCCATTATATTTTCAAGTGTGATTAATCTACTGTTGGAAGATGATTCAGTCTTCTCACAATCGGTTGAGAGATAACTCAGTAGCCCAGTGCTCTGAATATTTGCTGAAGATTTGAAGATCCCAAAACCCTACTTTGACTGATGAACCATTCAGTTGTAATATGTTCTGTTTTGTCTCTGAGGTTTCAGACTCAGTAGACACTCTTCATTTGGTTCAGGCACTCAATAGATTACCAACCTTAGTACCAGAAGAAGAAGACTCAGTGATACTGGACTCAGCAGGAGCAGTATACTCAAAGGAGTCAGTGGAACTGAACTCAGCAGGAGTAGTTCACTGAACTCAGAGTTGATCTTCAGTAGAGCCGACTCAGTAGGAGCATGCTACTGAATAAAGATCAGACTCAGCAACGGCCAGACAATCTTCTAAACTGTCAGAATTCACTAAGTCTAAATCAGCAGAGTCAATACGAGGAAGAGAGAAGTCAGCTTCAAATCTACCTTGAAGTCTGTTCTATCTCACCTACTTTCTTTATCCTCGACCAATGACAAGCAGCCAGCTGTCCATATTCTGATTAAAGCTGCAAGTCAACAACTTTCCATAAATGGAGGGAAAGGACACTGCAACCATACTTTGAAAGAGCCGTTAGCTACCCAAAAGAGAGAGACACAAGGATCGTCGTCTCCAATGGATCTATCCTTGCCTCCACTCTATAAATAGAGGGATACAATTCAAATTGAAGCTCACAACCTACGACACAAAACCGAACACACGAGCATTCACGAGCAACTCAAAACGTTCTAAGTCTTCCGCAAGAAGTTTGAAGAGTAATCTCCGGCGAAAGACGACATACCTGCTCACAGGGAACCAAGTCGAACCAGAATTATAAAGCCTCTAGTATCCAAGCGACTGAACACGAACCTAAGTCTTTACTTAACCGTTCGTCGCTCTAGAAGCCACCTTCTCGTTCCCTATCCCTCTAACCTAAGCTCAGCTGATCATATCCATAGCTTAGACGAAGGAGTTCACATCTGAACTGATCCTTATTGTAAAAGACTCCTTCATAGTTGGAGAGTTTTTCAAACACTTAGTTTGATACCCTGTAAACTGAGACTTGCTTAGTATAAATCTCAAGACAAGTGTTTGTCCAGCGTACAAACCAATTGAGACTATCTCAGTATAATACATAGCCTCCTGATCATTTGGGACAGTGGACGTAGGATTGTTGGATCCGAACCACTTTAAAACTGCATGTGTTCTGTGTTCGTTTTTCTGTTTTTAACTGTTGCATTGATTACTGTTCATACTGAAAATATTTCTAAAATCATTCAACTGAGTTTTAGCAAAGCTTAATCGATTGCACTAACATACTGAAACTGTTTTACTAAAAACCTTTTCTAAACTCAACTGAATTTGGGCCTACACATTTCCGCACTACTGAACTTCAGTTGAACGGTACTGAATTCTGACTCCAGTCAGCTAGCAGACCTCAGTGAAGTCAGTCACTCTGCCACGCGATTCAGAACAGCTTATTTGGTCTACTTAACTTGTTCAGTACGGTACTCTCCTGAAAAGGATTGTTCGCGTTTAAAGTTGAGAAATCGGTTTTCAGGTGTATTCACCCCCCCTCTACACGTGAACGTTTATTCTCGGGACCAACAATTGGTATCAGAGCAGGAGTTCTATAAGACTCTTGTTATTCTAAAACTGGTCTACTTGAACGGATCCAGAAAACGTTTTCACTGCATATCATTCTTCATTCATATCATTATCTATCATGTCTGATATGTTAGGAATCAGGATGGTACCCATGTTCTCAGTAGAGAACTATGGAGTATGGCGGGTCAGAATGGAGGCACATCTGACCTCCCTCCACGACAGCATGACAGAGGTACTGGAGGACGGACCTATTGTTCCAATGGTTGATAGTGTCGTAACTCAGGACCCAGCACAAGGAGGAGGAATGGTGACCGGGAAGAAGATCCCTAAAGACAGAAGTCTCTTCACCCTTGAGGAGAAGAAGCTTCACAACTTAGACCGGGTCGCCAGAAACGCCATACTGACCACTCTGAGCGATTCTTATCTCGGAAGAGTTCAGGACTGCAAGTCCATGAAGGAACTCTGGGATCTTCTGAGTCGGGGGACTCAGAAGATTAAAGCAAACAAGCTGGCGCTGGAACTTCAGAAGCTGGAGAGACTCTCTCTCATACATGGTGATTCCATTGAAGATCTCAACGTCAGATTCACGGATCTGATGAACTCTATCAACGGGCTGGGAAAGACATTCTCCAACCGAGAGATGAATGTCAAGATTTTGAGGGTAGTGCCAGACGGTCATTGGACTCCCTTTCTTACTTTATTGCGACATTCTGATTTAGATATTGTTACTCCTGACCATATCTTTTCAGAACTTAAAGCTGAGGAGTTCGAGTTTGGCCTACCTTAAAGGAAGCAGCGAGCTGAAGCTGACACCCAAGTCGACCATGCTTTTAAAGCATCAGTCAGCACAGTAGCTCCGGCGTCTAGCAAGGCTGAACCTTCACTTAGTGATCTACAAGAAGGAAACCTGGCTAAGAAGTACGCGCTGCTTGCTGTGAAGTATCAAAAGGAGAAGGAGAGGTGCAGAAAGCTCTCAAAAGTCGTCAGAGACTCCAAGGGTAAGACTGAATATACACCTAAGCGCACTCCTGACTCACATACTTCTGAATGCAGGAAACAGGAGGACTCAGCTCAGTCGAAAGACTGCGAGAGCAAAGAAGAGAGAGTCACTACCTGCTACAACTGCAAGAAGCCAGGACACTATCAGTATGATTGTCCTGAGCTCAGTACTGCTGAAGGAGCAGCACGCAAAGCTCGAAGGGAGAAGTTCATTAAGAAACAACAAACATATATTGCCGGTGAACTCTCAGACGACTCGGATGAAGTCGACTCCTTCATGGATTCATCAGACGATGAAGCGGCGTTCATGGCCGTAGAGCTTGAAGAAGACGCTGAAAAGTGTCTCATGGCAGGAGAAGAGGATGAGGTAAACTCTCACGCTCCACTTAACTCCTCTTCATACTGCACACACGACACTACCTCAGATGCAGATGAGAATCTGGACGTCGCGATTGCATATGAAGAACTACTCGATGAGCAGATTTAGATGAGTCTGCAGCTCAGTAAGACTCTTTAAGAGTTGGATACCCTGAAAGTGGAGAATCAGAGACTTTCTCAGGAGAGCCAGGTTGCTACTGAGTCAGAAGGACTTGTGTTGAGACTCAGGGAGGAGATAAACTCTCTGATGGCCAAGTCTCGAAGATCAAGAAGATCGAGATCTCGATCGACCAATGACTTGACTCAGAAAGATAATACACTGAGTCTACTGAAGCAAGAGTTGTCAGGACTTCAGACCGAGCATGAACTGCAGAAGAAGAGCGATGATGTCTGGAGAAACCTGATGACAGAGCGGTACATGGGCGCTGAAAAGAAGCTTGAGGCTATGCTAGCAAGCAACAAGCCTAAGCACTGCAAGGAAGGACTTGGATTCAGCCATGGAGCCTCCTCATCTGCCCCCGTACGCTCAGAAAACCGGCTAGCTGATAGATTTGTTCAAGGGGAGACCATCAACGCTGAGATTCTGAACCCCCTAGCCAAGAACAAACAAAAGATGAAGGCACCTCATCCTAGCTATCAGCATTCTGACAAGAAGATCAGTACCAAACCACCTTAGTTCAGTCAAGGGGGAACCAACAAAGCAAAATGGGCTGATAAGTATGGACCTCCGCAGCTGACACATCCAGCTCAATATGGGTCATATTACTATGATCCTATAGTTAGAAGAGGACCTAAGAGTCAGAAGAAGAAAAAGAAAGTCGTGCATAAGGCAAAGGTCAGCAGTCCACCTACTCAGAAGATCAGGACTCCTGAACCTGTGAAGCCCCAGAAATCAGCATCGACCAGTCCAGTGGTCAAATATGTTGCTCAGAGTGGGAAGAAACTGTCTGAGACCACCAGGGTCGTAAAACAGATCTGGGTTTCCAAAACTAACATCTAAGGACCCAAAATAAAAAATAAAGGGTACCTAAATATAATTCTGTTTTGCAGGTGCACAAGGACCCTTGGTATGTGGACAGCGGATGCTCAAGACATATGACATACCAAAAGGACCTACTGAAGAATTATACTACTGAAGAAGGACCCCGAATCGAGTTTGGAGACAACGCAAAAGGCTATACCAGAGGCTATGGAACACTTAGCATTGGAACCGCAATAGTTCCAAAAGTATAATATGTTGAAGGACTTCAGCATAATCTTCTCTCTGTTAGTCAATTTTGTGATAACTCGAATAGAGTGATTTCTTACGCTGGTTTCTGTGATTCATTGATAAATCTACAGGGAAAACAATGTTGTCAGGTTCGCGCAAAAAGAATATCTACGTAGCTGACTGGAACTCAGCTGAACCTGAAGCTTGTTTGTTGGCGAAGAACGACAACAGAACGGGGTGGCTCTGGCACAGAAGACTCAGCCATCTCAACTTCAAGACGCTCAACAAACTAGCTAGAAACACTCTAGCAAGAGGACTGCCGAATGAAGTATTCAGCAAAGACACTCAGTGTGAAGCATGCCTGAAGGGAAAGCAAACAAGGAATCAAAATCCTCCTGTTCCATCTCCTTCCACTGATGGAATCCTTCAGCTGCTACACATGGATTTGTTCAGTCCAGTCTCTCCGGTGACGATCAGAGGCAAGAAGTATGCTTTAGTGGTCATTGATGACTACTCGCGCTACACATGGGTCATATTTATTGCCAACAAGTCTGACGTCAAAACAGAGTTACCAACACTTCTGAAAAAACTCAGTGTCGAGAAGAACACCAAGATCATCAAGATACGTTCAGACAGAGGAACTGAGTTCCTGAATTCTATGGTGGAGGAGTTCTGCAAAGCAGAAGGCATAGAGCATGAGACGTCTGCCGCGCGCACGCCTTAACAAAATGGGGTTGCTGAAAGGAAGAATAGAACACTCAAAGAAGCAGCAAGAACCCTGCTCGCAGACTCAGGACTCCCAACCAAATTCTGGGCAGAAGCTACTGACACTGCATGTTATACTCAGAACAGATTCCTACTGACAAAGCAGCATAAGAAGACACCATATGAATTATGGAATGGCAGGAAGCCTTCTTTATCTTATTTCCATATTTTTGGGTGTTCGTGCTTTATTCACAATAATGGGAAGGATCAGTTGAAGACTTTTTATAGCAAGTCAGACCTGGGAATCTTCTTAGGATACTCCCGGGTCAGCAAAGCCTTGAGAGTCTTTAACTATCGGACCTTTTGCGTGGAGGAAAGCCCTAATGTTGTTTTTAATGAGTTTGCTCATGTTGTTTTTAATGAGTTTGCTACTGAAGACAGGAGCAAGAACTCTAAACCAGAATCTGAGGACATCAGTAAACAGTTACATGATCTGAGCTTGAAAGATAAAGTTGAAAAGATCCAGCTGTGTTGGGATGATGATTCAGATGAAGAAACTGAAGATAACTCTACAGAATCTCAGCCAGCAGCAGAAGTAGCTGAACAGATTGACTCTACTGAACAGAGTCAATCCCAGGTAACTCAGGTTAATGAAGAAACCCAAGTGGTAACTGAGACCTCTACTTAGGATAATAATTCAGGGGGAACAAATGAAGTTCCTGAGCTAAATGCCCCTGAACCTGGTGACTCAGTAGACCCAACTATAGTAACTAAATTGCTTCAATCTCAGAATAGTACAACTGAAATGCCTAACTCACCTACTATCTGTGTTGAACAAATCTCAGATGAAGAGTTGAAACATCGTAGATCGTGGCTGGACGCACACTTCTGATTTGATTATTGGAGATCCTTCAGCAAGCGTAAAGACAAGATCCAGATTCTGTTAGGGAGAAAGCGCTTTATATTCCTGCTTCTTGTCTACTGAAGAACCTCAGTCAGTTGAGGATGCACTTAAGGACGTTGATTGGATCATAGTCATGCAGGAGGAGCTGAGTCAGTTCACGAGAAACGAAGTATGGAGCTTGTTGACAGACATCGGCATCAACATGTGATTGGAACTAAATGGGTCTTCAAGAACAAGCGAGATGAAAACAAAGTTATAGTAAGGAACAAAGCAAGACTCGTGGCAAAAGGCTACTGTCAAGCTGAAGGAATAGATTTCGATGAAACTTTCGCTCCAGTTGCAAGATTGGAGGCAATCAGACTATTCCTAGCCTACGCAACACATCAGAGATTCAAAGTTTATCAAATGGATGTGAAGTCCGCGTTCCCGAACGGCGTGCTGAAAGAAGAAGTCTATGTAGAACAACCTCCCGGCTTTCAGTAGGGACTCAGGTTTACAGACTCAGAAAGGCTCTATATGGGTTAAAACAAGCACCCAGGGCTTGGTACGATACCCTGTCTGAGTTTCTTCTTCAGAAAGGTTTTCAGAAGGGCACAGTAGACCGCACATTATTCAGCATTCGACTGGAAGATGACAATTTACTTGTGCAGATCTACGTAGATGACATAATCTTCGGATCCAAGAACGTCATCATGTGTCAATAGTTTGAGAAAATGATGAAGGATAAATTCGAGATGTCAATGATGGGAGAGATGAATTATTTCCTCGGTTTTCAAGTCAAACAATCTGAGAAGGGAACTTTCATCAATCAAGGCAAATACACTCGAGACCTCATCAAGAAGTTCGGTTGCACATCCGGCAAACCAATTAAGATCCCAATGAACACGAACATGAAAATCGATCTTGATAAAGAGGGAGTATCAGTAGACCATACTGAATTTCGTGCTATTATTGGTTCATTATTATATCTAACAGCTACTTGACCTGACATAACTTATGATGTAGGTGTTCACGGCTCAATTTCGAGCGAATCCTAAGCAGAGTCATATGGACTCAGCAAATAAGATTCTCCGCTATCTCAGAGGAACACCAGACATGGGTTTATGGTATCTAGCTAATGATATTATTGAACTAACTAGTTATTCTGATGCTGACTATGCAGGATGTAGAATTGACCGAAAGTCAACTTCTGGAACATGTCAGTTCTTTGGCAGTAAGCTAATTTCATGGTTTTCAAAGAAACAGCATTCAGTAGCGACGTCAACTACTAAAGCTGAATATATGGCTGCCGGAAGTTGCTGCGCCCAAATCCTTTAGCTGAGACAGCAGCTACGCGACTATGATGTCATTCAGAATGAAGTGCCGATCTTCTGCGACAACTCCAGTGCAATTGCAATCACTCAGAATCCTGTACTTCATACAAGATGCAAGCACGTGGACATCAGACATCACTTCATTCGTGTTCATATCGAAAAGAAGGATATCAGGATGGAAAAGATCCATACTGACCACGAAAGGGCAGATATACTGACCAAACCTCTAGTTGAAGCCAAATTCAGAGAACTTTCAGTAGAGCTAGGTCTGCTGGACCCTATTGACTCCAGTTAGTAAGTGGATTCAGGAGAGGAGCATTCAGTAATTGGGAATGTTCACTCTCGGTACTGAGTAAAATCAGTATGTAGAGACTCAGCAACCATCTACACGAGGTATCAGCTGACTACGATGTTCAGCTGACAGGTTTGCGTGTCTCTACTCAGTAGCCAATGAAATATTCTGTGCATTTATGACTCAGATTCAACTTCGTATTCAATGCGTTAGAAAATGTCATTTAATATAACGGTTTACATTAAATACACGACATTCTATGTAAAGTATGCTGAACTCTGCGACGCATTTAATGCATGTCGTATCAAGTTACTTCTTTGGCTATTTGCAACTGTATTTTGACTTAGGCGGCTAAAATGATCATTATGAAGGAAAATTGATGGTTAGGAACGCTACCTTCCTCCTTCGTATGTTGTCGCGACTTTGATTGTTGCTCCTGTGTTAGATCTTCTGATCTGTGTCCCGGCTTTTTTCTTCCTCTGGGAGGTCAGAGAACTGAAGAAAATAAAAATATTGTCTCTCTCTACACTCACGTTTGGCATCTCCAATTTTTGTGAATATGTGTCATCTGTTTCTGAACAGAATACTAATATATATAGGCTTCAAAAGCTAATATAATATTAATATATTTGTAGCCCATTAATTTAATTATATTTCTAATGGGCTTCCACATAATTAGCCCATAATATAATTAACTAATCCACTGGGCTACTAATATTTATCAATTAATTGGCCTAACCAATTAATTCCAGATAAATAACATTATTAAATAATGTAAAAATACATTAATCCATTAATAATGATTTCTGAGAGACAATAATTAACTAGGCAACTAATTGGGCCAGATTAGGGATCCAATACAAGAAATAAAGCTGGGCCTCAAATTGATTAATTATCTATGCTTAGCCCATAGCAAAATTAATTAATAAACACAGATTCATTCCACTAGAGAATCCGTGTTGACTTACCCCTTTATCCCAACTTGAGCATGGGCTTGTATTTTAGACTTAATCGATCTCCGTATTTAAGATAGAAATATCCGTTAATTAATTAAGCTCTCTGACAACTTAAATTAATTAACATCTTATATTCCTGAGTAGTACCACTCGACCTTATTAACGACACTCGAACTTAATCAACCGGCCGGGTTTAGTGTGCTAATCCTTTCGAGTTTCTCAGGGGATATTATTAACCCATTTTACTAGGATACGGTTGCAAGATACAAACAATCAGCCTGAGCCACAAATAACTACTAACACCCAAGATACCTAGATCCGGTCACGATGGCGTTCACCATAGTAGGTCAAAGTGATAGATAGCCAAATGCACTCAGCTGAAGTCTTACCAAGCTTAAGACCAGCTAAGTCACCGAGATCTTGGTTCTCCACTAAGGTCAGTTAGGAGAACATATCTCACTGTGATCCGTCAATACACCACCTTAAGTGTACCAGTAAAGACAAGTAGCTAAGACAAGCCACTTCTTATCTAAACTGCAGCTTAAACCAACAACTTATCCTTAAGTTGTCTCAGCTGTGATAACTGTTTATATATTGTCAGTTCAACCAATTTGTGTTGTCTTCTGTAATACCCGACAAACCACACAAATCTAACTTTTATACAAGATAAAGGATCACATGTGCAAATATATATATTTATCAGATAGGAGAATAAAATAGTGGTAGGGACAAAACACATTGTATACAAGCATAAAATTTGCTTCCAGTATACAAAATCCCAACACATTACCTATTTTATAATATTAAATCCTAGCCGTCCATCTCAAAAGCTATTTTAAATTGAACCGTGGATTTATTAACTGTTCATCTTCTTTAACATATATAAACATGTTCAAAGTTTAGAAAACGCCATTTTCACTCTGCAAATTTTCATAACCCTAGTTTTATGAGAAAAAGCATATGTTCTCTTGCAAACTCATTTTCAAAAACTCAGAAAACTCTTCGGTAAATTCTTCTTGATCATTCAACATCGTATACTATACTTGTAATATATTTCTTTCTTCGATACTGATACTGATTGATTCTCATAATACAAACATGGCAGGAGTAGTTGTTAACGTCCCCGCTGATATGCAAGAGATCCTGGAGAAGGATCACGTCTGGTGTGAACCCATGATGGACTTCGACGTCTGCGAACTCGAGTACATGGAGGAGATCTTCGATGCCCTAAGAGCGACCGGCTTAGAGGGATTTCTGTCAAGGAAGCCGACATACTTCCTCCCGCGCCAGATTGTTGAGTTGTACTTGAACTCAGAGTCCGTAGAAGGTGATATTCAATGCAGATATGTTGTCCATACAGTTGGAGACCCTTCTCGTGCCATTTCAAAGATTAAGTCGATGTCCATCAGAGAAGCTTCAAACTTCCCAGCGCAGGATTCAGTACCGTGGCCTACAAGGATGATTTGATGGATGAATACCTTGAGATATTCTGCGGGAAGCCAACCACGTTCAGAGCAGTGTTTCCGAAGAACGCCATGCTCCCGAAATTCAGAGCATTGGCCTATATTGTGACTCAGTTGCTGACGAGTCAGGCAGGATCCTTTGATCAAGTGTCGAGGCCTAAAATACAAATGATGATGGCCATTTATGACCACGCGAAGATCAACTGGACCGAATTCTTCCTCAAAGAGTTCATGACGCAGTCCGCAAAATTTGATAAGCTTTCCCAGCGCCTTGCAGTAAAGGGAAAATTACTATATGGACTGAAGCTGTCCATCATGGTAGAGGACTTCTGCGGAACGGACAACATTGCATATGCTGACAAGCAGTACTTTAATCCGAAGAAGGTTCGTTTCTAGAGCAGGGCAGCGGCCCTTCAGCAGATTGGGTTTGGGCCTGCTTACCCCAATACAGGAACTCAGAAGACCTCCACTCCTACGAAGAAGAGGTCCCCTTGAAAGTCTACTCCAAAGACTCCGACCAAGAGACTGGAGAAAGTCAGTGAGGTCGTACTGCAGGTAGTTTCGAACCACCTCTCGTAGGCGAGGGATGAGTTTGAATCCTCAGAGAAGACTCCGTCAGTGGAGAAGGCCGTCTCCACCGAACGAGGCGAGACAAATGGACTAAGGGGTCGAAGCTGAACATATCCCTGCGACTAAGAGCCCCTTGGATGTCCCTCCACTGAGCAGCGTTCCGTCTGTTGAGAAGCAACCGTCTCCCATTGAAGTAGAAGATTCTGAGACGGCATCTGAATCAGAATCGATCGGGATAGAGGCTTCAGCTCTACAATAAAGAGCCTCCCGAGAGATTACTGAACGAATCCCAGAGATAGCCAGCCACACTGATCTCATCATACTGTCAAGGTAGACTAGGCTCCACATGCTGATCAGATTCCAGGAGTGGTCTACTCTGAACAGATTAATCAAACACCACTCCTGAGAACAGCTCCACGAGGAGGAGCTGATGATAAGGAACAAAATTGGCTACTCGAGCCATCTTGACCTATGTTCCTTGGAAGATTTGAGGGCTGCCATGCTAGCCATGCTGAACGACCGCCAACCTATCTCAGCATCGGCACCCTCAGACGGGTCTGACCCCGATGGTCAGGACCCACCCCGTGATTCAGGCCCTGAGAAGCCTGATCAGGGAACTCAACTGGACAAGGATGCTCCAACCTCTACTGCTGAACCACCTCTCAGCATCCTTGGACCAGGTCAGTCGGAGGCTGGTACCTCGAAGTCAGTAGAACCCGCTCAGCTATTACTTGAATCTGCGTTCGAGGTAGCGCCCAGCCCTAAAAGCCGACGATCAAAGTCAGTGGCCAGGGCCCTGAGGAGTCAAGGAACGTAGAACAAACTCCTCGCCCGTGCCGTCCACAACACGTGGAGGCAGACTACTCAGGCTCAGTGTGCGGAAATCAAGTGGCTCAGAACGGCGATTCAGAACATGCCTGCCCCTGATTTCTCCAATATACTGAATAAAGCACTTGCCACTCAACGAGCAGACTTCGAAGAGCAACTGAAGCTGATTCAGGCTGGCCAAGCAAAGCTCTTGGAAGATTTCAAGGCCGCCCCGGTTAGGTCACATCGAATCCGTCTCTTCCATCTCTTAGGCCTCCGAACTCGACTCCAATCAATTCGAAGGCCATGGAAGACGTAGTAGATAAAAAGTTGCAAGATTTCTAGACAAAGGCGGACGCCTCTCACCGTAAATACAAATAACAACTTATTGAAGAGAGAAACGAACTTCATGAACGATTCACAAAGCTGCAGTACACCTTGGATGATCTGTGAGGAGCATATAAAAGTATGGATAAAAAGGTACTAGTTCCCACCCCTGGCGTATTTGCTGATGCCAAAAAGGGGGAAGGTAAGCTGAAGATTACAGAAGGGAAGGTACTGAGAGTACCAAGAGGAATGAGGACAGTGACCCGGAGCAACCCAGAGTCAACAATATGCTCCCACTGGTCCCTCTACTCAGTCTGGCGAGGCCCAGGGTATCTCAGCAGCAGGCGATGTAGTGTCTGCTGAGACTGGCCCAAGCGGCTCAGGACCTAAGGACTCTGCTACTCAAGCAACCCAAACTCCAAGTGACATAATCAAGGAGATTGCTGAGTACGCAGAAGAGGAGTCAGAAGAGGAAGAGGTTCCTCTACCTCCTCCAGTTGCCGGAAAAGGCAACAAGATACTGAAGCTTCCAACTCCTCCTTCTAAAAAGAAAGGACCTAAAAGATACATCACTCCGGAGGAAGAAGCTCGATTGCATGGATGAAAAACTTGCAAGAGAAATTGCCGAGGCTGAGGCTGCCAATAAGCCAAAGAAAAAGCCAGCCAAAGGCAAGACCAAAGCTCCAGCAGGTGGTAGAAAATCTGGTTCAAGGCTGCCTCCAAGAACATTAAAGCTGAGTGACGAGGCAGACAAAGAAAAAGAAAAGGAGCAGCAGTAGCAGCAGACAACTGGTCAGTAGGGTACTTCAAAAGAGAAATCATCTACTCCTGCTGATTCAGAAGAAGAAGTTCATGTACCCTCCTATGTCCCCTCGAAGAGTCAAGAGCTTGAAATGCAAGAAATTTGAGATCAAATGGAGAGGTATCTATACAAAGGAGCAGAAGCAAGGCAAATAGAAGCAGCTAGAGAAAGGCTCAGATTAGCAGATCTAGAAGCTCTGAGGCTAAAGGCTGAGAAGGAAGCTAGCCAAAGGATTCCTGAGAAGGCAGATATTCCATACAAGTACAGAAGACTCAGGAAGCCTACTGACCTGAAAATTCTCAGATGGCCCAAAGTGGATGAATGGATGCCATGGGAAAGAACTCAAAGGTGGGAGTTACTGAAGGCAGATTACATCAAGAGATACTATTTTTGGAGATACTGGCCTGAGATGCACAAGTCTATCGCATTTGCTGAATGGCTTCTGAAGACCGACCCAGAGATATTTGCTAGAGTTCAGAAGGCCATAGCAGATAAAATTGATGTCAGAGTCCCAGCTCCAAGGATCATGCCTCCCCCACTGAAACTAGATGGCTCTGTTCATTATGGAGTAATTGAGAAGGAGATTAAAGATGCTGCTCAAGCAAGGCACTTGGATGAAGATGAGCCTGCTGATTTGCCAGAGATACTGAAGCTGAGGAAGATCACCTACGTAATGTATGGACTCGCCACTTCCTAAATCAAAATCAAAGGACTTCAAAGACAGGATTCAGCAGTCGTATGATAGTTAGCTTCGTATTCCTTGTATTTTCTCTTTTTCTTAGAATAGCAAGTTGATGTATCTCAGATCGACCATTCATTATATATAAACATCATCGTTGTTCGGCCCCGACAATTCCTTATTGTCTATATGGCCTTGTTTGTCTTTATGCTTAACACACATAATCACTCAAGTGATTACTGACTCACACACTCACTGAATATATATATATATATATATCCTATCAGTTTTTACCTTGTTAGATTCCGATCTATTAGATTACTTTTAGATGGGGGAAAAGGTTGTTAGACAGGGAGAAATTGCTCATTAGTTTTCTGTATAAGTTCTGATATTTCTTCCTTGATTCCCTCAGTAGTCTAGGACTTGAAGAACAACTCCACTGATTCTACTTGTAATACTTGTAAGTAGGTTTGTTTCTGATAGTCATAGTGTTAGGTTTTGGCATCATCAAATAGGGGGAAAAATGATGGGAGGTGATTAAGTCTTCTCACAATCGGTTGAGAGATAACTTAGTAGCCCAGTGCTCTGAATATTTGCTGAAGATTTGAAGATCCCAAAACCGTACTTTGACTGATGAACCATTCAGTTGTAATATGTTCTGTTTTGTCTCTGAGATTTCAGACTTAGTAGACACTCCTCATTTGGTTCAGGCACTCAGTAGATTACCAACCTTAGTACCAGAAGAAGAAGACTCAGTGATACTGGACTCAGCAGGAGCAGTATACTGAAAGGAGTCAGTGGAACTGAACTCAGCAGGAGTAGTTCACTGAACTCAGAGTTGATCTTCAGTAGAGCCGACTCAGCAGGAGCATGCTACTGAATAAAGATCAGACTCAGCAATGGCCAGACAGTCTTCTGAACTGTCAAAATTCACTAAGTCTAAATCAGCAGAGTCAATACGAAGAAGAGAGAAGTCAGCTTCAAATCTACCTTGAAGTCTGTTCTGTCTCACCTACTTTCTTTATCCTCGACCAATGACAAGCAGCCAGCTGTCCATATTCTGATTAAAGCTGCAAGTCAACAACTTTCCAGAAATGGAGGGAAAGGACACTGCAACCATACTTTGAAAGAGCCGTTAGCTACTCAAAAGAGAGAGATACAAGGATCATCGTCTCCAATGGATCTATCCTTGCCTCTACTATATAAATAGAGGGATACAATTCAAATTGAAGCTCACAACCTACGACACAAAACCGAACACACGAGCATTCATGAGCAACTCAAAACGTTCTAAGTCTTCCGCAAGAAGTTCGAAGAGTAATCTCTGGCGAAAGACGACATACCTACTCACAGGGAACCAAGTTGAACCAGAATTATAAAGCCTCTAGTATCCAAGCGACTGAACACGAACCTAAGTCTTTACTTAACCGTTCGTCGCTCTAGAAGCCACTTTCTCGTTCCCTATCCCTCTAACCTAAGCTCAGTTGATCATATCCATAGCTTAGATGAAGGAGTTCACATCTGAACTGATCCTTATTGTAAAGGACTCGTTCATAGTTGGAGAGTTTTTCAAACACTTAGTTTGATACCCTGTAAAGTGAGACTTGCTCAGTATAAATCTCAAGACCAGTGTTTGTCCAGCGTACAAACCAACTGAGACTATCTCAGTATAATACATAGCCTCCTGATCATTCGCGACAGTGGACGTAGGATTGTTGGATCCGAACCACTTTAAAACTGTGTGTTCTGTGTTCGTTTTTCTGTTTTTAACAGTTGCATTGATTACTGTTCGTACTGAAAATATTTCTAAAATCATTCAACTGAGTTTCAGCAAAGCTTAATCGATTGCACTAACATACCGAAACCGTTTTACTAAAAATGTTTTCTAAACTCAACCGAATTTGGGCCTACATATTTCCGCACTACCGAACTTCAGCGAACGGCATCGAATTCCGACTCCGGCGCCTAGCAGACCTCAGTGAAGTCAATCACTCTGCCACGCTATTCATAACAACTTATTTGGTCTATCGAACTTGTTCAGTACGACACTCTCCTGAAAAGGACTGTTCGCATTTAAAGTTGAGAAATCGGTTTCGTGTGTATTCACCCCCCCCCCTACACACCGAACGTTTATTCTCGGGACCAACATCTACTTATGTTACAAAGGCTTGATATGCACCTTATGGATGTAGTAAATATCTATCTATTTGATTAACTTGATAGTTATATATACTTGAAAATCCCTGAAGGATTTAACTTGCTTGAATCACGTAAGTTAAAAATATATTTTCAAGTAACCGCAAAATCGTTGTAAGAACAACGTGTATCTCAAAAGTGAAGATATTTGCTCATATGTTTTTGTTGGTCCCGAGTCAAACGTTCAGGTGTAGAGGGGGGGGAGGGGTGAATACACCTGAAAACCTTTTTCTCAAACTAGAACGCGAATAGTCCGATTAACGGAGATTGCCTACTAAATGAATTCAGTAGACCAGACAAGCTGTTCGTGGAGGGAGGTAAGATTTGCTTCCATTCTGACCTGCCATACCCCGTAGTTCTCTACTGAGAACATGGGTACCATTCTGATTCCTGACATATCAGACATGTTAGATAAAGATATGTATGAAGAATGATATGCAGTGAAAACATTTTCAAGGATCCGTTCGAGTAGACCAGTTTTAGATAACGAAAGTCCTAAAGAACTCCTGCTCTGATACCAAATTGTTGGTCCCGAGTCAAAGGTTCGGGTGTGGGGGGCGGGGGTGAATACACCTGAAAACTTTTTTCTCAAACTAGAACGCGAACGAGTCCGATTAACTGAGATTGCCTTCCGAATGAATTCAGTAGACCAGACAAGCTTTTCTTGATCGCGTGGAAAGAGTGACTGAAGATGCTGAGCTCTGCTAGCTGACAGGTGTCAGAATTCAAATGCGTTCAGTAATATTCAGTAGCGTGCGAAAAGTGTAGGCCCAATTAGTTTGGTTTGAAAATGTTTGTTTATAAAAGTCAGTTTTCAAGATTAGTGCGATCAATTAATCATATTATCGAAATCCAGTTGAATGATTTTGTAAATGGTTTTTCAGTATGAACAGTTAAATCAATGCAACCGTTATAAACACAAAGACTTTTAAAGTGGTTCGGATACGCAAGATCCTACGTCCACTGTCCTGAACAAGCCAGGAGGCTATTTTATTATACTGAGTTAGTCTCAGTCGATTTGTGCACTAGACAAACACAACCTTGTGATTATACTGAGCAAGTCTCGGTTTATAGGGTCAAACAAAAATATGTTTGAATGTATCTCCAACGATGAAGGAGTTCTTAACACTAAGAACAGTTCATGAATTGAACTCCTTCGATCTAAGCTATAGATAATACAATTGAGATTAGGTTAGAGGGAAGGGAACAAGAAGGGCTTCTAGAGCGAAGAATAGTGAAGAATAATCTCTCTGGGTTCGTGTTCTTCACTTAGATGCTAGAGGCTTGAGTTCTGTGTAAGCTTGTGTTCCCTTAGAGCAAGTTGAATGCTTTTCAAGCTTGGATTGAGCTCTGAAGTTCGTCGCGTATAGCTTGTGTTCTTGTTTTCTTGTTGCTCTCTTTGTGTATATATGTTTTTCTTCAATTTGATTTTCCCTCTATTTATAGACGTGAGCTATGGATAGATCCGTTGGAGACAAACTGTCCACGTGTCACTCTATTGGTAGCTAACGACTCTTTTGAATTTCCGCAGAGTCCACTAACTTTTTAGTAAAGTGGTTGATTTGCAGCTTTTAGTAGATACTTTTCCAGCTGGCTGCTTGTCATTGGTCAAAGTATATAAAGTATTTGAGACATGTTCAGACTTCAAGGTTTACTGATGCTGACTTCTCTGATGTACTACCTCGGACAACTCTACTGACTGATTCTCTGAAGTCCACTGTCAGTTAAAGTAACTGACCGACTGTTGCTGAGTCTGACCCAAGATTCAGTAGTATACTCCTCGCCGAGTTCAACTCTACTGAAGGTCAATACTACGAGTTCGAGATCGCTCCCGCTGAGTCCAGCTTCTACCGACTCCCGAACACCTTTCGATGTCGTCTTCTTTGAGTCTAGCACTACCGAATCTTCACTCCATGGCGCTGCGGCGATAGTCTACCGAGAAACGTAAGACGGAACTATTGAGCCGTAACCATGCTAAAGGTAAGTCTGGCGAGTCCGGAACACTCAAGAGACAAGGGTGATTAACTTTTGCATAGAAATGTTTCATCAATCGAGAATAGGATTTTGGGATCACCAACTCAAAGAATCGGATCATATCCCAACAATTTCCCCATATTTGATGATGCCAAAACCTATCTCTAAATGTCTCTCGCCGATAGCTAGACAACATCCGGCTTCTATCTAACACTCTAGACTCCTTACGAGTAGTTACAAGGAGAATCAGTGGAGTTGTACCTTCAATTCTCTAATCTACTGAGGATAGTTGAGTTACAGAATCATCTCAACAATTTCCTTCTAACATGACATCAACCAATCTAAGCAAAACAGATAAACACAGATAGACAGTGAGTGTGTGAGTTAGTAATCACTTAGGTGATTCTGAGTGTTAATATATAAACCGTAGCAGACCATATGGACAATGAGTAATTGTCGGGCCAAGTAACAATGATGTATATAAATGATAAGAAAGGATTACAAATACATCACTTGCTACACTAGGAAGTCGCTAGACCTATCAAGCCGAACTATTGATTCTTCGTCCCGAACCACCGGATCCTTGCCTTAAATTCTTTCGATTTGTCCTCTGGCAGGGGGAGTCCGTAGAGATTGAAAGTGTCCTTCCTCATCTAGAGAATCTCAGGAAGATCATCTGCGTCCTTTTGGTCAATGTGTTTCATTGATGCTGCCGCCCTCACATCAGCTTCGATTTCAGCAGTGAATACTGAACCGTCTATTTTCCTCGGAAGGGGTAGAGTTCCGAAAGCCGGAGTAGTAACCTTTACACCTTCATCAAGAGCTTTTTGAACTATTTCATATACATCAGGAATCAGGATCGCATTTGTATATCCATTTAGCAAAGGCATCTGCCTTGTCTGAGGCAAGCCAAAACTTCCAGGCATAGAAGCGCTTAACGAATTCAGCTTTGATCTATTCCCATCTCTGATTTTTCTCCCAGGGCATCCATTTGTCTATACGAGGCCATCTATGAGTTTGTTGCTAATTTGGCTTCTTGCCTCGTCTATAGAACTTGGAGGTAGTGGGGATGTCCCTATCCTTAGGAGGTAGTGGCTTAAGCTTTAATCTATCAGCTTCTCTTGCTCTTCAGCCGCCTTCTCCTTAGCTAGAGCCTCTTGCCTTCTGATCTCTTCCAATTGATGCCATTCAGCTCTTCTGTCGAGGCTATTTTATTATACTGAGTCAGTCTCAGTCGGTTTGTGCACTGGACAAACACAATCTTGTGATTATACTAAGCAAGTCTCAGTTTACAGGGTCAAACAAAAATATGTTTGAATGTATCTCCAATGATGAAGGAGTTCTTAACACTAAGAACATTTCAGAAATTGAACTCCTTCGGTCTAAGCTATAGATAATACAGTTGAGCTTAGGTTAGAGGGAAGGGAACAAGAAGGGCTTCTTGAGCGAAGAACAGTGGGGAATAATCTCTCTGGGTTCGTGTTCTTCACTTGGATGCTAGAGGCTTGAGTTCTATGTAAGCTTGTGTTCCCTTAGAGCAAGTTGAATGCTTTTCACGCTTGGATTGAGCTCTGAAGTTCGTCGCGTATAGCTTGTGTTCTTGTTTGCTTGTTGCTCTCTTTGTGTATATATGTTTTTCTTCAATTTGATTTTCCCTCTATTTATAGACGTGAGCTATGGATAGATCTGTTAGAGACGAACTATCCACGTGTCACTCTATTGGTAGCTAACGGCTCTTTTGAATTTTCGCAGAGTCCACTAACTTTTCAGGAAAGTGGTTGACTTGCAGCTTTTAACAAATACTTTTCCAGCTAGCTGCTTGTCATTGGTCGAGGTACAGAAAGTAGTTGAGACATGTTCAGACTTTAAGGTTTACTGAAGTTGACTTCTCTGATGTACTACCTCGGATAACTCTACTAATTTATTCTCTGAAGTCCACTGTTAGTTAAAGTAACTGACCGACCATTGTTGAGTATGACCAAAGGTTCGTGAGTATACTCCCCGTTGAGTTCAACTCTACCGAAGGGCAAGACTCGAGTTCGAAGGCTTCGCTCCCGCCGAGTCCGGTTCTACCGACTCCCGAACACCTTTCGCATGCTTTGCTCCCGCCGAGTCCAAGACTACCGAATCTTCACCTCCATGGCATGCGGCAGTTAGTCTCGAGAAACGTAAGACGGAACTTGATGAGTCGTTTACGTACTTAGTTATTTATGGCTGAAAAGTGTCTTAATTGGTCAACCAGTGCACTCTCAGTGGTGAAAAATGTAGGTTTGAAGTGCTGACGTGGCATGGCGACGAGGATGATATTTGGCAATGTTTGATGATAAAAAGGTCACGAAATTGATGATGTGGATGCGGATTTCAAAGGAGGGAAAATTTTGATCATACTTAGTGATGGATAAGGAAAGATATGCTTTCCTTATCTATCAAAATCATTGCCTTATCTTTAGGGGATTTCGACCCAATCAAGAAAGGAAGATATGGAGTATATAAGGAGAAGAAGTAGACGAGAAGAAGGAGTTCTTGAACCCGTTCCATCACGCCGTTACTTCAAGATTCAAGTCGAGAAACCCTAGTTCCCGATTTTCAACCGCCGACCGCCGATCACACCGCCATTCCTTTCCGTTCAAGAATCCAATCGTTCGTAGTTAGTTAATGGAGAAGAAACACTTTTCAATTTCATTGTTTTGTCCGTTTAATGTTCTCGAAATTTGAATTCTAGTTTTTAAATTTCGCTCGTCGTTAATCGTTTGAGTAGGAATATCGGATTTACGTTGATACTCTTGTTCTAGTTTTATTCAAGTATTTCATTCAGTTTCTTAAATCATAGTAATATGTTATTTCGTGCTTTAATTGTTTTAAATTTCGTTCATGCTAGATCTAGGGTTATTCATGTTTATGTTTATGTTTATGTTATGCAAACTGTCCCGATTGCACGACAGATGCGTCTGCATGAGTAGCTAAGTTTTTTAGGGTCCAGCAGAATGTAAATACACAAGTGAACAGTACATGAGGCTTAGGTGCGAATAATTAATCAATAGGGTTTTGGGTTAGTCCTGAATTAATTAATCTGACTAGTAATTTAGGCTTGATCACCCTAGGTTGCGCAGTCTGTAGCAACTTAGTACTTCCATCGTTTCTCGTGGAACAAGGCTAGGTAAGTAGCGAAACTATTCGTTAGAATAGTTGGATTAAACCGATAGGAGACTATTAGATGTCCAACATACGAGTATGCTCCTATACCATCTCTTAGTTCGATAAAGTTGTCTAGCCATTAAATCTATTGAGTGCCCAACAACGTAGGTTGTAGCTAGGTTAGGGAAGTAGCCGTTTCGATGCCCAACATGACGGTTACCGACTAAGTAAGGGGGAGTGAGGGTTGTGTCAGTTTAATTACGGCAATTTATAACTAGTAAATTCTTAAGATTAATTCATATTAAGTGCCGATGATTGGAATTATGTGTGTGTGAATATTCTGTTGGACCTGTTTCTCAGTTCCCAGTTAATATAGTTTTTAATTCAGTTTAGTTTTTAAGCATTTTTAGTTTAATGAAAATCCCAAACTTGCGTGGTTGCTAACCAAAACCATAGATAAGTAGAAAAATAATGTGTCTAGTCCTCCGTTACCTGTGTTCGATACCTTGTGAACTATACTGATTTAATTCTTAGATTTGCAGGATTATTTGGTGCAATACAACGATCACCAGAACTACTGAGCCGGAACCATGCCGAAGGCAAGTCTGCTCGAGTCCGGAACACTCAAGAGACAAGGGTGATTAACTTTTACATAGAAATGGTTCATCAATCATAATAGGATTTTGGGATCAGTCAAATCAGCAACTGAATCATATCCCAACAGTTTTCAAGAAGAAATCTGATAGCAAAATAGTTTATATTTTTATTTGATTTGGTTAAGACTCCTAAAGAGTTTAATACTTGAAAATTATGTGTATACTCCGTTAACATAACATATATAAGACCACTACTTGTGGGCTATTTTATTGATTGACACGTGATTCTATAATCCAACTCAACTATTGTTGGCATTAGGGGGAGATTAAATATGAATGCCACAAATATATCGTTGGATTAATTATTTAGATTCACGCACTATGAACTAGAAGTTCAACAAATTATTTAGTGCAAAATGAGTGACTAAAATCTTATATAGCCGTTGTATATGCACCATGAAAGAACTGAAGTTCCTCATAGACAAAATAAATCAATTAATTCCTATTGACGCCAGAAGCGTGAGAGATTTATTGGTGCTAAGAGATAAGAAGTCCACGGAATACAAAATTAGAACACATCACTCCAAATTCCTCCTGAAGAGGATATGTGAATCATTATGTACAAAAGTACTTGATGAAATCAACTCATGCCTAAAGATAGAGTTAGAATCAAAAGACTTAGGTTGAACTAATAATTGTCTCGACCTGCAGATCGAGCATCTCCCTGATGGAGTTACGCTAGTCGACCTACCTATAAGGTCTTTAAAAAGATTTTATTGTATCGCATCCACGTAGCTACCTAATGGTTGCTTCAATCACTTGAAGTGGATGAAGCCTCATTTAGAACTAAACAAGATAACAAAGATGTTTTAGGACAAGAAGTTCCTTACTTATGTGCAATTGGAGAATTTGAAGTGGTATTAACCATGCTTTGTTATCTTCGAGACAAACATGATATTGGTCTATTTATGAGAATAATGATATATCGACATATTCCATGCTATTATCTATGGCGATAATTAAACTTGTGTTGCACATATTAATGTAGACCTTGAAGATAATCTTGAAGATTGTTATCTTGAGGGAGAATAACGAATTGTAAATAATCCTGAAGATTAGACTGACCCCTAAAGGTCAAATGGCCCTGAAGGTCAAATGGTTGTACCATTTTTTCCTTTCTAAGTTTTTTCTCAAAGGGTTTTCTTAGTTAAGATTTTTAACGAGTCATCCAATGCAACACACGAGTAAATGAGTCTTTGAGATTGATTCACAAAAGAGTCAATGCAACACATGATCTCCAAAAGAGTAGCGGCATCAACATCCAGCAAATTCGCTCAAGTGACAATCTAGCGGATTCTTTTACGAAGACATTACCGACATCAACATTTGAGAAGTTGATACACAAGATCGATATGCGCCGACTCAAGGATCAACAATGACTATATTGAGGGGGAGCAACTGTACTCTTTTTCCTTCGACCAATTTTTATCCTAATGGATTTTTCTGGCAAGGTTTTAACGAGACAACAATTTCTTTTAGGAATGGTCAATCAAGGGGGAGTGTTGTAAATATATTATATATATACTTACCATATATTGTAATGACCATGTAAACCTTAAAAGCCGATGATCCCATCTGTAACTCTATAAATAGAGGTATTTGATACTCATAATAATACACATAATACTGCACTTTACGTATTGCACTTAAAGACAAATATACTGCACTTTAAAATGCAGTATCTTTGCCTTTAAAATGCAGTACATTTGTCTTTAAAGTGCAGTATTCACACGATAAAGGCTGTCAGATTTGAACCTCCACCTATATATATATATATATCTATATTTTGCAGGGTATTTGAAATTATGAAATTGGGATTAAAAAACCAGAGGCAAAATCGAACAGTGCAGTTGAGAAAAAATAATAAGTGAATAACTATAGTTCAATATAACTATATTGATCTTGAATTTGTCTCTCCAATAAACTATATTGGAGTTGCATCTTCGATTTATTTGGTACTTATATACGATTTTTAAATTATGTTATATATTCTTAATTTATTTATATTTATTATAAGTAAATGAAATCATAAAAAAAGCAAAATCCAAAGTCTTTTCCAAACGAAGTGCAAAACGGGCCCAAAATCGGAAGCAACAAACCCATTCAGAAGCTTCTTTCATTATGGCTTCGGAAACTCGAAAAGGTCAGCTTCGAAACTAAGAATTCTTTCGTTTTCAAATACATGATGCTTGGGGATGATTTTTTCCAGTTAATTACGAGTATATTGAACTGATTGCTGATATGTTTAATTTGATTTTTGTTTTTTCAATTTTGATTTTGACGCAGTTGTAGTTCATCTGAGAGCCACCGGCGACGCCCCAATTCTCAAACAAGCAAAATTCAAGGTTTTCTTTTTTCTGTACGAGTCGCGTTTGAATTGTGTGTTAGCTGAAGTGATTTAGAGCAGTTTTGGAGTTGGAAGTTTTTTTTTGCTAAAGTTTACCGTAGTTCAATGGAAATTGGGATTAACTCGGGGAATTGAGTAAGCCCTAACTTATCTGAATAAATTAAAATTCGATAATTGGCTGGTCAAGAGGCCTGTTCATAATGCTAAGAAATTGATAGTTATTTTACTTTTGGATTTTTCCCCTCTGCTTTTCCTACTGAAAATGTTTTTCATGGTAGCAGTTCCGATTACTTAATAGTTTGGTTATTATGATCTGTATCGTTCCAATGTACCTTGTTTAATCCTATTGTTTGCATGAAATTGTATTCAGTTTTATAGTTAATTAGTTACTATGGTTTCTTATGCTTGGAAATGCAGATGGCTGGGAGTGATAAGTTTGGTAAAGTAATAGATTTTCTCCGGCGTCAGCTTCACCGGGAGACTTTGGTAGGTTATTTTGTGCTCTCTAATCTTGGCTTTGTTTCTTTTCTGATTTATGTTTCTTTTCTTTTCAGTTTGTGTATGTGAACAGTGCCTTCTCTCCGAATCCTGATGAGTTGGTCTCCGACCTGTGTAATGTGAGTTGTTCCTTTCATGATATCATCTTGAATATGGATGGAGTGGATCATATGATTTGAAGTGAATTAATTCTTTCTGTGTTTTGGCCAAAAACTACATATCATGTTATAGTGAGGGAGGGATGTTCCAGTTTTGCTTTAGTGGAGTATCATAGGATAGATTGTATTAGTATCGTCTAGATGATGATTATCAGGGTTTTGGCATTAGAAAATTTCGAGTTTGTATTAGCTAGACTAGTGTTACTATGATAATCATAAGTCATTAAGATAAATCACATTCTTTCAACTCTTTGGCGTTTATTGTTTAGCTTATTTTCGTTTGAATTTGCTATATCATATATGTCGATTCCATTGCAGAACTTTGGCATTGATGGCAAATTGGTGGTCAATTATGCATGCTCCATGGCTTGGGGTTAACTACTACCGACATTTTACATTTCTTTCCACTCCTTTCCATCTCTTTCTACTTCAACAAATTATTCTTTAACCTTCTCTTTTTCATTCATAGTTTGATCTGCACATCAAAGATCTCTTGTAAACCTGCAAATGCGTGTTTTAATATCCACTCTGTTTTATTATTTTGTCAATGTATCCTAGTTTATGTTGATTGGGGAGAGGTGCTTGATGAAAACAAATTTGTTAGCTAAATGAAGTGGGATTCTATTACTTGCACCATTAGAAGTGGATTTCTATTATTTGCTAATTTATAGTAAAGATAGACTGCTTTCTGCAAGAACTTTCATCATTTCTACGTACACTTATCCCGTTTCACAGATGTTACACCTATTGAATATGACATCCACCATTTACATACATATCTCGACATAATTTGAACCCGACCCTGTTTCATAGATGTTACACCTAATAAATACGACATCCACCATTTACGTACATAACTTGACATAATTCGAACCCGAAAAAGTAACTTGATCTCCTCCATCAACACTTTCTAAACTCAAGAAACTTGGTGACCCACTCCAAAGTAGAAGGTTTCTCGTTAGAGAAATCAAAGAAATCATCACAATTCTCCACACCTTTGCTACTAACACTTGTTCCCTTCTCTTCTTGATCAGTCTTTGAACCCATTTCTCCACTTGAAATGCCAGCAACCAACACACTCTCCTCCAACCTCTTCTTGCTCAGATGATAGTTCCAGTAGTTCTTGATCTCATTGTCTGTTCGACCCGGTAGCCTCGCCGCTATCAACGACCACCTGCACCAGACATTTTACTCAATCGGACCCAAATAATTATGCATAAACAAATTGTCATTGCTAGGAATCGAACCTACACGCATCGAGAACATTACCATTTGGCCAAATATCTAAATTATATCAAAACGGGAAAAAAAACACTTAATCCCTAAGGAGAAAAGATCCAAGGCGAAAATGAAAAAGGGGCTCCCAAAATAAGAATGAGACACTAGAATTTCACATTTCTATTACTTTGTACAACAAATACAAGAAAAATATTTTACAATGGTAGAAATAGCACATATGAGTTTTAGAATTTCTGGGCTTGGGGGTCGCCTGGGTTAGCCTCTCAAGGCCGGCGGGCCACCAGTAGGAGCACCGGCTCCCACTGCCCACTCCTTCCGGATGTTGTCTATCCGGACTTAGCCCTTTGTCGTTTCGAGTTTTTCTTTCGAGAAAAATTTACCTATTTCCTAGCAGCTTGTGCAGCCTTATGATCAAGTCCTCTTCTTGATCAGACATGTTGCCTCTCTTGATGTTTGGCCTCAAATAATTCATCCATCTCAATCTGCAGCTCTTAGCACAACGTGATAGCCCTGCTTAATTATAACAAAAACTCAATCGTAAGACTAAAAAATTAATTATGAAAAAAATGCGCTTATAAATTAATGAAAGTGACCTGCTTTAGAAGCAACGGTGGTCCACTTCTTGGCGCCGTGGAAGGCGACGGCGTCGGCGAGTCTCCGATCCTCCTCCGCCGCCCACGGCCCTCTGCTCAGCCCCTTCTTCGCCGGCCGCTGCTTCTTCTCTTTCATGGAGGGCTCGGCCATGGGAGTTTCAAGTTTGCTGGCTTTAAGATGTGGGTGTGGTTTGTTATACGGAAGAAATTCCCTTTTATTGTTGAAATTTATTTTTGACTTTTTTTAGGAGATTTAAATAATAAATAAATAATGGCCACAAGCTTGATTTGATTGTCTACGAAAACTTGAGTTTATTTGGCTGTAATTTATTGAAAGAGTGGTGAAGAATTTGTTGACTATCTGCAATTTGAAATATATACGCCTAGTTGTTACAGATTTTTTTTATACGAAAAATAGTTTAATATCAAGTATATGTTTCATTTCTCTATGTTATACTACTACGTTGTAATCAGTGGTAAATTTAGAGTTATATGAGAGCCAATATCTTCAAATTGTGTGAAGTTTCAATTTTATATATTATTTCAAGAATTTACTAATTCAATTGTAATATTGAGATATAAATTAATAGTGGGCAAACAAATATGCAATCTAATCATGTCTAAAATATATATTTGACCTAAATTTTCATAACGAAATTTGGATGTATAATTTTTTTCTTATGGGATTAGGATCGGAATTTTTTTTTTTTATAAAAACAAGTTTTTTGTCCGGTTAGTATTGAAGATGAATTAAAATAATGTAGTGACAGCTAGAAGGAAACACAAAAAATTTAGCCACCCTTTGTGATGGTGACAGCCACCACGAGGCTGCTGAAGAAGGTTTTTGTTTATACGGCAAAGTTTCGGATGATTTAATAGCTCAAGATTTATTAAATAATTTTAAAGAGCGAAGATTCGAATTTAGATATAAAGACGGTGTGACGTATTTTGCCCAGTCATACGATTAGATAAGAATGTCAACTTTTGAATTAATGTTATATGCATTTGTAGGCTTGTAGCTAAGCTTTAAGACAAAAAAAAAAGACTAAACATAGAATGAAAGGCTATTTAAGATAATGTTATTGTAGTAATCTAGTACCATAGTAATGGTCCACATTGCTTTTGTCAATGAGACTTAATTTGGTTAAAATAATGTTTCTATTATTATTGTTGTTCTTATAATAAAATAAGATTAGATTGTAGTTAATAGGTCGCATTCAAATATCATCAAACAATTTAAATAATTAATTTTTTTATATAATGCATGCGATTTTGTTGCATAAAGTAGTTGTATTGGCTTCTTGATGGTAAAGTTTTTAGGTAGGATTCAAAGAATTTATGTAAGTTGTATTTCAATAGGTACATTTTCTTAATAAAAATTCTAAATAGTACTCCCTACATTCCATTAGTAACGTCATGTATTCCTAATTGTAGTATCTCATTGAAAATGTTATGTTTTTAAAAAAAGGCAAAGAATGAATGAAGAGAAAATAACTATCCAAAAGTCAAATAATATACACCACAAATATCACTTTCTTAATTTTTGTGCCCAAAAAAACATGACGTTAATGTTAGTGTATATATTAGCATTCTTAGAAGTATATTTTACTTTATTGCTCTTAAGGCCCTTTTTGGTCTTTTGTATATCTTGTATATATTCTCTCTCTCATGTAAAATCCTTAACTTTTGAAGAATACATTTTACGGGAGTTCTTCTGACTCTAACATACTTAACAATTAATAGGAAGGAGGGGGTATTAAACTATATCTGTATGTATAGGGCTTGATATTGGTACAAGTTCAAATCTTTCAAAATTCCAAATTTTCTGCGTTTTTAAAAAAATTATTGATTCCACCCTATTTCTTCCTAAACTATAGATTTTATTCCTGACCTCTTAATCTTGATCCGACCCTACAAATAAAGTCTCTTCTTTCATAGGTGGCATAGAGGATGAGTGCCTTCGATATGCATTTAGACGAGACATTGGTTGATCTAGAGGTATGTAGGGATGCACTACCCTCAAATTGTGTTAATTCCAAATTTTCTTTATGTTTTTTAAAATTTTATTCTCTCCGTTCTAGTTATAATGTCCACTTTGCTTTTTGTAAGATTTTTAAAGACAATTGTTCGTTGTGAGTAGAGATGTGTAAAGATGAGTTACGGGAAATAATTTAATTTTCTCAAGCCACGATTAAAAACAGGGATGAACCAACTCACAAATAATAATAATTCGTGAAAATTAAATGCACAAGAACACCAAGAATTTTTACGTGGAAAACTCAATTGGGAAAAGCCACGGGACCTAGTCCAGACAAAATAACTCCACTATGATGATAAAGAGTTACACAAATCAATCCGGTGACTCCAGACGATATAAGCACCAATCAATTTACCAACGATAACACCACAAGTATATCCAACCTATAATCTATAGAATTGGAAATACGTTACCATTTGGAAATCCCAAATTGAACCGGTAGATGAATAGAAATTACCAAGACGAACACACGACCAAGAAATTAAAAACTTCAATCAAAATTCGCGCGAAGACAAAACGTGTGGACGCCGTTTGAGGAGACAGAGAGATGACAGAGAAAAGATGCTACATTTTTTTTCTTTTCTTGAAGCCTCACGCCGTCACCGAAAAACCTGATGACTCTTGGAAATCAATTACGTCTTCAAAAAAAAAAAAAAACCAAAACAATCCTTCTATAATTTTATATTGGTTGGTTGGTGGGCTAATTAAGCCAAATGAGTTGACCACCTAAGCCCAACAATCTCCCCCGTCAGCTCATTTGGGGAGACTTGACCAATCCAGTGTCTTGCCTGCAAAAAATAAACTTCTCTCTTGGCAAAGCCTTGATCAACATATTAGCACCATTATCATCTGTGTGTACCTTCTCGAGTGTCAACAACTTAGAATCCAAAACATCTCGAATCCAATGATACCTCACATCAATATGTTTGGATCGAGAGTGGAAGGTAGAATCCTTACACAAATGAATAGTGCTCTGATTATCACAATGAAGACTATACTTTTCTTGCATCATGCCCAATTCCTGTAGGAATTTCTGCAACCAAAGAACTTATTTGCAAGCTTCAATAACCGCAATATATTCTGCTTCAATGCTCGAAAGAGCAACACACTTTTGTACTCTGCTTTGCCATGAAACTGCATAACCTGCAAATTTCATCAAGTATCCAGATGTGACTTCCTACTATCAAAGTCACTTGCCATATCTGCATCAGTGAATCCGTCTAGCATTGTTTTACCATTGCCAAAACACAAACACACATTAGAAGTCCCCTTGAGATACTTGAGAATCCACTTGACAACATTCCAATGCTCTCTACCTGGGTTAGAGAGAAACCGACTAACAACACCAACTGCATGAGCTATATCCGGTCTAGTGCACACCATAGCGTACATCAGACTGCGAACGGTTGATGCATAAGGAACTTTCTTCATACATTCTTCATATTTCTCACTTTTAGGACACTGCTGAATGCTCAACTTAAAGTGGCCTGCAAGTGGAGTAGACACTTCCTTAGCACTGCTCATGTTAAATCGATCAAGTACTTTCTTAATGTACTTTTCTTGAGATAACCGAAGCTTTCCATTTTATCTGTCTCGTGAGATCTTCATCCCAAGAATCTATTTAGTCGGTCCCAAATCCTTCATTGCAAATGACTTGCTCAAATCTTTCTTCAAGCTGTCAATTTTCCTGACGTCGTGACCTACAATCAACATGTCATCGACATAAAGCAAGAGAATGATAAAATCACCATCTGAATAATTCTTCACATAAACACAATGATCAGATGTAGTCCTCTTTTACTCTTGGTCTGTCATGAAGGAGTCAAATTTTTTATACCACTATCTCGGTGCCTACTTCAGACCATACAAGCTCTTCTTGAAACGACAAACATGATTCTCTTTACCAACTTCCTTAAACCCCTCTGGTTGCTCCATGTAAATTTCTTCTTCCAAATCACCATGTAGGAAGGCTGTCTTCACATCAAGTTGTTCAATCTCTAAATTCAAGCTAACTGCAATACCAAGAACAGTACGAATGGAAGACATCTTTACCACATGAGAAAAAATCTCTTCAAAATCTACACCCTTTTTCTGACCAAATCCCTTCACAACTAGTCTTGCCTTGTACTTAGGTTGAGAAGATTGTTCTTGAGTCTTCAGCTTGCAGACCTATTTATTCTTTAGAGCTCTCTTGCCCTTAGGCAACTTCACCAACTCATAGGTGTGATTTTCATGCATGGATATCATCTCTTCTTGTATGGCCTGCAATCATTCTTCTTTCTTTTCATGCTCAAGAACCTCACTATAACACTCTGACTCTCCTCCATCTGTTAACAAAACATACTTGTTAGGATTGTACCTGCTAGAAGTTCTCTTCTCTCTGGTAGATCTCCTAACTTCATCCTGAACTGGTAGTGGAGTTGGCGCTTCACTTTCCTCGGGTTCATCAGAAACAATTTCATCACCATCTATGTTCTCTTCTTGCTCCGATTCAGCTCCCCGTGATCATAATCGAATAGTTCGGGACCGAATCGCGCAATAGGAATCTCATCTGGCAACTTCTGATTCTTTTCTTTTTCAATATCTTCAATAGTCTGGTCTTCGAGGAAGACAACATCTTTGCTTCTGATAACCTTCTTTATAACCGGGTTATACAATCTGTAGCCAAACTCTTCATTTCCATAACCCAAGAAGATACACTGCTTTGATTTCACATCAAGTTTTAGTCTTTCATCTTTAGGAATATGGACAAACGTCTGACAACCAAAGACTGTCAAATGCTTGAAAAAGACTTCTTTCCCTTTCCAAACCCTCTCTGGAATATCACCATCCAAAGGAACTGATGGAGAAAGATTAATTAGATCAACAACAGTCCTCAAAGCCTCAGCCCAAAAAGACTTAGGCAACTTCGCATTAGATAGCATGCATCTAATACGTTCAGTAATTGATCTGTTCATACTCTGCAATACCATTTTCTTGAGGAGTCTTAGGAACTATCTTCTCAAGTATGATCCCCTTTGATTTGCAATAGCTTTCAAACGGTCCTCTGAATTCACCACCGTTATCTGCCCTAACACGTATCAGTTGCTTGCCCATCTCTCTTTCAACTCTGCTGTGAAAGTCTTTGAACAACTCAAGGACCTGATCTTTAGATTTCAAAGGAAAACACCAAACTTTTCGTGCAAAGTCATCAATAAAACTTACAAAATAAATTGCACCACCAAGAGACTTATCTTTCATGTAGCACACATCAGTATGTACTAATTGTAAAGGGCTCGACATCCGAGATGGAGGTTTACTCTTAAATGCAACTCTATGTTGTTTTCTATAGATGCAATCAATACAAGGTTTAAGAGTAGTACCTTGTATTTCGGGTAGGAGCTTCTTTCGAAAGAGTCTGAATCCCCTTCTCACTCATATGTCCAAGTCGTCTGTGCCAAAGATCTATAGAGCAATCACGAACTGAATTTTTCTCTCCCTTGCTTAACCTAGCACGCGTCCAGTAGAGAGTATTTCTTTTCTTTCCTCTGGCAACAACGAGATTTCCTTTCGCAAGCTTCCATCTGCCTCCACCTTCTGTGCTAGTAAAATCATCATCATCAAGTTTTCCTTTAGCGATAAGAATCAAACGCATACTAGGAATATGCCTAGCATTCTTCAGAACCAATTGACAACTAGTGTCCATATCTAAATATATATATCTCCAATGCCAACAACTTTGCATTTGGACTCATTTCCCATCTTGGAGTAGCCAAAATCACCGCTGGTATAGGTAGAGAAGAAATGCATGTGTACAGAAACATGATAGGAAGCACCAGAATCGACTAGCCAATCGGTGTCGTGGCAAGTAGCATTTACACTACCATCATCACAAGGTAAAAACAAATCATCGTCATTTGTTGCCACTACTCCTGTAGTATCTTCTTCTTCCTTTTCAGTCGTCTTAGCTTTGCTCTTTTGCTCACCAGATTTTGCCTTCAAAATTCTGCAGTCACTCTTATAATGACTCATCTTATGATAGTAAAAGCACTCAATATTTTTCTTTGACTCGGACTTTCCCCTAGATTTATTTTGCTTGTTGTGGGGTCCTCTGCTCCTGCTTCTCCCTCTTTGTTCTTTCTTTTCAGAAACCAAGGCCTGGGGTTCAGTGGTCAATCCTTGTTCTCTCATTCTAAATTCTTCATTCATCACAGCTTCTTTTGCTAAGGCCATAGTCAATAAACCATTTGGAGCTGAATTAGTAACAGAGACAACCATCGTGTCCCAATTGTCCTAAGCAATGTCCGTAGAATGAATTGAATAAGAACAAAGTCGCCGTTTCATCATCCAAATTTAGCTTCAAATTAGTTTCTTGATTTATCAAGCCCTGGAAATTACTCAAGTGCTCAGTCATATATGAGCCATAAGTATATCTCATACGAGCAATTTGCTTCAAACATGAAGCCTTGTTCAAACCAGATTTGCGCTCATACATGTTTCCCAGCTTCTTCCATAACTCATCAGCTTTGGTGTCATTAGCAAAGTGTTGGAATATACCATGTCCAATCCACTTTCTAATATTTCCTACTATTTTCCTGTGCATAGTGGTCCATTTTTCGTCAGTCATATCTTTTGGCTTTGTTGAATCCCCTAGAACAGGGTCATACAAATCTTTACAATATAAGTAGTCCTCCATTCTAGGTTTCTAAGTTGAATAGTTAATTGCATTCACCTTAATCATACAACCACTATCTGAATCCTCCATTTTAATCAGTATTCAATCTGGCTCTGATACCAGTTACGGGAAATAATTCAATTTTCCCAAGCCACCGATTAAAACAAGATGAACCAACTCACAAATAATAATAATTCGAGGAAATTAAATGCACAAGAACACCAATAATTTTTACGTGGAAAACCCAATTGGGAAAAACTACGGGACCTAGTCCAGACAAAATAACTTCACTATGATGATAAAGAGTTATACAAATAAATCCGGTGACTCCAGAGGATATAAGCACCAATCAATCTACCAATGAAAACACCACAAGTATATCCAACCTACAATCTATAGAATTGGAAATACGTTACCAATTGGAAATCCCAAATTGAACCGGTAGATGAATAGAAATCACAAAAACGAACACACGAACAAGAAATCAAAAACTTCAATCAAAATTCGCAGCCACGAAGACAAAACGTGTGGACGCCGTTTGACGAGATGGAGAGTTGGCAGAGAAAATATGCTACATTTTTTTTTCTTTTCTTGAAGCCTCACGCCGCTGCCGAAAAACCTGATGACTCTCGGAAATCAATTACGTCTTCAAACAAAAAACCAAAACAATCCTTCTATAATTTTATATTGGTTGGTTGGTGGGCTAATTAAGCCAAATGGGCAGACCACCTAAGCCTAACAAGATGTGGGTCCTAAAAAAAGAAATTGAACATTATATTTGGAACAACCGAAATGAAAAATTGAACATTATAATTAGAAGGGAGAGAGTACTTTTTGCCCACCCTAAGATTTTGCAACCTTAATTCTCAATCGTGGATTGCTCATGAATCGAGGATTCGAGGTACGTAAAATTTTATTCACCTATTAAATGTTTGCCAAATGCAGGTTTAATGTTACATTGTTGTGGTCCTAATTTTGAAACTTGGGTAATGGGCTCAATGGGCCATGAGTTAAATGGTCTATTTCTTATTAATTCAAGAAGATGGACTATTACTGATCCCAACATCTGTCGTCCAAATTAATTCTGGGCCAACAGAACTAATTATCTACTACTACTAGTATTTAAATTTACTTGCTAAATAAATTACTTTTTCACTTAACATTTTATGATATTAATATATTACTTACTTATTAAATCTTGTAAATGAGTTGGAAGATCGAGCCTGTCACTTAGATGCTCATGCGTATCGTAATAATTTAGTTGTTCATTTTTATGTATTTTGTTTGATTATTATTATTATTTTATTATGACAGGTTAAAATTCTCATCTTCAGTTTACCCTATAGCTTAGCTTGATTATTTAATTGAAATTTTTTTTTTTGGGTTATGGTGAAATAAATTGTTACTAAGTCTCCACGTATACAATGAACTATAAATTTATAAATATTGTGAATTCAACAAAATTAACGATACTTGTTGCTTATATTAACTTTTTTTATGACGATGAATGATGATGCCATGCAATCGTTATTTGAAATATGAAACCACATGGGAAATGAAAAATTCCCATCTACTCACATAGGGTGTTGAAAATTCAATACTAATTTTGTTTTATATTATGAATGCAAATCAATGTGGCTCTCATATAATTATACATCTTAGAAAATATTTTATAAAACAAGACATCAAATTTAAATAATGCATCCCCAACAACCACTTATGGCATACCCCTATGTCATGCAATTATGAGTTTAAAAGTAATAGTCAATGTGCTTGTTATTATTATTATTATTATTATTATTATTATTATTATTATTATTATTATTATTATTATTATTATTATTATTATTAAGATTGAAAATATATATTGATGAAAATAATTAAATATGCATTTGGGATTATAAATTTTATAGAGATGAAATCATGGGAAAAATTTATAATTTTGAGACGTAGCGTAAAATCTGCTATGTCGACAATAACGAACTTTTAAAAATATGTGGATGAAAATAATTAAATATGCATTTGGGACTATAAAATTCATTGAGATGAAATCTGCAAGGAAAAATTTATAATTTCGAGAGGTAGTGTAAAATCTGCGAGTCGACTTAATATTAGAGAAAGTAAATGCATAAGCAAATTTGTTAAAAAGTGTTAGATATTAGATTAAAACTATTTTAATGTAACAATAAATAAACCTTGATAGTATTTATATATAGTATTCAATAATGTATACAACAAAAAATTATTTCATCCAAAAATCACGATACTATAAGTTATTTTTAATTGTATATTTTTTTTTGTTGACGAGGAACCCACAGGCGCTACTTTTGGTGCGCACAGGGTAAACCTCGCTACCTTTAATTTGTATATTTATTATGCTCTATTATTCAACATTATATTAAAAATAATTTTCACTGCCCAAAAAAATCCATAATTAGATAAACCGTTATGTCCCCGCCTCTCTCTCTCCGCCTCTATCTCTCCCCCCATCGCCTTCTTCGCTGTTCCTCACCTCTCTCTTCACTTCCCCCTCTCTCCTCCCCCGTTGCTCATAATTGGGGGATACCAAAGCGAGTCAGGAAAATGGAAAGAGAAAGAAATTTCTCTTTCCAAATTTCATGATTATTTTCGCACTTGAATGTTTGTCTACATTTGTTGACTTGGGCTCGAGAATCCTATGCCACGACCTAACCCTAATTTGATTCTGAATTTCCTGAATCGGTGTAGAAGAATCAATCATTCTGTATTGGGACCGAATCGTTCGTTGATTAATTGAAGTACGGTGAGGTTCTGCTGGATCTCAATCCCTAATTTTACAATTTTTGATTCTTTTATCGTCGAGGCTCTGTTGGATCGAGAATTTGAGATTCCTATTTTTCAATCTTTGATTCTTTGACTGCCCCCCAGTTTCTCCCACAATTCAGATTTGGATCTTTTGTTCTCCCCCTTTTCGGTGAATACGGATGCAAGGTGAGAGAAAAGGAGCTTCAAATTCCTTTGAATGCAAAGAAGAAATTGTTGACTTGTATGGATTCGCCATTCTTGACTTTGGTGATTGCTATTTTCTTCGGATTCCTCTCCCTCATCGTTGAATCCCAAAATGTGAGTCCTCCACCGCCGATTTTTTCTCCTCCTCCGCCGTCTCCGTCGCCGCCTCCTCCATCACCGCCTCCTCCATCGCCGCCTCCGCCATCACCACCTCCGCCACTTTATTCTCCTCCACCTCCACTTCGATCGCCACCGCCGCCATCCCATCCTCATTCACCACCTCCACCTCCACCACCTAGAAAACGCCTTAACCACCAGCCTCCGCCGCCGCCTCGGCCACTGCAGGTCGATCATGAGCATCGCCGCAAGCACCCTAGCCCTCCGCGGAAGACAAAGAAGCTCAACACGGGGAAGAAAGTGGGGCTGATGTTCATCGGAGTTGCCGCGATCTTGCAAGTCTGCGTCGTTTCGTTCTTGTTGATCAGCAGAAGGCAACTTTTGAAGGCTGAAATTGTCAACTGAATGAATCAGAAATCTGCATTTTTGAATTTTATTTGTTCAGAATTAACATTTCATTTTTTTCTTCGTGGAGCATTTCTGATCTGGCTGGATCGAGATTCTTTACTTATGGCTTGAGAGAGAATGGAACTGACTGTGGATCGGTCTATAATCTCTGCATCTTGTAAATGGGTAACTCTTTTCTCGCCATTTGATTTCTTTATTCTATTGTTTTTTCGCAAGAATCGCTTTAATTTGTCGATTGGATGGTATATATTGCCTTTGCCTTCTTGAAATGGACTAACTTGCATGAATCTGTCTTTTATTTGATAAGAAAATCGTAACCTGTAGGCTTATAAGTTTCTTATTCCGTCGTATTTGTCTAGTTTGAGTTCAGAACATAGTTTGGCCTTCATTCTATTATACCTATTCATTTTACGGAAGTATTGTTGCTTGAAACTGAACTGATCCGTCGATCCATTGCTCACGCTGTCCCTCTTTTCCTAACATTTTACATTATATAAGGACAATGTCTTCTTGATATAAAGTAACATATACGAATCTGTTAATAATTTGATAAGGATATAAGTTTATGATTAAGCAGCCGTACAATCATATTTTGTCTAATTTGTGCTCATAACATAGTTGAATCAAATCACTAGCTCCTCTAGGAAGTCGTAGGCTTCCTAACCTTTGGCATCTCATTTCTTATTCTTCTATCCATATGTTGCAAATACCGGCATTGTTTATTGATTGAAACTGAATTGATCTATCGCTCCATTGCTTATTGTATTCCTATTTTCTTTGGCATTGTCCTCGTATGTATTGTTTCATATTGACTAATTTGTATGAGTCTTTGGCAAGTGAGGAATGTATATAAGTTTATGACTGTCAAGTCGTACCATTGTTTTTTCTCAGATTTGAGCTCGCAACATAGTCGTATCCTGTCACTAGCTTCCTCTAGGCTTGGTTAGGAAGTACTAGGCCGCCTCGCCTTGACATTCGTTTTCATGCTCTACTATTCATACCTTGCAAGTATTAGCACAGTTTATTCATTTTTCATTTTGGTTCCTCTTCCCCTCTACATTATATATTGGCTTTGCTTTAGATGGACTAATTTTTATGAATCTATTGCTATTTGATAATGAAATTTAATTGCAGGAATATAAGTTTTGATCTCACTATCACACTTACAAATTTATTCGTTTTTCTTTCGGAACATAGTTGTCTTCTTACTCTTTTTTACAGGAATTGGTTAAGTTTTTCGACTAAAACTGAACTGATCTATCCTTTCATTGTTCGTTCTTGCTCCTTTTTACCTTGACATTGTATGATATGTATTGGTACGTATCTATTTATAGTTGATGATAAAATTGTAACTGAAACGTTTAGTGTTCATGAATCGACTGAAATTTAGCTCTATTTTCTGGCATCCTCCTTTGTTTAGTAGTTATTACATCTTATCTATCTGGATTGGCTAAATTGTCGGAGTGATTTACTGATTTCTTTGTAGGGGGACGAATGACTCGTAGGTGGAAAAGGTTTTTATGTCTACTTTGAAGGGACTAACTTGGATTTAACCACTTATAAACTCAATGTTGGAAGAAAATATGTACACGCTGCACCACGTCTTTATAATTGATTTCTGTTTATATGTCTCATTGAAGTTGACTACTTTTGGTGCTTATATCTTTGTTAGTTTGTGTGGTTTGAACTAGTTGAGATGTTCAGTTACCATTTGTTGATGGGTATGAATAACAGATTGATTTGATACTACTATTGATTTTGTGTTGCCTTCCTATTTTGGTCTTTACTTGTGTAAAACCACCAGTAGCAGCTAGCTACTCTACTCATCAAGGCTAATTGATTCTTTAGGAGAAATTAAAAAGTCTACTTACTATACTCACAAATGTTGTTGGGCCATGGGATCATAATTTAGCATTTCAAATCTGGCAAACTTGGTTTTGGACTATATCGCGTATTCGCACTACTTTTAATGTGTTTGCTTGTTCATAATTTAACAAAATCACTCTAGAAAAAGAAGGAAATTCAAACTCAAATTTCCACATTAGCTGATGCAGAACTCGATTTTCTTACTGAATTTAAAGAAGAAAACTAAACCAAGTATTAGTCCGCCTCCCGAAAGTGTACTACCATTTATCTCAGAATTGCAGATCTCACCATCCCTTATTCATATTTATGGATAAAAATGAGGAAATCCAGAGCTAATCAAACTCAAATGTGCACAGAGGGTGACTGTGGCGTCCGTCCCTCAATCGCGTATAATCCTACATCTTTAATATATTTTGTGAAAAATTATTATTTCATCCTCATAATTATGGAGAATGTATATTATAGTACATCTTTAAATGTGGACTCCTCTACTTTCTCCTTAATTTATATTTCTGGATTCCGCCCTTGAATGTACATATCTATGAAATTTCTAATTAGACTTATTCTCGATATCATTTCAAACGAATCGATTTGGAGCTAGGGCTATATCTAGCAAAGCAAGAGGACCAGATGAGATTGTGCTCGAATGAATTGATCATAAATCAGTGGCATAAACCTCAGCGAGAAGGCAAGTCTTTCAGACCACAGAATGTTTCCAAGTTGTAGGAAAAAGGAAGTAAGTTTGATGGACAGATAATTGTCTCTCCTTCCACTTTACTATTATTTCTAGCTGTCATTCTGTCTTCTTCTGCTCTTCATTCTTCCTTCTCCATGTGCTGATCTTGGACCATTTTTGCTAAATTCGAAACAACTTTCCTTCCAGGAAATAAACTTATTTAGAAACATATTGTCTATAATCGAGGTTGTTATCTTCACATTTTCGTGATAATACTGCAATAATATCCGAGGTAGTTGGCTTGATGTCGAGTGGTTGAATTTTCTTTTTCACAAACTATCATGTGTTTGTTTTAATTGCAAAAAATCTTTCGTGTTATTGAATAGCGTTGCGACAAATATGCCGCCGCCTAATTTAGTATTTATTGTTTTCTATTTTTTTAATGGATTAGATTTGTTATCCATATTTAAGATTTGAAAAACTATGTGTACATATCACATTGGTGTAGTTCTAGCTAGCAAGAGCTAATATATTGTAATACTATCTTTTTTTTTTTTTTGATACGTGGAACCCGCAGCCGCTACCTTCGATGCGCACTGGGTAAACCCCGCTCCTTGTGCAGTAGCCTGCAAACCACACAGGAGAGTTCAACCACCCTAGGCTAATCATAGGTGACAGGCTCCACAAAGTTGCTTCCAGTGGGATTCGAACCCAGGACCTATCGGTCCCGGGTCAACCACCTTCACCAACTTTGCCATCCCAAGGGGACATTGTAATACTATCTTGTTTGATCAACCAGGTTGCACTAATACGGGACATTTGATACGGATATATAGGCATGAAGTATAAAAACAATTTATTATTCTCTCATTAGAATTAGGTGCAACTTGTATTGAAACAAACTTGACACAAAAATTAGAATTAGAATGCATTGAGATTTTTGAAGTATCCATGATTTAGAGTTGATCAATCATTATTTAAATAATATTTGATTGAAAAAAGTGATTTTCTGTATGCTTGCGAATGAGCACCATATCATAATCCTGACAACATCATGTGGCTGTGATTTGTATTGGATCGATGTGGGACAACTCTCCCATTAATCGAAAAAGCATATTCCCTCTTCAAAACTCCCTCGCTATATAAACTTGCTTTGTGATACTCCTGGCAGACGAACTTACTTCTTCTTCTTCTTCTTCTTCTTCTTCTTCTTCTTCACACAAAAACACTTTCAAAGATGTTGAATCTCACAGCATTCCTCACTCTCTCTCTCCTCCTTGCCGCCGCACATGCATCGGTGCAAGACTTCTGCGTGGCCGACCTCTCTCTCCCCACCGGCCCCGCCGGCTACTCCTGCAAGAACGCCGCCAACGTCACCGTCGCCGACTTTCACTTCACCGGCCTCCGCAGCAGCGGCAACACCACCAACATCATCAGCGCCGCCGTGACCCCCGCCTTCGACGCCCAGTACCCCGGCCTCAACGGCCTCGGCCTCTCCATCGCCCGCCTCGACCTCGCCCCCGGCGGCGTCGTCCCCTTCCACACCCACCCCGCCGCGTCGGAGCTCCTACTCGTCGTGCAGGGCACCATCGTCACCGGCTTCGTGTCCTCCTTCGCAAACAAGGTGTATGTGAAAAAGCTCGTGAAGGGGGACTTGTTTGTTTTCCCGCAGGGCTTGCTGCATTTCCAGATCAACGGCGGCGGGAGGACGGCGGTGGCGTTTGCGAGCTTCAGCAGCGCGAATCCGGGGTTGCAGATCACGGATTTCGCTCTTTTTGGGAATGATTTGCCGTCGGTTTTGGTGGAGAAGACGACGTTTCTGGATGATGCGCAGGTGAAGAAGCTCAAGTCTGTGCTTGGTGGGAGTGGATGATTTTTTATTTTATTTTATTTTTATGTGGCGGAATTGTTGTGTTGTTCAATTGTATTTTAATTTTATTCTATAGTTTGTGTTTTGTGAATGTTGAATAATATGGAAAATTTAGTGTTGATTTTGTGATTTGAGTTATTTCTTGTTGTGCTAATGTATCTAATTAGTATTCGAATTCAATTTTTAAATTTATCGATGGCATTCTTAAATTGACACTTGAATTAATAAAAGAATGACAGAGGAGTATATTTTCATAGTAACATTCATGATATAGTTAAATTGATTAAAACAATTTTATTCAGACTGAAATAATTCTCCATTGGGTTTTGATCTACTTTTTAGAAAAAAAATTGATTAATACCGGGACTTTCCGTTAATGTTTGAATATTTCTCAAACCAAAAGTTCATGAACGAGATTATGGTTTAATTAAATTTTTTCTGTAGTTTGTGTTTTGTTAATGTTGAATAATTTGGGAAAGTTAGTCTTGGTCTTGTGATTTTTGAGGTTTGATTTTTATTTTCTAGTTGTGATAATGTATCTTTATTAGTATTAATGGAATTTCGATTTTATTAAGGACTCTTTATATTGCATGCCCTTCAAGATAACCAAAGAACAAAGGTGTCATTTTTACTTAAAAAACTGACCGAGATAGAGGCTTTTTTACTTTTATTTTTTATTTATTTTTATTATATAAGTGAAGTCAACTGTTTTTGAATATTTCTCAAATTGAAAGTCCATAATTCAGAATTTAGTTTTTCTCTTCACGACCTCACCAAAATGAGACTTCTACCTTGGAAATCTTCGGTTCGTTATTTTTTTTTTAAATCATGTCTCATAAATAGACATGTTTAGAATTCGTAAAATATATGAAAATAACGGATGCGATCACCTGTCCAATAAATTCATGTTCAATTGATGTTCGATTTAAAACTACGTAATTTTGATATTAAAAAACTGCACTCTTTAATTATTTATTTTATTTCCCTCTTTACGGTTTTACAATTAGTAAATCAAATGGATAATAATAAATCCCTTTTTCAATTTTCTCCTTTCATTTTGTAGTTTTTTAAATTCAAAATACTTAGTTTTAAATCTGACATTAATTAAATAGGAATTTAGTGTATAAGTGAGCTCTCCCAAAAATAACTATAATCAAAATACCATGGCGTAAAAAAAGATAAAGTGACCACTTTTAGTCAGCTTCATTATAATATGAACGTTATTATTATAATGAATATTTTCGTGTTTTTGTTATTCGAAGTGACCACTTTTTATATCGGGCACATAATTCAAGATAAGGCTATGTTTCTTTTGATCATTATTTAGATCTACATTCCTTGGACTTATTCTATATACTCACTTAGGTACTTATATCTCTAATAAGAATTTTCAAATTGAATCAAATTGAATTTATAATAATTGCAATTATTAATTATAATTTAGTATAAATATAAAATATGATATTAAAAAAATAATTTCAGGATAAAAACATAGAACCGACATAAATGAGTCTAGTAGATGAAATAAAATTGTCGGTTTCTCGAATTATAAAAAACTGCCATGTTACATTTAAAGAAATACAAAACATATATCACTTTTGAGATTTTAAATTATGGACCTTTTTTAATGATTATATTGAAATCAAGACCACTATGCTTATTATTATACTCGAGAAGTATTTCAGTATTTCTCTATTTTTTTAGAGTCATTCTCCTCTAAATACACCAACTTTTTTTAAATTCTCTTTCTGCACACGAATTTTCAATTTAGTCCATAAATACATCAACTCTTTATTTGTTTCAAATTACTTACGAATAAAAAAATCCAGCGAAACCAAAGCTGAAGTGACATTTTCCGGCGAGACGTGGCCGCTGACATGTCAGATGAGTCATAATCAATCTTATTTGATTATTCAATAAATAACAAATTCTTTATTGTTTCCGTTTTTGCACATGAATTTTAAATTTAATTTGTTTTTGCACACAATTGTAATTTAAATTTTTTTAATTAGTATTTATTTGTAATAAGAGTTCTATAATGAACGACCAAATTAAGTTGAACAAACCGATTAAATAGGCTTTTTTAATGATGATTAAGAGATCATGACAAAAGAAGATGACAAGATCATCAAATCTAACGTGTCTATTCGTGAAATGAAACAAATTGAGAAATTGAAGTGATTCAAGAAATGGAATCAATCATTATTTTCTAATTAGTTTGGTTTAGAGTCATGAGTGAATCGAATCTCCTTAATTCTTTTTGTAGGGATAAGAGTCAGTGGTCTCGTAGATCAGTGATAGGGGGTACTTAGAGCTTGACTTAGTAGTTGCGTTGAAACTGACGTCAGTAGCTCGTGTACTTAGGACAATATTGTAATATTCAGTATTGGGGAAAATTGTAGTAATGTTGAATTATGTCACTATAGAATTGAAGATCCC